>SJYQ01011475.1:230021-273630 GCA_006410935.1 Redunca redunca | reverse complement strand
CTATAAATCTTTTTATCACTAAGCCTGAGATAAGATCATTTTGAACATTCCTCACAAAATTTAATTTTCTGTTAGCTCTAAATTGCCAATTATCATTGCCTCCAAGAAGCAAAGCTCTATATCTTGGACATTTTCAAAATAATTATGTACTGTGTATGATAATGGTTTTTACTAAATTAGTTTGCATCCTCACCATGGTGCTGTTAAGATCAAGCTAATCATTCACAACTTAAATTTAAGTAATTAGAAGGACTCGTTCCTTTTTAAGATCAGATTTTCTTAAATCTTAGTCATTTTGTCCTTTGTTATTTAATTTCATATTTCATTTAGACCAGATTCTGATTTTCCTATCATTTGTACATGCAATTCTCTACCTTAGTAATCCTTCAGTTTGAAATGTCTCTTCCACTCCATTACACTTCTCATTTTGTTTCAATTTATATGAAAGCAATTAAGATACAGAAGGCCAATACATCTTCTTTCTTCTTTTTCTCTCCCCTATTTCCCTCTTCCCCTTTTCCTCTAACTTTCTTCCTCATCCCTCTGTCTCAGAAAACAAGATTTTCATGAAGAATCCAGTCTGCAGCCTTATTTTATACAGTTCTGGGAGTTCTCACAGCAAGTTCACTGGAGTAGTTTGCTATTCCTTCCTCCAGGGGATCACATTTTGTCAGAACTCTCCACTATGACCCATCTGTCTTGGGTGGCCCTGCATGGCACAGCTCATAACTTCACTGAGTTAGGCAAGCCCCTTTGCCATTACTAGGTAATGATTCATGAAAGAGGTCAAACTCTGGGAGATGGTGGGGGACAGAGAAGCCTGGCATGATGCAATCCATTGGGTCACAGAGTCAGACACAATTTGGCAACTGAATAGCAACCAGTCTGCAGCATATGTGACCTGAGGTCCTCCAGCACTTGCTGGGGGACAGAGGTGGTCTGTACTGTCTTCCCTGAACCCCTCAAGGCTTGGGATCCTTTTCATTGCTCATTCGTCCCCTGTTTTCCTCTCTTCCCTCCTTCCTGCTTTCCTTCTTTATACTTCTTATTGACACTTTACCTCCCTGATGTGTTGCTTCCAAAATTTACCTAAACTCTTCTAATTATAGTACAATGTATTACAATAAGTTCTAATTTATTACAATTGGAATTTATCACAATTTATTTGTTATTATACTTTGCTACAATAAATTACATTTTATTACAATAAAACAATAAATATTCCTTCATGACATAAGATGACTTTAAAAAGAAAACTCACTATCAAAGAAGAGTAAAATGTTTTTCTACTTCCCTTGCAAAAGCAGAACTTGTCAGAGAACATATAAATTGGAAACTTCATACTGTATTAATATTAATATTGTAACTACTTAATACTATAACTACCTAGTTTTTCAGATGACATTCATTTGGACAATGGCTGGCCAAAAATAAGTTGTGTTGAGTTGAGTTAACATTTTCTCATGCCTACTGTCAAAGCTTCAAACACTCCATTTTGGAAATTTTTATCCTCTCAAAGTATCCTTATGCAAACAAACTGCCTTTATTTGTTAGAGCTTCAGGCACTGCCAGAAAATTATGCTTAAAAAATTTTTTAAGATAAATTTTTTTTCATTATAGGAGTACTTTCTTTTTTTCTACTGTTTCCCTTATTTTGTAAAACATTTTCCTAGTACTTTAGTTAAAATTTTAAATTTCACATAAAGAAAACCAAACTACTTATAATTGCAGTATCTGTTTATTCTTTGTAACATTTATGCTCCTCTTAGCAATTACTGGTGGCCTCACATGGACTAGATAACATTTAAGATGCTTTCTAACCCTTGAACCCAATAGCGCTTTTCTTTGTGAAATGAAGATCATCTGTGAACCTACATTTGCATTTGTCTACTAAGTACTAAAATATGAACTTTCTCATAAACCCTCAGTTAGAACCACTTAAACCAAATAAATTTAGGCTTTCTTCTCTATTGCCTTTGGATTCTGAAGCCATCTGGTGCTCATAGGAAGAGAAAGTACCATTCTCTTAAATCTAATACCATGCATGTTTGAGCATCTTCTCCTTCAGTGGGCTTTGGGAGAACAAAGTTCATGTGCTAGAAGTTACTTTGCCTAAAACAACACTGTATGTCTTAATCTTTCAAATTTTCCTGCCACAATTGTTTTGTGAATCAATATTTTCAGTATTTACATGCAAATATTTTAATAAGGATATTTTCTGTTTGGAAACAACCCAACTACATACTCCTACTCCTCCTTTTAATAGGAAATCCAGAAAGACGTAGGAAAATCTTGAAGATCAAAGTTCACCATCTTTACCAGGTGGCTCAGATGGTAAAACGTCTGCCTACAACGCGAGAGACCTGGGTTAAATCCCTGGGTTGGGAAGATCTCCTGGAGAAGAAAATGGGAACCCACTCCAGTGTTCTTGCCTGGAAAATCCCATGGACAGAAGAGCCTGGTAGGCTACAGTAATGGGGTCGCAAAGAGTTGGACACAACTAAGTGACTTCACTTTAGCATTTCAGGTCTGGGGCTCCCACTGACATACCAGATGACTTTCACAGTTCACTTAGCCTTTGCGTGGATTTTAGAGAGCTGTTTTGATGAAATGAATATGTCAGTTCTGGAGGTAGGGCACTTGCATATATAATATGAGGTAAGAGCTGAAAATCTAAAATGTTCTCCTCGAATCCAGCCACTGTGTCTGTATTTCACATCACAGTCAATTTTTCTCTTGGATATTTTTGTCCAGAAATTAGCACACAAGTTGAAACATCTAATTACTTTGACACTGAAGTTATTTGAACTGTAAGTGGGGGGATATAAAATACATGGTACAGCAGTGATTTTCAAAGTGCAGTCCAGATCAGCAATATTGGTATCACCTAGATGCAGATGACACCACCCTTATAGCAGAAAGTGAAGAGGAACTAAAGAGCCTCTTGACAAAAGTGAAAGAAGAGAGTGAAAAAGTTAGCTTAAAGCTCAACATTCAGAAAACAAAGATCATGGCATCTGGTCCCATCACTTCATGGGAAATAGATGGGGAAACAGTGTCAGACTTTATTTTGGGGGGCTCCAAAATCACTGCAGATGGTGACTGCAGCCATGAAATTAAAAGATGCTTACTCCTTGGAAGGAAAGTTATGACCAACTTGGACAGCATATTCAAAAGCAGAGACATTACTTTGCCAACAAAGGCCCATCTAGTCAAGGCCATGGTTTTTCCAGTGGTCATGAATGAATGTGAAATTTGGACTATAAGCAAAGCTGAGTGCTGAAGAATTGATGCTTTTGAACTGTGGTGTTGGAGAAGACTCTTGAGAATCCCCTGGACTGCAAAGAGATCCAACCAGTCCATTCTAAAGATTAGCCCTGGGTGTTTTTTGGAAGGAATGTTTTCATTTCATTTTAGTTTTCAGCTAAAGCTGAAACTCCAGTACTTTGGCCACCTCATGCGAAGAGTTGACTCATTGGAAAAGACACTGATGCTGGGAGGGATTGGGGGCAGGAGGAAAAGGGGACGACAGGGGATGAGATGGCTGGACGGCATCACCGACTTGATGGATGTGAGTCTGAGTGAACTCCGGGAGCTGGTGATGGACAGGGAGGCCTGGTGTGCTGCAATTCATGGGGTCACAGAGAGTTGGACACGACTGAGCGACTGAACTGAACTGAACTGAACTGAACAGTTGTAATTCAGTATTCATTGTTACCACATATAACCTAGCCTGTCCTGACTGATACAACTATTGAAATCAACTGGTTTGGGACATCATTATAACTTGAATGTCTATACCTTACTGTCATAGTCATACCCAGACAAAAATGATGAGATGAATTTTCAGTGAGGCTCTTGTCCTGCTTCCTGGGATTCCTGTTTTCCAAGAAGCCAATCAGATGTATCTGTGTTTCCCAATGTATAGAGGCATACCCATAGCACTATCGGAAGTCATTTGATGCCAGATGTAGACATAGCATCAAGTAATACTAAATTTCATAGTCTGAAATGTATTCCTTGCACAATGTCACAATTTTCTTGGTTACATAAAGAAGACAATTTCAGTTGGGGGCTAGTGTGTTTTTAACAGTTTTCTAACATTTGAAAATCTTCCTTTTTGGTCTCAGGCTTAGAGCTGTCTGTAAGTTGCAGGATCTACCAAGATTTGTTAACAACTTTGTATTTTTATTGCATTATGGTTTAGGTTGCCTCCTGTTTATGTAGGTGATAAAATTTTCAAATTGAGGCAGTGATAAAGACCTCCTTATATTTAAGCTTAACAAAAGAAGCATTTACAGAACAAATTTTTCTATATTTTTTCTTTTCTAATATTTATTTTATTTATTTGGCTGTGCCAGGTCTTATTTAATTTTTGTTGTAGCATAAAGGATCTTTTTTAGTTGAAGCATGTAGGATTTTTTTTTTTTTATGGTTACAGCATATAGGATCTTCAGTTGCAGCATGCAAACTTTTTAGTTGCAGCATGTGAATTTCCTTTTTTAGTTGTGGTATGTGAACTCTGATTTGGGGCATGTGGGATCTAGTTCCCCATTCTGGGTTTGAACCTGGGCACCCTGCACTGGGGGCATGGAGTATTAGCCACTGAACTTAAGGAAATCCCTATGTTTTCTTAAATATCGAAAACACATACTAAGAATATAATAGTATTGATAATGCTTAGAGATAGCAGAAATAATTCTTTGATTGACAATTTTTGGGGGAAATTCTGTGTTACACTGTTGTTTGCCTGACCATGGAGATTCTCCAGGCAATAATACTGGAGTGGGATGCCATGCCCTCCTCCAGGGAATCTTCCCAATCCAGGGATCAAACCCAGGTCTCCTGCATTGCAGACAGATTCTTTACCATCTGAGCCACCATGGAAGAATAACCTTCAGTGAGATTTAATTCTCATTTTGGCACCCAGAACTACTGGCTATAAAGTCACATCCTCCTCCTCCTCTTCTCATCTCCAAGAATGTTATATTCAATGACCAAAAAGAAAAAAAAAAGTTCTTAATATAAAAAATATTTCAGTTCCACAGGCAAACTTGCCTAAGAAAAAATTCAACAGCAGCAGTTACAGGTGGCAGAAAATAGAATGCCGAGCTACTGTCTAGCTGTGTGACCTCAGGCAAATCACTCAGCCTCTCTGGGCCTCGGTTTCCTCATTTGTCAAGTGAGGGTCCTATTACCTAGGCTGCGGGCCTCAGACAGTTGCTGCAAGAATCCAGTTATATAACAGTTGCAGAAATGCCCTGGAAAGTTTGAAGCTTTCTGCAGCTGGGCTGCCTGATTATTATTCATCTCCCAGCCCCTGAGAATTCACCGAGCTTGCTATACCTGAATTTTAAAACGGTAACCAAGCAAAAAAAAAAAAAAAAAGTCGTTTCCTTTGTATCAGTGTGATTAGAATTGATTTTCTGGACGCTGCTGCAAGGCAAGTCGTTTGCAACCTCGCCTCAATTAGAAGGAAGAGAAGAAACGCAAGTGTTTGCGTAAACGCTGGAAGCCAGTTCCGCTCTCCAGCCCGCGGAGGTGGGGTTTCTTCTGGGAGGCCGCTTCTGGCACGGGCTGCCTCGACTCCAGAGTGGCGTCAGACGGATGAATTGGAAATCCAAACACACACGGCTATAGGGAATAAGACGTGAGTCATGGTTTGCTGGGGCTGAGAGGCAGCTATGAATGAAAGCGAACATTTCTTTTTAGGCCCGCGCCGCTGCCGCCCAGCCCAAGGCCAGGTTCACGGTTTAATCATCAGCATCTCCGCACGGCCCAGCACGAAGGGGCACAGTGGAGGCAATTTTCGCATTAAGCATTCATAAAGACGAGGCCGTTCGTTCCATTCTTCCCCCGGCTCTGTCTTAATGAGCCTCGGGAACAAAGCTGAAGTGTCGTGCTACTTCGGTGCCTTTTCCTGATGGGCGGACTTCAGGAGGCTGATGCTAGAAACAGCCAGAGGGCCGGGGGATGCAGGCACCACACGCAGCTCCCGAAATGACTGCCATCCCGAAGGCTTCCAGCCATCTTGCTGGCTGAGCCAGCGTCAGATTCCTGAGCGAAGGAGGCTCCTCAAGGGCCTTTGTTTCCTGACCTCAACTATGAAATCTCAAAATTGCCTCTGTCTCCCAAGTATCTAAGAACTGAAGTAGGATTTGGGGGTCTTTTAACAGCACCCACCAAAAGGCAAGGAGATAAAAACCCCATTTGTCTACTACAACGGTGGATTCCTTCTTCCAAACTATGCTTCATTACTCTTCATCTTAGCCAAAAGTCAAGGATCTCTTATCTGTTAAAAGAAGGGAGAATTGGTTAATGGGCAAGTTCTGGTGCCAGGCTGCCCAGATTTGAACACTGTCTCTGCCACTGACCAGTGTGGAGGTCTGATCAGGGTGTTTTCTTTGTGACTCTGCTTTCTCATCCATAAAGTAGAAATCATTAGGCACCTCATAGGGTTTTTTGCACATTTAACCATAAGCATTTAATAAATAGTGATACTTATTAGTAGTAGTAAAAATAGTATATAGTACTATTACTATTATTATTAGCAAATGTTTATCAGGTATTTCCCTGGTGCCAGACATGGCACCAAGATTATAGAAGGTATCAAGGATAGAATGTGAGTAAAATTCAGGGGTTGCCCATACACCCATGGAGTCTAGTGAGGAAAATGGATTTTGGGGAAGACATCTGTACACAGAGCTAATTGTAATGGGCTAGGATAAACATATACACAAGGGGCAGTGGATGGAGAGAGACCACAATCAGTCCTGCATAGGCAGGCTGGAGACTTCAGAGAGAGGGAAACTGAACTTGTCTAAGATGGTTTCAAGCTGCTGGGGAAATAGATGCATTTGCTTCATCTCAACCTCCCAAGCAGCCTGCATCTTTACACAGAGCTTTCTTCCATTGTCTACAGAGCTGTCTGGTCCCATACCCTGCATATGGCTATTCTGGAGCCTCATCTCTGGGTCCAGGGCCTCTCTCCTCATACCTGTGCTTCCTCAGAAGACATCCACGTTCCAGGATTTACCTGTGTCTTCCAAATACAAAGATAATAAATCCAGTTTAAAGAATGAGTCTATTTTAAGAATAAGAAAGGGATTTGCCAAGATTTCTTCTGCTATCAGAATATCCTCCTCTTTGGGCCCTGGAATTATAGTTTTTATCAAATAGTTTTTATCATAGTTTTATCAATAGTTTTATCTCATAGTTTTTATCAAATAGCCACAATAGAACACCGAGATAACCATTTTTCAGGAATTCTTAGATGAAAAAAGGAAAAGTACATACCATACATCAACATGTATGGCTCAGAATATGATGGATTACTGGTTGTAAATGACATCTACTCTGGAAGTCATAGACTATAGCAAAAGTTTTGTTTTGTTTTTCTTTGCAGTCAATCAAATCCAATTCAATAATTGAATTTCTACTAGATGCCAAATTCTATGGATATTCCTATAACTGTAATAAAAGGAGCAGAAAGCCATGGAAACACACACAAAAAGATGAAATAGGAAAATGAAGGGAATGGTATAGTGAGAATAGTTAATTTTTATTAAGTTTACTACGTGCCACACATTTTACAATGACTGTATCTTTATGTAGGAAATGCTGCTGCTAAGTCGCTTCAGTCATGTCCGACTCTGTGCGATCCCATAGACAGCAGCCCATCAGGCTCCCCCATCCCTGGGATTCTCCAGGCAAGAACACTGGAGTGGGTTGCCATTTCCTTCTCCAATGCATGAAAGTGAAAAGTGAAAGTGAAGTCGCTCAGTCGTGTCCGACTCTTCACAACCCCATGGACTGCAGCCTACCAGCCTCCTCCCCCCATGGGATTTTCCAGGCAAGAGTACTGTAGTGGGGTGCCATTTATATGTCAAATTCTCCGAAATTGCCATTTTTAGATAAAAATTGTTGCATATGGACAATATTACGTGATTCAACTAATTTTGTTGATGAGGACAATGAGGTTCAGAGAGTGTCATGAACAGACACAAATGACCTGTGGTCAGACAACCTGGGCTGTATTTCTGGCTTTACCACTCAGTGTTTCCCATCTTTATAAGGACACTGGGAGAATTAAGTGGAAAGCCGTAATAAATGCAGTTACTGGCAAATTATGAGATCTTAATACTCTTTTCTTCTATAATAACCAGCCCCTGCTTAAGGGAGAAAAAGAAAAGAGATAAGCTGACCCCCATTTCCTAGGCAATCAAGGGACTGAGGGTGGAAGGACTTTCTGAACACCAAGTCAGACTGAACACCAACTCTGGCCCTGTTTACCCCAGGTCCCAAATTTGGAAATATTTAAGAATGTAAGGTAGCAGTTCAGCTTGAGGCTAAATTAGAGCCAAGAAAAATCATCCTACATCAACCATGGACACAAGGGAACTGGACCAGAAGAAGGTTCTGAGTTAGAGGTTAAAGGAGCAGACTCTGAAAGAGGGGCTTCCATGCTAAATAGAACCTGGAGAAATCAATGAGTTCAAGGTCAGGAAACTGGAGACAGAGGCCTTTTGTTGAATTTCTGGAGACTTAGGATGAGCCTGCCAGATCTGATTAAAGTGAATGCTGAGAAGTTGACAAAAACTACTGGAATGGAGCATGAAAAGAACATAGAGAGTCATTTCAGTTCAGTTCAGTCACTCAGTCATGTTCAACTCTTTGCAACCCCATTGACTGTTGCATACCAGGCTTCCCTGTCCATTACCAACTCCCAGAGCTTGCTCAAACTCATGTCCAGTCGGTGATGCCATTCAACCATCTCATTCTCTGTCGTCCCCTTCTCCTCCTGCCTTCAATCTTTCCCAGCATCAGGGTCTTTTCCAGTTAGTCAGTTCTTATATAGAGTAAGATATAGAGAATAAGAGAACTAAAATGTTGATCATCCCATTGGTGGTATCGCTGAGGGCAACTTCCCCAAAGCGATGGACATGGAAAAGCTTTCTAAAGATTCTCACAAAGCCTCCTCTACTACTTCTGTTTGCTTCCCTGGGGCAAACCATTAAGAGAGCTGACACCTGGCAATTATGCCGACATGATAGGAACTCTCCACCCCACACCAGAATTGAGATTGCAGTTTTCACCCTCGTAGTCTCAGTATTTTATCCCACCCCCAAAATATGATGAGGTAAGTAAAACAAATTTAAGCTAAATCTTTTAAATAAGAGGAATCCCCACTGAACACATTTAAATCTAATTGGACTGCAAGGAGATCCAACCAGTCCATTCTGAAGGAGATCAGCCCTGGGATTTCTTTGGAAGGAATGGTGCTAAAGCTGCAACTCCAGTATATTGGCCACCTCATGCGAAGAGTTGACTCATTGGAAAAGACTTTGATGCTGGGAGGGATTGGGGGCAGGAGAAGAAAGGGACGACAGAGGATGAGATGGCTGGATGGCATCACTGACTTGATGGGCGCGAGTCTGGGTGAACTCCGGGAGTTGGTGATGGACAAGGAGGCCTGGCGTGCTGCGATTCATGGGGTCGCAAAGAGTCAGACACGACTGAGCAACTGAACTGAACTGAACTGGGCATTGCTGGCACTTGGTTTTGTATAATTGGACCTTATGTAGGCTACATGGTGAATGTGTCTCCCTCGGACTCCCACTTCACCCCGTGAATCTGATAGAAGCAATTCCCTCCTGCAAGAGCCATGATTACTCAGGGTTGCAAAACCCAGCAAGACGGATCAGATGTTCATCACGCTGTGCTTGTCATCATCTCTCTTGTGATTACTTGTCACCATCAACACAAACCATGGCCACAGAGCATGGATTGTTAAGTTTTCTTGTTTTTTGTTTGTTTGTTTGTTTGTTTGTTTTTAAAGAAAAGGAAATAGCACTTGTTTGGGATCCCTACATCTTCCTTGGTACCCCTGTCTCTCTCCATGACTGCACCACCATGAGGACCAACCACACTGAAACTTGAATTTTCTGAAGCCTTACTCTTACTCTCTGGTTAAACCAATCTGTGAGAAAGACAGAAAATGTCATTTGAGTAAGCTTCCACTCAAGCATTCATTCAGTCGTTTGCTCATTCACCAAATGTTTAGTGAACTGATTGAATTATTCAGGACGGAATGAGCTGTGTTCCCTGCCCTCTCATAGCTCAGAGCCTTGTAGGTGGCAGTGAAGTTTATGGAGGTGGGTTTATGGAGGTGGATGACAGAGACACATGCATAAGTCCTTGTGACCAAAAAAAAGAAAAACAGAAGAAAATACATTCTCAAGAGAGTCACAAAGAAAAGGCCAAGAAGCAGTAGGAGTTATTAATTCTCCCCAAATTCAAGAAAGGAGTCATGAATATGATGGCATTTAAACAGGACCTCGAAGAAATAAAGCTCATGCTAATATGAGCCAGATAAGGGTGGGGAGAAAACAGGTCTGCAGGAAAAAATAGAATTTGGTTTGTCATGATGAAAGCTAACATTTATTAAATGTTTTCCTGTTACAGATTTTTAAGATAACTTATAATACTTAATTCTTATAATAATCTTGTGAGACAGATGTCCTTTTTTCTTACTTTACGGAGTAGAAACATAATGGCAAAAATATCCAGCCACATTCCAAGCTCAGGCTTTTACTAAGAGGAGGAGCTGCCTGCCTCCTAACCATGCCCCCAAACTGCAAGATGGTGCAGAGCAAGTCTAGTCTTGATAGAGGACCCCATCCCCTTGGAATGCCAGGTGAAAGGGCTTGGGCTTTTTTATTGTCCTACTTTCTAAGGACAGAAAGGAAATAAATGACAACACAGAGGAAAACAATTTGGGCAGCTGTGTAGAGAATTCATTTGCATTTTAATGAGAACATTTACCACCTCCAGCCAGAGCTTTTAACTAAGGGAAGCTCAAATTCTAGGTGGGAGGGAGCCTAAGAGGTTAGAGACTTCCAGATGGAGCCTGAGTGGGAACAAGGTCAGCAGAAAGAGACTCTCACAAGCGTAGTGAAGGTAGCTCTCCAGCAGAGAAGAATCCACCCCATCCCTTCTTATTCTATAAGGAGGGAGAAAATCTCTGTCATTTTATCCAAAGTCACAGAGGTCTAGAGGGTGGCAGAATGGAGATCCAAACATTGGTCTTCTCTCTCCAAGTCTTATGTTCCTTCCATTTGCATGACTTGTGTTTAAGCTTCTCGATATTTCAACTAGGAAGAGCCCTCTAGCAGGCTGCCTGAAGCTGAGCTTCCAAGCTCTGCCAGGTGCCTCCAGCCCAAGTGGCACACCCAGCTCCCGTGGCACCATGGTTCCTGCAGCACAGGGAGGACTGTCAACCGCTCCCTTTTTCCCACCCCTGGCTACTTCGAGGTGCACTCACTCCTCCACTGCCCGGGTGCCTCCTACTCTCACCCATTCATGTGTTGTCTCCTAAGTTTCCCCATGGACTGTAGCCCGCCATGCTCCTCTGCCTATGGAATTTTCCAGGCAAGAACACTAGCGTGTTTGCCATTTCCTACTCCAGAGGATCTTGCCAACCTAGGAATGGAACCCGTGTCTCTTGCATCTCCTGCATTGGCAGGCGAATTCTTTACCACTACTAGTGCCACCTGGGAAGCTCTTCTCCTAAGTTTGAAAGTGTGCATGCTAAGTTGCTTCAGTCATGTCCAACCCTATGTGACCTTATGGACTGTAACCGCCAGGTGTCTCTGTCTATGGGATTCTCCAAGCAAGAATACCGGAGTGGGTTGCCATGCCCTCCTCCAAAGGATCTTCCCAACCCAGGGATCGAACCCCTGACATCTCTTGCATTGGCAGGCGGGTTCTTTACCACTAGTGCCATGTGGGGAGCCCTCTCTTAAGTTTAGACCAAAGCAAATAATCTAGAAGTACCCACAGAAAAGTGAAATCCAGTTGGGATGGCAGGTGGACCAGATGCAGAAGATCAAGAATCTTCTGTATTTTAAAAACAGGACTCTTAGGAATGAGATATGAATCTCATGACCACTGTGGGACTTATCCTCTTATGACTTCACGATTGGACACACAAAGCTATTGACCTTTCCCCTAATTGGTCCAAATTAGGTTTTTCGTCTGATTGCATGCAAGCCTTGCTGATTTGTTATTCGTGCATTTGGTCACCTGATGCAAAGAGCTGATTCACTGGGAAAAGACCCTGGTGCTGGGAAAGATAGAAGGCAAGAGGAGAAGGGAATGACAGAGGATGTGATGGTTGGAAGGCATCACAAACTTAATGGACATGAGTTTGAGCAAACTCTAGGAGACAGTGAAGGATAGGGAAGCCTGTTGTGCTGCAGTCCATAGAGTCACAAAGAGTCAGACACGACTGAGTGATTAAACAACAACGACAGGAAACACAGCCAGCTCTGTGCTCCTCTGCACACCACTCTTTCTTTCTTTAGTTGGACTGTCTTAGGAGGAGAGAGTACTTCCTGACAGAGAAGCCACTTTTCCTCAAGTCATTCACCATTTTGCAAATTTGACTCAAGCAACCGCAGTAGAAAGCTCCTCTGTTTGCTGAAACAGCAGCCACATGGACTAAGAGAGGAAGACCAGAAGACCAGAAAGGCAGCCAGGAGGGGCAAATCCAAGCATGATCAGTCAGTTGTCTGCCTAAGGAAGTTTCATCTGCTGGGTGAAGCGTAGGGAAAATCGGCGATACTCCACATCAGGAATACAGCAATACTGATGGTGACTGTAATATTTAGAAGGAGAGAAACAGGATCCGCTCACACAGAGGAGGACTCTGCTCATATCTAGGTCAAGTGTAAGAGACCAACCAAGAAGGCAGGATGGGGGTTCTTGACCATCCCCTACTGAAACTCCTTGAATGGCTAGCCACTGCTCTCAAATTCACATCCTAGTTTCTAGCTCTGCTCAGCAGTTGCTGTTGAGCCTGTCCCTCCTTACCTCTCAAGCTCCACCTCCTTTCACTCTGGTCTTACTTTTCTGCCCCTCAGTCATACAGCCTTTCTCCCACTCCAGGACCTTTGTACATGCCGTGTCCTGAATGTGGAGCATGGCTCCTAAGCCCTCTTAATTAACTTCCATTCAGTGTGTAGCCTTCCCTTCACTCATCATCTTCTAATGGAAGCCATCTTTGATATCCAGGTTGAAACAGGTTCCCTTTTCACAGACTCACAAGGACCCCAATTTCCTATTGTATTAACTATATTTTCTTAATTTCTGGCTTGAAAAAGTACAGTCAAACTCTCTGATTTCTTTTTTCTTCTTAAGATTTTTTTGATGTGGCCATTTTTTAAGTCTTTATTGAATTTGTCACAATATTGCTTATGTTTGGGCTTTTTGGCAGCAAGACATATCGGATCTTAGTTCCCTGACCAGAGGTCAAACTCGCACCCCATGTAGTAGAAGGCGACGTCTTAATCACTGGACCACCAGGGCAGTCCCCCAAACTGGCTGTTGAATCAGAATTTTATAACACACCCCACCCTGAGTGAGCCTCCATACCCATTTATCTCACCACCCAGGCAACATGAGGAAGGTAAAATTATACATGAATGAGGTGCCAGAACATCGGGGCTCCACTTTACCAAGGACAAAATCATAAGTAGTCAGGAACTTACTTTGTGTGTGTTTATGTTTTATTATTTATTTCTTATTGCAATATAATTGAGATAAACACTGTATAAGTTTAAAGTGTTGATTTGATACATTTATCTATCTCAAAGGTTACCACCATAACAAGAACAACCACCTTCTATCACATCACATAATTATCATTTCTTTTTTGTGGTGAGAACATGTAAGAGCTAGTCTCTCAGCAACTTTGAATAGGTAACAGAGAATTGTTGATTATAATAAGAGCTTACTTTCAAGATTTGTCTGAAAGGAGGCATCTGTGCTCTCAGGAAGCCCTGAGGGCATTGCAGAGTGTTCTGGAAATAGTCCATTCCATTAACACCCAAGGGCATTTAGGAACAGTCTGAGTGATGGTTGACATAGCTGTAACTGTAAAATAACAGCGCTGATAGCCAACTCCCAGGGCTTAATCACAGGATATGAGTGTTGCCTTCCTTCTTGCTTTCCCTTTAAGATGCGTCACAGAGGCTAAACATACATCCTGAGCGTTTCTTTGGAAACCCCTGCTCTGCTTTCTGACACAGCAAGTCCAATTAGATGCCCAGCATCCAGCACCTCTGACCCCATCTGTGGGAGGAAGGCTCCCAAGCTCCGGCTTCTATTTCCAGCCTTGGAGAAGACGAGCCCAGGGAGGTGACGCATCCAAACACCTCGCCTGTTGTTTCCTAATTGACAGCCTGAAAACATCACATCAAATGATCCTCTCTCCAAACCCAATTAAGTAGCTTGCTTCTCCCAGAAGGCAAGTTTTTTTTGGTTAGTTCCCTTTATCCTCATTCTCCATTCCCATTCCTAACTCTGGCCACCTCCCCATAGGCAAGCATACTAATGTGTTTAATGCTTATCTTTCTTGCTCGTTTGTAGTCTTACAAAATGGGCTTTATTGTACAGTATGTATGTATTTTTATGTACATTGTATTATACACTGGGGTTTTTCTGCACTTTTTTTTTTCACTCATCACTGTATGATTTAGTTACTATGCATGCATCTAATCTGTACATTATGAATGCCCACACCTTACCTGGTCACTGACTCAGTGATAGAGCCTCTGCTTGCTTCCAACTCTCTATCACTGTGAACAGTGTTTTCAAAGGCATCCCTATGAGTATCCCCTTATATCTGAACATGTTCTTATTTTTCTAATGGCTAGATTGCTCTCCAGAGGCTCTAAAGAACTCCTCTATCTTCACATTCCCATCCTAGCCAAGCCTTTGGCATTTTCCAGCCTCCCACTTTTTGCCAAAGTAATATGTGTAAAGTGTTATCTCATTATTTTAATTTGCATTTTTCTGATCGCTAATGAGTCTGAGCAACCTTCCATATGTTTGATGGCTTTTTGGATTTCCTCTTCCAATTAAATTTTCTATTTATATCCTTTGCCTATTTTTCTTTTGTGTTCGCTGTCTTGTAAATATTCATTCCTTGTCAGTATTAAACACTGCAACTATCTTATCCCATTCTGCCATCTATTAACTTTCTCTATAGTGTTCTTTGCTGAACACAAATCCTTGATTTGGATGTCCTTGAATTTAACATTTTTTTATCCTAAGTTATTCATTCAAGGTTTTATTTAAAAAGATTTCTTTTACCCCATGTCCCAAAGTCTTTTTTTTTTTTTACTCTTAAGTTAATAGTTTTCCTATTTATGTTTAGGTCTTTAATCTCTTTAAGGTTCATCTTTGGTTGTGGTATTAGTAAAAATCCAGTTTTGTTTTTCTCCATGTAAGGAGCCACCTTTCCCAATCTGACCTGCTAAACCATCTGTCTGTCAACTCTCCATTGGTTTATGGTGCCATATTTATTGTAGTACATGACATTTTGTATATTTGTGGGACTCTTTCTCACCTTTTCATCATATTTCACTAGTGTATATATTTGTTCTTGAGCATATGCCATACTTTTTCATTGTAATAGTTTTGTAGTACATTTTGATTTCTGGAAAGGCTAGTATGCCCTCAATATTTTTATAAATTTTAGAGATTTACCAAGTTCTTTTTAATGTAAAACTAGAAAGTTGAATGATATTTATTAACTTTAAAGATTAATTTTTTGAGAATATACATCATTACACCCAAATAAATGTTTATTCATTTATTTATATAATTTTCAATGCATAGTTTCAAATTTTNGTGTCTTTGCACAAAGTTAATTCCTAAATGCTTTATGGTTTTGGTTGTTATTATAAGTGGTATTTAAATTTTCATTTTACTATATTTGGTACTAGCATAGAAAAAATTGACTGCTATTTGCAATTTAATTTTATATGCTTAAACCTACTGAATCCTTTTGTTAGTTCAAAGAGTTTGTATGCTGATGTGATTGCACTGTTTTAGATTAGTGTATATCATCTGCAAATAGCAATAGCTATTTTTTTGTTTTCCTAATACCTTATATCACTTCCATATGGGCCAGGACCTTCAGTACTGTGAAAACAAGGGCGGGTATAAAGATTTTTGTCTTTTCTGATCTCAAATGTAATACATTATAGTTTCTGTATTATTTGCCACAGGTTTGGGGGACATAAAGTTTAATCAAGTTAAGAAAATCCCTTTCTTTTTTTAGCATCTGTTCATCTTTTATTTCCCATAGTAATCTCATTCACTTTTTTCTTTTTTTAAATTTAAATTTATTTATTTTAATTGGAGGCTAATTACTTTACAATATTGTATTGATTTTGCCATACAACAACATGAATCCTCCATGGGTGTACACATGTTCCCAATCCTGAACCCCCCACCCACCTCCCTCCCCATACCATCCATCTGGGTCATCCCACTGCACCAGCCCCAAGCATCCTGTACCCTGCATTGAACCTAGACTGTCGATTCATTTCTTATATGATATTATACATGTTTCAACGCCATTCTCCCAAATCACCCCACCCTCTCCCTCTCCCACAGAGTCCAAAAGACTGTTCTATATATCTGTGTCTCTTTTGCTGTCTTGCATACATTTTTTAAAACTATTTACTTTATGTTGGAGTATAGCCGATTAACAATGTTGTGATAGTTTCAGGTGGACAGTAAAGGGACTCGGCCATACCTATACATGTATCCATTCTCCCCCAAACTCCCCTCCCATCATGTATCCTGGAGAACATGTTTTCTTCTCAACTCAGAGATAGAGATAATAGTTGAGATATAGTAGAGAGAATAGTTGAGGAGAGTGATAATAGTAGAAGTTTTTCAGAAGAGAAACAAGGTATCTCCCAAAAGTAGAGTGCTTACAAGTGTCCTGTGGTTCATGTAGCCAGCACTAATACTCCACAGCTGAAGGACAAGGCCTTGGGCTGAAAAGAGGATGCTAGTGAAAAGGCTAGCTACCTAGGAATCAAACATCCTTAGCATCTGAGAGAATTCCCAGATACGTGGAAGGCAGGCTTGGAAAGGAGTCACATTAGTAAAACAAAGGGGATGAGTCATTTTCAACTTGGTTCATGGCACAGGGGTTTGGGGCATTTGACTCAACTTAGCCAGTCAGCACTGAGCACTTGGAATCTTGGTAAGAGTTTCAGTGAAGCAGGAGCAGTTAAGAGGTTTTCAAAGATGTGGAGCAGAGTCCAGTGGCATCAGGACAAGCGTCTTATTTGGGAAGATACCGACGGTGGCTACCTACACTAACCAGTATGGTGAGGTGACTCTGCCTTGATCTTATCTTCCCAACTGCCCTGGTTTTGCCAGTTTGCCAAGCCTGCCTCTATACTTCTTATTGCTGGACTTCTCACTGGCAGTACAGAGGTTAAAAGTCCGCCTGCCAATGCAGGGAACATGGGTTCAATCCCTAGTCCGGGAAGATACCATGTGCCACAGGGCAACTAAGCCTGTGTGCCGCAGCTGCTAAGTCCAGGCTCTGGAGCCTTCGAGCCACAAGAAAAGCCACCACAATGAGAAGCCCATGCGCCGCAACCAAAGAAAGTCCATGCACAGCAAGGGAGACCCAACACAGCCAAAAATACATAAATAAAAGTTAAAGCAAAAAATAAATATAATTCCCGTTGTTCATTGCTGCTTTGGTATGTGTGGCTGGAAACCAAGAACACTGACTGGTAGAGTCACTCATCTATTCTGCCCACGTGGGCCCCCAGCACTAGTGACCTTAAGTTTCTTCAGCCTCTGGGACCTCAGAGAGCTGCATCCCACTGCTATGCTCTCTCAGCACCTTGTGCATGCCTCTAATATGCCACCCATGACCCTCCATCTGCTTTTCTGCCTGCCCAGACTGATCCTGGGCTCTTTCAAAATTAAGAAAGGGACTTCCCTGGTGGTCCAGTGGCTAAGAATCCGAAGTCCCAATGCAGGGGAGTTAGGTTTGATCCTTGGTCAGGGAACTAGATCCCACATGGCCCAACTAAAGATCCTGCATGCCACAACCAAGACCAGCTAAATAAATTAATTAATTTAAAAGAAAAGAGAGATCAGTAATATTTGGCGTTGGCATTTCAGATTCAATCTCACTGTGCATGCTAAGTCACTTCAGTCATGTCCAAGTCTTGTGACCTTATGGACTGTAGGCTGCCAGGCTCCCTGTCCATGGGATTCTCCAGGCAAGAATCCTGGAATGGATTTCTGTGCCCTTCTCCAGGGGATCTTCCAGACCTGAGGGATCAAACCCGGGCTTCTTACGTCTCTTGCATTGGCAGGCAGGTTCTTTGCCACTAGTGCCACCTGGGAAGCTCAGTCTCACTAGCACCTGATAAACATATTTTTTTAACATACTGTTTTGCAGAGTTGTCTCCTATCTCCCTTAACCTCTTCCTCATTTTTGAGGATTTGAGAATAATATGGCTCCTAGAGGAAATGGAGGAACAGTATGAAATAGAACCACGGATCTTCTGCCAGACTTTTGAGATGGCCTGAGACTCTAGTCCTATCCACTCTTGGATTAGTTTTCTTCTCTCTACATGAACACTCTGCTATTTTCATTTTTGTACCAGAACCACCATTTCTGTAAGTCTTCCAACAAGTAATTGAAAGTTGAATGAATTCTAATATAACCTTTTCTAATTTATTTTTTTACTAATTAACTAGATTCCCCTAAGGCAGTATTAGGCCTGCTAAGACTCCCGCTAATACCTCCTCAAGTATTCTAAATCATGAGATTACACAAAGGGCCCTTCCCCAACTCTTGCTGGACATCCACTTCTCTAATTTCTTGCTGGTTTCTGGAAGCTCCATCTCCAGCAGGCAATATTACTTAATTAACAATATTTGTCTACAAGCTTTAAGTAAGATTTTCTAATTGCAACAGTTTTACATCACTTTTGTTCATGTTGATAAGTTATTTAAACATCATGAATAATTCAGATTGAGGTTTTGAATTGTTAATCAGAATAATGATAGCTGCAGTTCAAGAACTTCACTTGCAGTGACTTTGAAAAAGGCTCTGAAACCATTTCCTTCAACAGCCTGAAGTTCTGCTCTCAAAGCAAAACAAGAAATTGCCAAAATTGCCAAATAGTGACTATGTTTGTGTTAACTTTGAACATAGTAAACCATGCAGACTGATATCACTCCTTGGCTACATTTCACAATTGCAAATGTCACTGCATTCTCTCTCACATTGATTCACAATCTCAGTTCAGTTCAGTCGCTCAGTCGTGTCTGACTCTTTTCGACCCCAAGAATCGCAGCACGCCAGGCCTCCCTGTCCATCACCAACTCCCGGAGTTCACTCAGATTCACGTCCATCAGGTCAGTGATGCCATCCAGCCATCTCATCCTCTGTCGTCCCCTTCTCCTCCTGCCCCGAATCACTCCCAGCATCAGAGTCTTTTCCAATGAGTCAACTCTTCACATGAGGTGGCCAAAGTATTGGCATTTCAGCTTTAGCATCATTCCTTCCAAAGAGCACCCAGGACTGATCTCCTTTAGAATGGACTGGTTGGATCTCCTTGCAGTCCAAGGGACTCTCAAGAGTCTTCTCCAACACCACAGTTCAAAAGCATCATTTCTTCAGCGCTCAGCTTTCTTCACAGTCCAACTCTCACATCCATCCATGACTACTGGAAAAACCATAGCCTTGACTAGATGGACCTTTGTTGGCAAAGTAATGTCTCTGCTTTTCAACATGCTATCTAGGTTGGTCATAGCTTTCCTTCCAGGGAGTAAGCGTCTTTTCATTTCATGGCTGCAATCACCATCTGCAGTGATTTTGGAGCCTTGGAGCCCCCAAAAATAAAGTCTGACACTGTTTCCACTGTTTTCCCATCTATTTCCTATAAAGTGATGGGACTGGGTGCCATGATCTTAGTTTTCTGAATGTTGAGCTTTAAGCCAACATTTTTACTCTCCTCTTTCACTTTCATTCCCTGGTGGTTCAGACAGTTACGTGTTTGCCTACAATGTGGGAGACCCTGGTTCAATCCCTGGGTTGGGAAGATCTCCTGGAGAAGGAAATGGCAACCCACTCCAGTATTCCTGCCTGGAGAATCCCATGGATGGAGGAGCCTGATAGGCTATAGTCCATGGGGTCACAAAGACTCGGACACGACTGAGTGACTTCACTTTCACTTTCATCAAGAGGCTTTTTAGTTCCTCTTAGCTTTCTGCCATAAGGGTGGTGTCATCTGCATATCTGAGGTGATTGATATTTCTCCCGGCAATCTTGATTCCAGCTTGTGCTTCTTCCAGCCCAGCATTTCTCATGATGTACTCTGCATATAAATTAAATAAGCAAGGTGACAATATACAGCCTTGACATAGTCCTTTTCTTGTTTGGAACCAGTCTGTTATTCCATGTCCAGTTCTAACTGTTGCTTCCTGACTTGCATATAGGTTTCTCAAGAGGCAGGTCAGGTGGTCTGGTGTTCCCGTCTCTATTAGTGCATACCCTAAAAGACAGAAACAGTGTGGCCCTAACAGAAGCAGAAGATGGCAAGAATACACAGAAGAACTATGCAAAAAAGATCTTCATGACCCAGATAATCATGATGGTGTAATCACTCACCTAGAGTCAAATATCCTGGAGTAAAGTCAAGTAGGACTTAGGAAGCATCACTAGGAACAGAGTTAGTGAAGGTGATGGAATTCCAACTGAACTATTTCAGATCCTAAGAGATGATGCTGTGAAAGTACTGTACTCAATACGCCAGCAAATTTGGAAAACTCAGCAGTGGCCACAGGACTGGAAAATGTCAGTTTTCATTCCAATCCCAAAGGGCAATGCCAAAGAATATTCAAACTACTGCATAATTGCACTCATTTCACATGATAAGTAATGCTCAAAATTCTCCAAGTGAAGCTTCAATAATACATCAACAGAGAAGTCCCAGTTGTTCAAGCTGGATTTAGAAAAGACAGAAGAACTAGAGATCAAATTGCCAACATCTGTTGAATCAGAAAAAGCAAGTAAGTAAGTGTTAGTCACTCAGTCATGCCTGACTCTTTGCAACCCCATGGACTGCAGCCCACCAGGCTCCTGTTTCCATGAGATTTTCCAGGCAAGGATACTGAAGTGGGTTGCCATTTCCTTCTCCAGGGAATCTTCCCAACCCAGGGATCAAACCCAGGTCTCCTGTATTGCAGGCAGATTCTTTACCAACTGAGCTACAAGGGAAGTCCTAGAAGAAAAAAAAAGTAAGAGAATACCAGAATAACATCTATTTCTGCTTCATTGACTATGCTAAAGTCTTTGACTGTGTTCAGTTCAGTTCAGTTCAGTCACTCAGTCGTGTCCGACTCTTTGCGACCCAATGAATTGCAGCACGCCAGGCCTCCCTGTCCATCACCATCTACTGGAGTTCACTCAGACTCACATCCATCGAGTTTGTGATGCCATCAGCCATCTCATCCTCTGTCGTCCCCTTCTCCTTCTGCCCCCAATCCCTCCCAGCATCAAAGTCTTTTCCAATGAGTCAACTCTTCGCATGAGGTGGCCAAAGTACTGGAGTTTCAGCTTTAGCATCATTCCTTCCAAAGAAATCCCAGGGTTGATCTCCTTCAGAATGGACTGGTTGGATCTCCTTGCAGTCCAAGGGACTCTCAAGAGTCTTCTCCAACACCACAGTTCAAAAGCATCAATTCTTTGGCGCTCAGGCTTCTTCACAGTCCAACTCTCACATCCATACATGACCACAGGGAAAACCATAGCCTTGACTACACGGACCTTAGTCGGCAAAGTAATGTCTCTGCTTTTGAATATGCTATCTAGGTTGGTGTGGATCACAACAAACTGTGGGAAAATTCTGAAAGAGATGGGAATATCAGACCACCTGACCTGCCTCTTGAGAAATCTGTATGCAAATCAAGAAGCAACAGTTAGAACCAGACATGGAACAACCAACTGGTTCCAAATTGGGAAAGGAGTCTGTCAAGGTGGTGTATTGACACCCTACATATTTAACTTATATGCAGAGTATATCATGCAAAATGCCAGGCTGAATGAAGCACAAGCTGGATTCAAGATTGCTGGGAGAAATATCAATAACCTCAGATATGCAGATGACACCACCCTTATGGCAGAAAGCTAAGAGGAACTAAAGAGCCTCTTGATGAAAGTGGAAAAGGGGAGTGGAAAAGCTCGCTTAAAACTCAGCATTCAAAAAACTAAGATCATGGATCTGGTGCCATCACTTCATGGCAAATAGATGGGAAACGATAGAAGCAGTTACAGACTTTATTTTCTTGGGCTCCAAAATCACTGCAGATGGTGACTGCAGCCATGAAATTAAAAGACACTTTCCCCTTGGAAGAAAAGCAATGGCAAACATAGACAGTGTATTAAAAAGCAGAGACATTACTTTGCTGACAAAGGTCCATAAGTCAAAGCTATGATTTTTCCAGTAGTCACGTAGGGATGTGAGAGTTGGATCATAAAGAACATTGAACACTGAAGAATTGATGCTTTTGAACTGTGGTGTTGGAGAAGACTCTTGAGAGTCCCTTGGACTGCAAGGAGATCCAACCAGCCCATCCTAAAGGAGATCAGTCCTGTGTGTTCATTGGAAGGACTGATGTTGAAGCTGAAACTCCAGTACTTTGGCCACCTGATGCAAAAAGCTGACTCACTGGAAAAGTCCCTGATGCTGGGAAAGATTGAAGGCAGGAGGAGAAGGGGAAGACAGAGGACAAGATAGTTGGATGTCATCACCCACTCAATGGACATGGGTTTGAGCAAGCTCCAGGAGATGGTGAAGGACAGGGAAGCCTGGCGTGCCGCAGTCCTGGGTTTGCAAAGAATCAGACACAACTGAGTGACTGAACAACAACAAAAGACAATGGAAACACCCCTTTCTGCTTAAGGACTATCAAGTAAGCAGAATTTAGCAAGTGTCTCAATCTGAGAAGAGTTAAAGATTGCTAAGTCCTGGCTTCACCTGTACCCTTTGGCAGATGACTCACTTTCCAATATGTTACACCAGGTTTCTGTTTTCAAAACAAGCCCTAGCTTGCATGCCCAAGCAGCACCTGATAGATCCACTTGGATGTCCCATCATCTCAATACACCCACAGTTTAACTGATTCCCTGTAGCTCAGGTTTTGTTTTTTGTTTTTTTTTTTTACCAAGTACTGTGTCTTGGTTAATGATGGGGAGACAGCAGGGTATAGTAGTTAAAAGCACATCTGTTAAAGTATTGGACTGGCCAACGAGTTCATTGGGTTTTTTTCCATAAGATGGTATGGAAAACCTGAACAAAATTTTTGGCCAACCTAATAATTCCCAGCTGTAAATCCTAACTCAGCACTTACAGCTACATAACTTGAACAGTCTTCTTAAGTTCTCTGTGTTGCAGTTAACCTCGTCTGTAAGATGAGCATGATAATACCAGCACTTATTTCATAGGATTAAATAAGTTAGCATTTCTAAAGCATTTAAACCAGCTCCTGGCCCATAATAGGCATTTTAAAAGTGTTACTTAAAATGCCATCTCCCTCCACCCCATCAAATGGCCCTGGTAACTACCTTCTCTCCATCTTTTTCCACCTGTTTCGTGTCCCACCTTCCCCACAAATCTCTTCTTTATCACATCAGCACACAGTGGTCCCTCCCTTTCTCAGCTGCAAGTAGCACATGGAACTGATAGAGTTCTGTTCCCTTGTTGGTACGTGTCTGCCATATTCATTATGCCTGCCACCCACTTGTCATTCCTCCTGGGGTAGTTATCCTTGGGTGTTGGTGGACTTTGTTTCTCTTTTCTTAATCACTGAAGATCAGGGCTTTCATAATTCCCAGCTGGCCCAGTGCCAAACATGTAGTAAGCATTATATAACTGGCAATTATCTGTTTTGGTAGGAGTAAAAGAGAAAAAAAGAACAAAGATTATGACAGAAAAACATAAAAAGCACTGAGCCTGAGAGAATAGGTCATGTTTCCTAGCCCTCTGCACTCTCAGATCATAACCTCCCTCACAGTTTAATTATTTGTTTAATGATTATATCCTCTGCTAGAATGTAAAACCCCCATAAAGGTGAAGGTCATGGGTGCTGGGGTCCAGCCCCAGTGGATCCAGGGTAATTCGAAGGGGAGACGGAATTGGCATCCTAGAAAGAACTTATTTAATTACAGATATATAGAGAGATAGGGGCTTCCCTGGTGGCTCAGAGGTTAAAGCGTCTGCCTCCAATGCAGGAGACCCAGGTTCGATCCCTGGGTCGGGAAGATCCCCTGGAGAAGGAAATGGTAACCCACTCCAGTATTCTTGCCTGGAGAATCCCATGGACAGAGAAGCCTGGTAGGCTACAGTTCATGGAGTTGCAAAGAGTAGGACACGACTAAGCTACTTCACTCACTCATAGAGAGAGATTAGAAACGGATAGTGTAGTAGGAAATATCAGTGGAGAAAAAGAGGCTGAATAACTTGGTTTACGTGGGATACCAATAAAATTTCAAGACAAGGAATTTGCACCATCTACGTTGGGCCACCGGCACCACTTGAATATCGGAAGGTGCCCCTCCTTGGGCTCCTTCTCGAGTGGAGCTTAAAAGCTGGGGCAAGTAAGTAGACGTGGCGAGCACCCACGCTCCAGATGGGAATTCAGCCAGAAAAACAGGGAACAAGAAAGAACGACATGGGGGAATCAGTCTTTCCAGAAACTGATCCAATTTTTTTTATTTTTCAGGTTTGCTTATATACTTTTTGTTATACATAGGGATGAATACAGAGTCACGCAGGGGTCAGCAGACTTGACTCTTGTCAAAATCAGGTGCTTCATATAAATGGATACAAAGGTCTTATGGGTTTTACATCATCTTATGGCCATGAGGCCTGCTGACATTTTATGGTCCTTTTTGATAACAGACAGTCAACCAGAAAACTTATTTTTTCCAGGGGTGATTTTTTCTTAAACCAAGTGCCACCCTCCAAATAAAGTTTCATTCCTATAGGGTGAGGGTGTAGTGGGTTACAATCAAGAAAGGAATTTACTTAGCCTAAGGTTTAACGTGATTAATCTTAAAGGTTAATACTTATTTTTCCTATATGCTAGTTATATTCATTATAAGGGCAGGGAATATGGAGATTTAGCAGCAAATATTGGCTCAACAAATGAAAAACCCTTCACCAATATAATTTCTAATCAATCTACTATACTATACTAATAATTTTTTAACTTTTCAAAAGAGTCTGTATATAGAAAGTTTAAAGTATCTCATGCCTCTCACAGTTGGGAGGCTGTAAACAATCACATGTGGCTGGACGAACCCGCTCAGGCAGGCTAGAGAAACTTCAGAGGAGTTTGTAAGTTGAAACACTCTTGTCACGCCCAGGAATTTTTATTAACTGGAGCTGCAAGTTAACTCCTTTTCCGAGAGAAATGGTGAAGGGGGAGCGCCCTGTAAAGTCAGAGGTGTAGGTGAGAGCATGAAACAGTAAAGTAGGTAGACTCTGGTTTTGGAGGTAGATGCTCGGGAACAGGGGGTTTCCTGAGGCTCGATCCTGCCTTTGCGTATGCCGAAGCCTCCTTCCTCATGACCTTTGCCATGGGCGGAGTTCCTCATGCTGGCTCCCGGCATCTCCCCCTTTTTTGTTTTTTAAAATAGTCAGGTGCGGCTCAGTTGCGAGCTTCTGAATGCTCTGCCAAAGAATCCTGACAATACAAGGAAGAATGATTATAAGAAGTAAAATTAAAGCACCAACAGCAGCATAACTGAAGACATTAGACAGAATGTTTTTTCCAGAAATAAAGTTAGAGAAGGTGTGGAAAAAGTCATTAGCTGCTCCTGCGGCGGTAAAATCTAGTCGAGAGTGTTCCAAGGTCTGTATCTGATTATGAAGTTTTCCTAAGTCCAGGCCAATATCAGAGCTGTTCTAAACACCTGAAACATGGTTTTTAATTTTTTCCCACTCATAATCTGTCTCGTTTACTTTCAAAGATGTCATGCATATCCACCGGTAATCCGCGTGGCATGACAGAGCCACTTTTATTTTAAGAGCTTGTAGTTCAGTCTCAATATGCATTATTGCTTCTTCCAAGGCATCTACCCTCATCTCTAACTTTCTATCTATAGCTTCCTGTGTTGCCAGAGTTAAAGAAACATTTTTAGACATAGTGTTAACATATTGGGCAGTATGCACTTGTTGAGTCAATTATATCGCTGCCGCTGATATTCCTAGAATTAGTAAGCCCACAAATCGTCATGCTCACATCAAATACTGCAGTTGCTGTAACACAGCAAGTCCATAATTGTCATACCAATGAGTAGTTACAGTTACAGGACATTTTAATACCACAAAAGAACAAACATTATATTGAGGAGTTAAACGAGATGCGAGCATACATTGTTCACAAGTCACTACATTGGGTCCACCTGTGAAATTCATATGAACATTAAGTTTTTAGGAATCATTAACAACAAGAAAGACATAAGGAGAGGGTAGACAAGCTAAAATAGAGTAAATAGAACAATTTTCTGGTCAGAGTTCGCGCTGCAGCAGCTGTCAGTCCTGCCGGGATCTCAATGTTTACCTTGCCTCTCCTGCCTGCAGCCAAGCCAGCGCAGACTCTGGTAGGGCTCCTGGCTGGGTCTGGTCAGCCAGGCCAGGCCCGCCCACGGCTCCCAGCGCGCAGCTGTTCCCTGCGGCAGCAGGAGCAGAGGAGTGCCCTTTGAAGCAATGGGGGAACCGGATGCCTGGGGATCCAGTTGGTGAATCTGGGTCCTGTGGAAAAAATACAAGCACATCCTCTCCCACAAGTTAGCAGTATAGCTGGCCCTTTCAACTGTCTTGTAAGGAGATCTTTGCACTTAACCAGAGGCTGAGTCATAGCCCCTTTCAAAGGCTAAATAGAATTTTTTTTCAAAAAATGCAATAGGGGGCTTGAGGGCAAATGAAACAAAATTTGACTTCTGAACTCTATTAGGGCAACTTGCCAATCATCACTATTTTGTAAAAAAACTTACAGTTGATTCTTATTGAATGGAATTACTATATTTGCTACTTCTTTTCCAAAAAGTTCCACACTTTTTTTTTCTTACTTTTATAATTAATTGTGCCACCAAGCTGGGGTAAGATAAAACTATTTTTGGTGGGGGTCACTGGTAGATGGAACCAATGGGCCTTCTTGTCACAAGCATCTTATAGGTGTATGCTTTGTGGCAAGAATAATCTCATCTTTTGGTAATATTAATCTTAATTAACTGATCATTTAAAGCCTCATCCACTTTAACAAGAGCCCACTCTGTCTCACTAGTCAACTTTCCCTTAGAACTAGGATTAGAATTGCCTTTTAATAAACAAATAAAAGGCTTTAAATCTGCAGTAATCAGTCTTAAATGTGGGCGTATCCAATTCAGTTCAATTCAGTTCAGTTCAGTCACTGAATCGTATCCGACTCTTTGCGACCGCATGAATCACAGCACGCCAGGCCTCCCTGTCCTGATGGACATCTTCCGGAGTTCACTCAGACTCACATCCATCGAGTCCATGATGCCATCCAGCCATCTCATCCTGGGTCGTCCCCTTCTCCTCCTGCCCCCAATCCCTCCCAGCATCAGAGTCTTTTCNTATTTGGAACCAGTCTGTTGTTCCATGTCCAGTTCTAACTGTTGCTTCCTGACCTGCATACAGATTTCTCAGGAGGCAGGTCAGGTGGTCTGGTATTCCCATCTCTTTCAGAATTTTCCACAGTTTATTGTGACCCACAGAGTCAAAGGCTTTGGCATAGTCAATGAAGCAGAATCAGATGCTTTTCTGGAACTCTCTTGCTTTTTCCATGATCCAGCGGATGTTGGCAATTTGATCTCTGGTTCCTCTGCCTTTTCTAAAACCAGCTTGAACATCAGGAGGTTCATGGTTCACGTATTGCTGAAGCCTGGCTTGGAGAATTTTGAGCATTACTTTACTAACGTGTGACATGAGTGCAATTGTGCGGTAGTTTGAGCATTCTTTGGCATTGCCTTTCTTTGGGATTGGAATGAAAACTGACCTTTTCCAGTCCTGTGGCCACTGCTGAGTTTTCCAAATTTGCTGGCATATTGAGTGCAGTACTTTCACAGCATCATCCTTCAGGATTTGAAACAGCTCAACTGGAATTCCATCACCTCCACTAGCTTTGTTCGTAGTGATGCTTTCTAAGGCCCACTTGACTTCACATTCCAAGATGTCTGGCTCTAGATTAGTGATCACATCATCATGATTATCTAGGTCGTGAAGGTCTTTTTTGTACAGTTCTTCTGTGTATTCTTGCCATCTCTTCTTAATATCTTCTGCTTCTGTTAGGTCCATACCATTTCTGTCCTTTATCGAGCCCATCTTTGCAAGAAATAGAGTTTTTCCAAGAAAAGGCACTGGTCATAGAAAACACTGTCTTCCAACAACACAAGAGAAGACTCTACACATGAACATCACCAGATGGTTAACACCAAAATCAGATTGATTATGTTCTTTGCAGCCAAATTTGGAGAAACCCTAACAGTCAGCTGAAACAAGACCAGGAGATGACTGTGGCTCAGATCATGAACTCTTTATCACCAAATTCAGACTCAAATTGAAGAACGTAGGGAAAACCGCTAGACCATTAAGGTATGACCTAAATCAAATCCCTTATGATTATACAGTGGAAGTGAGAAATAGATTTAAGGGCCTAGATCTGATAGATAGAGTGCCTGATGAACTATGAAATGAGGTTCATGACATTGTACAGGAGACAGGGATAAAGACCATCCCCATGGAAAAGAAATGCAATAAAGCAAAATGGCTGTCTGGGGAAGCCTTACAAATAGCTGTGAAAAGAAGAGAAGTGAAAAGCAAAGGAGAAAAGGAAAGATATAAGCATCTGAATGCAGAGTTCCAAAGAATAGCAACAAGAGATAAGAAAGCCTTCCTCGGCGATCAGTGCAAAGAAATAGAGGAAAACAACAGAATGGGAAAGACTAGAGATCTCTTTAAGAAAATTAGGGATACTAAGGGAACAAACATTTCATGCAAAGATGGGCTCGATAAAGGACAGAAATGGTATCCAATTAATACCCCTTAATAATTTCTAGAAATCATTTAAAGTTAGTAAACAACCTCTCCGCAGCTTCAAAGGGGCATTATCAGTTTTCAAAACTTTTGGCAGACCTAAATATGAGAAGCAAGTAAGGAGGTGTTGCACAACATTTTTATAAGCTTCTCCAGTTATCTTTTTGTAACCTAAATCTGGTCTATAGCTTTTTAGATGACAAGCAACCATCCAATCTTTGATTGAATACCTCCAGCAATAGGGAACTCACTATTTTCCAAGGTTTTAAACTCCCCCTCACCTTTTTCTCTGCATTATTCCCACTCCGAATACTGCTTTTTCTAATCATACCAACTAATTTTCAGTAGTAGGTTTTGGCCAGGAGCTGGGCCAGTAAAGATATTTTAAAGGCCTAGAAGTGGGAATTTCCTGCACCCAAAAAGCTAGATCATTAGACCCAAATCTTCTGGGGCCCCTAGCTTGAGAAGTCAAGGTTTTCTCTATCTGATAAGGTAAAAGCAAAAGCTGTGCTATTCTTTGACTTTTATTAATTTGCACAGTTTTAGCAGGCAGTGAGACCAAAACTTTAATTTCATCAGTATGCTCAGAATCTAATACATCAGGCACCGCTGAAATTTTTTGAAAAGAAATCAAGCTATGCCCTAGCACAAGTCTAGAATGTCCTCAGGCAGGGGGCTAGCCACGCCCGTTGGAATCGGAGTAACGGCCACATCAGGAGTTAATATTGATGCGGTGGTGGAACTGAGGTCTAGGCCTGGGCTACCTGGGGTTGATTGGCACAGCTTGTTGTCTCTGTTAGCAGGACATTGCCAGCAAAAATGTTCTATTTGGCCTCAAGAGAAAAATTTTCTATTTGTAAAATCCTTTTTGTTACGATTATTTTTCTTTTCTTTTTTCGTTTTCTTTTCATTTTTTCTTTTTTCTTTTTCTTTTTGTTTGGGTGAGCCCCCCCCCCCCCNCCCCCGAGGGGGTTTTCTGCAAGGAGCAGGCTCTGTTTTAAATGGTCATTTGTTTAAAAAAAAAATTGTCCCTATCTTTTTTAACCTTAGGCAATGTTCTGGGAGGCGCAAGTGGAGGTGGGGTGGTCGCCTTAAATCAGAAAATGTTGGATGAATTTTTAAAGGTTTGCACAGAGGGGGAGGGGGCTCACCAGGGTGCTCGGCCACAGCGTCCTATAAGTCCTCTCCTTCCTCAGGAGGTAGAGCATAGTCTCTCTCCTTTTGTTTGCCAATGGCAGAAAATATGATCTGCGTAGAAGGTGGAGACCCACTACCATCCACCGCTGTAGCCTCTCCCATAGTCTATCTAACAGCCTCATGACGGGGGTCCAGAACATTTTTAATCATATTCCACAGAGCAAAAGCATTTACAGGCCTATGCAAAGTATAATAAGTTTTTAGCTGTTTTCTTAGCTTCACCCAAGTATCTAAATTAACAGTGTCCTTGTCTGGAAAGCAAGGACATTGCTCTTGTACAAATGAAAAAATGACTGAACATTGGATTTTTAACTTTAATTCCTCTCTTACTTAATAATTGTAGAATTACTCATATAAAGAGCTGTCTTTTTTGACTCACTGTTACCCATGTCAGAAAGTTAAGATTTATAGAAAAGTCTACCTTAACAAAGGTTTTACCTTTGGCAAGGGTTTTGTTTTTTTTTTAACCCTAAGAAGGCAGGTTTCTTTCAACCTCTAGAAAACCAGGTTTGTCTGGCCCAGTGCTAAGCATGCAGTAAGCATTATATAACTGGCAATTATCTGTTTTGGTAGGAGTGAAAGAGAAAAAAGAACAAAGATTATGACAGAAAAACATAAGAAGCACTGAGCCTGAGAGAATAGGTCATGTTTCCTAGCCCTCTGCACTCTCAGATCATAACCTCCCTCACAGTTTAATTATGTGTTTAATGATTACATCCTCTGCTAGAATGTAAAACCCCCATAAAGGTGAAGGTCATGGGAATGCATTTCCACTGCTTCTAGGATTCTCAACTGTAACTATGTGGCTATTACTCTGATAATGCCTCTGGTTATGGGCAGTTATGTTTATATGATACTGAATAGCCTGAATGTGAGGAGATTTTGTAATTTACTATTAATCACCAAAAGACTTCCCAGGTGGCACAGCGGTAAAGAACCTGCCTGCATTGCAGGAGATGCAGGTTCAGTCCCTGGGTCAGGAAGATCCCCTGGAGAAGGAAGGGGCAACTCACTCCAGTGTTCTTGCCTGGGAAATCCCACGGGCAGAGGAGCCTGGCGGGCTACATTCCATGGGGTCGCAAAGAGTCAGGCACAACTGAGTTCTGAAGGTGGTGGTATTAATCACCAAGTCATTGTGGTTAGATTTCTGCAAAGAAGAGAACTATTTACACAGGACTAATAAATGACTCTCTGCCTGTAGTTCAACTCCACAGATTTTTAATAGCCTAGATCTGAAATTCAGCATTAAGGAATTGACTGTTTTACCTTAACTTCACAAATATATTTCTTTTCTGACACATAGGAGAAATCTATAAATTCAGTTCGCTGTTGAAACAAGAATGAAGGAAAAAATCTGAAGTCATCAGAATTTACCATGTCACCAAGCACCATTTGTCTCTGCAATTTACCCTGACAAGCATCTCATAGTTTGACTGGGGTAGAATAAGATACCTTAAGAGTGATTGACATTTGTTTCCATTAATTTGTGGAACTAGAGAAATAAAAAATTTAATAACCACAAATTATTCTCATGATATTTTAACTGTTTTAAACATTTGAGCAGATTGGCAGTGAATAGAATGTCCTATTTAAATATATTCAATCTAAAACACCTCATTTGCCCTATAAAGAAAGACAACCATTAGTGAAAAGTTTCTTTTTCAAAATTCAAAAAGTAGCTGAAACATGCCATGATTTTTCAGAGAGCATGCTTTGATGACCCAGATTTTTCTTGTGAGCAACTCAAAAGAGAATCTCTAGAATGGCTATCAAAGTACATGAAAGACACTAACCTATGAAATAGAAAGTTAGAGACCATTCAGGAAGGAATCATGACTCATACAATTACCCTTCTTATAATGCTTATCAATGTCAAGCAACATATTTCAGCCAGAGACTTCTCTAACCACTGACTCATTAACATATAATTTTCATATAATTTTCAAAAAAATTTAAAAAGCTGGGCTTCCCTGGTAGCTCAGGGGTAAAGAATCCATCTGCCAATACAGGAGACATGGATTCAATCCCTGAGCTGGGAAGATCCCACATGCTGCAGAGCGACTAAGCCCATGAGCTACAACTACTGAGCCAGCACTCTAGTGGCTAGATGCAGCAGTTACTGAAGCCCACATGCACTAGAGCTTGTGCTCTGCAACAAGAAAGTAGCCCCTGGTCACCACAACTAGAGAAAAAGCCCATGTAGCAACGAAGACCCAGCTCAGCCAAAAATAAAAAAAAAATTTAAGTTAGAAACCTGATGCTCTTATAAATACAAAATAGACACATGTCAAAATTTCCATTCAACTCATGAATTAATTAGTGAGCCAGTAAGTAAAAAGAGAAATAGAGTCAGATACTCCATAGAAGGCTAAAATAAGTTTGCTAATAGTTTCAAACTGGCAAATGTCCTACTAGGCAATAAATAGTAACTTTAAGGGTGATCAATTTTTTGGGGTAGGAATTATTTGCTTTGTCCCCAAACATAATTTGCGATATCAAATTTCATACAAGCTAATTTCTACCTTTAAAAGGCTGTGAAAATTTCTAATTAATAGGAAATAAGAAGTTTAACAAAGATATAGCCTCCTCTCTGGAAAATTATATAGTCCCCAGGACGGGTGGGCCTGCTAGAAACATGCAATATTGCACTGAAAAAGCACTTAGTAATGATTGGAAAAAATCCCCTGGAGGACAAAATGGCAACTCACTCCAGTATTCTTGCCTGGAAAATTCCACTGACAGATGAGACTGGTGGGCTACAGTCCATGGGGTCACAAAGAGCCATGACTTAGCAATTGAGTACATGTACACACACCATGCTAACCTAGTTAGCTTGGCTGCCATAACAAAGTGCCATAGACTCAGTTGTTTAACCTACAGAAATTTATATCTTACAGTTCTAGAGGCCAGAAATCCAAGGTCAAGGTGCCAGCAAAGGTAAGTTTTCTTCTGGGGTCTCTTCTTTTGACTTGATTTGACTTGCACGTAACCACAATGAGCCCTTTCAGAGCAATCACAGAGCTCCCTCTGCCTCTTCTTTTAAAGGCATTAATCCCATCTTGAGGGCCCCAACTCAGGACCTCTTCTAACCCTAATTGTTATAATGGTATTTTTATTTTGTTATTTAAGATGATAAGCAAATTCATGCCTACAGAATAATACTCTTTTGCAAGAATAATCATCACCAAACCTGACACTCAGGGGTATGATCATACAGGTTAATGAAATATTTAAACAATTTTATATGAGTTGGTTACCTGTGACTGCCTCAAGTCTCCCAAAGGCTCTTTCCCTCCCTCTGAATTCCAAATACTTCTGGGCCTGCCCACAATCCAGTTACTAAAGGTATAACATCTCTAAGTAGTAGCAATTCAGATTGATCTCTAATCATACGCTACTATTTAGGATGTTTAAAATATCACCTCTAATTCATAACCACTAAGTCTTGACCTCTTAATATATGCCAACCATCATGTTAAGTCTTTATTTGAATTGCTTTATACATTCCCAGCATATCTGAGGTTATTGATATTTCTCCTGGCAGTCTTGATTCCTGCTTGTGCTTCCTCCAGCCCAGCGTTTCTCATGATGTATTCTACATGTAAGTTAATTAAGCAGGGTGACAATATACAGCCTTGTCCTATTTGGAACCAGTCTATTTTTCCATGTCCAGTTCTGTTACTTCCTGACCTGCATGTAGGTTTCTCAAGAGGCAGGTCAGGTGGTCTGGTATTCCCATCTCTTTCAGAATTTTCCACAGTTTATTGTGATCCACACAGTCAAAGGCTTTGGCATAGTCAATAAAGCAGAAATTGATGTTTTTCTGGAACTCTCTTGCTTTTTCCATGATCCAGCAGATGTTGGCAATTTGACCTCTGGCTCCTCTGCCTTTTCTAAAACCAGCTTGAACATCAGGAAGTTCATGGTTCACGTATTCCTGAAGCCTGGCTTGGAGAATTTTGAGCATTACTTTACTAACGTGTGAGATGAGTGCAATTGTGCGGTAGTTTGAGCATTCTTTGGCATTGCCTTTCTTAGGGATTGGAATGAAAGCTGACCTTTACCAGTCCTGCGGACACTGTTGTTTTCCAAGTTTGCTGGCATATTGAGTGTAGCACTTGCACAGCATCATCTTCCAGGATTTGAAATAGCTCAACTGGAATTCCATCACCTCCACTAGCTTTGTTCGTAGTGATGCTTTCTAAGGCCCACTTGACTTCACATTCCAGGATGCCTGGCTCTAGGTGAGTGATCACACCGTCTTGATTATCTGGGTCATGAAGATCTTTTTTGTACAGTTCTTCTGTGTATTCTTTCCACCTCTTCTTAATATCTTCTGCTTCGGTTAGATCCAAACAATTTCTGTCCTTTATGGAGCCCATCTTTGCATGAAATGTTCCTTGGTATCTCTAATTTTCTTGAAGAGATCGCTAGTCTTTCCCATTCTGTTCTTTTCCTCTATTTCTTTGAACTGGTCACTGAGGAAGGCTTTCTTATCTCTTCTTGCTATTCTTTGGAACTCTGCATTCAGATGCTTATATCTTTCCTTTTCTCCTTTATTTTCTCTTCTCTTCTTTTCACAGCTATTTGTAAGGCCTCCCCAGACAGCCATTTTGCTTTTTTGCATTTCTTTTCCATGATGGTCTTGATCCCTGTCTCCTGTACAATGTCACGAACCTCCATCCATAGTTCATCAGGCACTCTATCATATCTAGTCCCTTAAATCTATTTCTCACTTCGACTGTATAATCATAGGGATTTGATTTAGTTCATACCTGAATGGTCTGGTGGTTTTCCCCAGTTTCTTCAGTTTAAGTCTGAAATGGCAATAAGAAGTTCATGATCTGAGCCACAGTCAGCTCCCCGTCTTGTTTTTGTTGACTGTATAGAGCTTCTCCATCTTTGGCTGCAAAGAATATAATCAATCTGATTTTGGTATTGACCATCTGGTGATGTTCATGTGTAGACCATCTGGTGATGTTCATGTGTAGAGTCTTCTCTTGTATTGTTGGAAGAGGGTGTTTGCTATGACCAGTGTGTTCTCTTGGCAAAACTCTATTAGCCTTTGCCCTGCTTCATTCATTACTCCAAGGCCAAATTTGCCTGTTACTCCAGGTGTTTCTTGGCTTCCTACTTTTGCATTCCAGGCCCCTATAATGAAAAGGACACCTTTTGGGGGTGCTAGTTCTAAAAGGTCATGTAGGTCTTCATAGAACCATTCAACTTCAGCTTCTTCTATGTTACTGGACATTACTGTGATACTGACTGGTTTGCCTTGGAAATGAACAGAAATCATTCTGTTGTTTGTGAGATTGCATCCAAGTACTGCATTTCAGACTCTTTTGTTGATTATGATGGCTACTCCATTTCTTCTAAGGGATTTCTGCCCACAGTAGTAGATGCAGATGACACCACCCTTATGGCAGAAAGTGAAGAGGAACTAAAGAGCCTCTTGATGAAAGTGAAAGAGGAGAGTGAAAAAGTTGGCTTAAAGCTCAACATTCAGAAAACGAAGATCATGGCATCTGGTCCCATCACTTCATGGGAAATAGATGGGGAAACAGTGGAAACAGTGTCAGACTTTATTTTGGGGGGCTCCAAAGTCACTGCAGATGGTAATTGTAGCCATGAAATTAAAAGATACTTACTCCTTGGAAGGAAAGTTATGACCAACTTAGATAGCATGTTCAAAAGCAGAGACATTACTTTGCCAACAAAGGTCTGTCTAGTCAAGACTATGATTTTTCTAGTGGTCATGTATGGATGTGAGAGTTGGACTGTGAAGAAAGCTGAGCACCGAAGAATTGATGCTTTTGAACTGTGGTGTTGGAGAAGACTCTTGAGAGTCCCTTGGACTGCAAGGAGATCCAACCAGCCCATCCTAAAGGAGATCAGTCCTGAGTGTTCATTGGAAGGACTGATGCTGAAGCTGAAACTCCAATACTTTGGCCACCTCATGTGAAGAGTTGACTCATTGGGAAAGACCCTGATGCTGGGAGGGATTGGGGGCAGGAGGAGAAGGGGACGACAGAGGATGAGATGGCTGGATGGCATCACCAACTCAATGGACATGAGTTTGGGTGAACTCCGGGAGTTGGTGATGGACAGGGAGGCCTGGCATACTGTGATTCATGGGGTCACAAAGAGTCAGACACGACTGAGTGACTGAACTCACTGACTGACTGATACATTCCTTATCACCACCCTTTGTAGTAAATGTTAATATCGTCCCCATTACACAGTTGAGGAAACTGAGGCTCAGAGGAATTGATAACTTGTCCTAGGCTAAATAGTGAGTGATGGAGTCAGGACCTAAACCAAGCAGTCTAACCTTGGAGCCTGTACCCCATTCTGTTTCTCCAGCCCTGGAGAGGCTCTGTCTTGGCTTACAGCACTGACCAGGGTACAAAGATCTATTCAGCCTACACCCCTCACCTCCTATCCACTAGAACAATGAGTAAACAAAGTTCTCTCCTGGAACTGAACACCAAACTGCTGCTTATGTTCAATACTGAACGGTTGTTTACTTCCTCCAAGTTCTCTCTTATAAAGTATGACAAGAATGGGAAATTGTTGATTCCACTCTTTTCATACCAGTTTAAGTCATTTGTGCTATTCATATGTGTTCACTACATAATTTAATCACTTTGTGTTACCTATCTCACTTGGGAGCACTTAACTAAAATAATTGTCTGAGCATCCCTGATCATACTTCAAAAATAATGTTCAGAGACACAAACAGTGAGTGGTCTTATGGTGGTCTTTATGTCAAGTCCTAATAATACAATGATGATGAGGATGGAAACATAGCACTTTAAAGTGGAAAGTTAACAGATACACATTACTATGTATAAAACAGGTAAACTACAAAGTCTTACTGTACAGCATACGGAACTATCTTCAATATCTTATGATAACCTATAAAGGAAAAGAATCTGAAAAATAATATATATGCATATAAACATATATGTGTGTGTATATATAACTGAGTCATTTTGCTACACAACGGAACTAACACAACCTTCTAAATCAGCTATACTCCAATTTTTTAAAAAAGCACAAAGTCTCCTTAGAAGCAATTGCTGTTGCTCTTCAGTTGCTAAGTCATGTCTGACTCTTTGTGACCCCATGGACTGCAGAACACCAGGCCTCCCTGTCCTTCACCATCTCCTGGAGCTTGCTCAAACTCATGCCCATTGAGTCGGTGATGCCATCCAACCATCTCAGCCTCTACTGTCCCCTTCTCCTCCTGCCCTCAGTCTTTCACAGAATCAGGGTCTTTTCCAATGGGTCAGCTCTTCTTATCAGGTGACCAAAGTCAGCTTTAGCATCAGTCCTTCCAGTGAATATTCAGGACCAATTTCCTTTAGGATTGATTGGTTTGATCTCCTTGCAGTCCAAGGGACTCTCAAGAGTCTTCTCCAACAGCACAATTCAAAAGCATCAATTTTTCAGCGCTTGGCTTTCTTTGTAGTGCAGCTCTCACATCCATACATGACTACTGGAAAAACCATATAGCTTTGACGATATGGACTGTTACCTGTTTCTTTGTTGTTGTTATTTGTTTGTGTCTCCCCAAAATTCATATATGGAAACCTAATTCTCAATGTGATGATACTGGGAGGTAAGGTCTTTAGGAGATTATCAGGTCATGAGTGTAGAATCCCCATGAATGGAATTAATGATCTTTATAAAAGAAGCTCAGAGAGTGCTCTTCTACCTTCTGCCATGTTGAGGACACACCTGTCTATGAACCAAGAAGTACACCCTTCTCACCAGACACCAGATTCAGCAGCAACTTGATACTTAGACTTCCAGCCTCAGAAATGTGGGAAATAAATTTCTGTTATCTGTAAGCCACCAAGTTTATGGTAGTCAGTTATAACAACCTGGACAGAAGATGACACTAACTCATACACTCACCTTCCTCTTTATAGTAAAGTTTTGACACATCCTATATCATGGATGAACTTAAAAGACATTATGTGGTATAGAATCAGCCAGACACAAATGGACAAATATTATACAACTCCACATATATGAGATATCTGGGCTAAAATTCATAGAGACGGAGAGTAGAATAGAGTTTACCAGCAGAGTGGAGAAGGAGGGTAGAGTGGGGAATTATTGCTTAATGGACACAGAGTTTCTGTTAGGGATGATGAAAAAGTTCTGGAAATAGTGGTAATAATTTTACAACATTGTGACTTAAAGTAGCTGAATTGTACACTTAAAATGGTTAAAATTATAAATTATATATTATATATATTTTGTCAGACTAATTTTTTTAATTCAACAAACTACTCATATCTGAGGAACTAACAAAACTCAGCCACTTTAAGAAAAAAAAGCACAAGAGGCAAGATAAAGATCTTTTTCTCACATGAAAACTGGCGATATTTCATCAGCAAACCATTATTACAAGAAATATTAAAGAAAGTGCTTTAGGCAGAAGGAAAATGATACCAGATGGAATTGTGGAAATATGATTCTATACCAAGGAATGAAAAGTTCAGAAGTGGTAACCACATGGGTAAATATATGATGTGTATTTTATTATTGTCTCTTTAAAAGATAATTGACTAAGCAAAAATATCAGCAATGTAGTATGGAGTTTATAATACATGTGAAAGTAAAATATAGTAATAGCACAGAGGTCAGGAAAGAAAAGGAAAGAGTTATACTATTGAGAGGCCCTTATACTATAAATAACACATATAAAATTACTTGAATGTAAACAGTTTTGTTTTAAGCCATGTTGCCCAGCTTGTGAAATCTCAGTTCCCCCACCAGGGACTGAACCCAGACCATGGCAGTAAAAGCCAAGATTAAATACAGAAGACAGAAATTACTGTAGGTAATACAGAAGGTTAAATGCTTAAAAAACAAAACAAAACAGTTTAAAGTTGGAGAAGGTTGAGTCCAAGTTCCCATCATTGTAAATGTGATGCAAAGTCAGGAGTTGCTACACCCATCGCCTCTGCTGCTAATTTTAAAGCCACTTCCATCCACAAATCCAGTGACCAGAGTGAGATGTGGAATCCAGCAACTGCTAAAATTTATTTCTATTAAAACCTAATTGTCCATCTCTGTCCACATTCTGCTGAGAGATGACATGCCCTGTCCTTCTGCTTTTTATGTCTCATGAAAGTTAATCAAATAACTGAATCTATTCAGTGTTCAGGACCCTAGCTGCAAAAGAGTCAAGGTAATGCCACAGTTTTAGCTTTCCAACTTCCCTAAAAAAGAGGAGGGAAAAATGAAGACAGAGAAAGTCAACCTACATAACCAGTAAAGCTAAAACTAGTCAGTTTGGCTGAGAGAAAAATTGACTTACCATTTGAAATCATTTGTTAACAAAAAATTATTTATTTCATTTTACTTGAAAGTTTTTCAGTTTATAAAGTGAGAACTCTTTTAAATATAAGTATGTATTATATAAGTCTAATGCCAAAATCGAATTACAAACACATTTGCTTATTCCTGTGCATTTTATTAAAAAGCGTTCAAATCAGTGTGCTGCACAAAAAGAAGTTGATCTTATTAGATACTTTTTTATACTACTGTACCTGTTAAATCTTGTTTGGCTTGCCTATAACATAGTAATGAAACCCTACTGAAAATAGTTTCAGGCTACTTTTCCAGGTCACCAAAGTATTTTGTGGGTTTTTTTTTCCCCCTTTCAATGGCTAAAACAAAATGGGATTTAATATCCACAAGGCAAAATAACACAGGTAAAGTTAAAGATAAGTGAACCTAACTATATATGTTAAATGGGTTCAGGGATCTTGGAATGAATTGAAATGTCTCAAAACATGTGGAAAACATGCATATGCCAGTGAAAACATCTACTTATTCCATGGTCCATTAAGCCAAACAATATTTAGTACTTATTAAAATATTATCAAACCTTTTTTGAGCATTGGCACTATTACTTCTGAGCCAAGTCAGGTCACCAAGATTGGCCCAGGTGAAAATGACCACTGGTCTCAGTTGAGTTTTATTTTCTCATCATGTCTCAGTCATGAACAAGCAAGTAGATCTTGCAAAAGGTGGACCTAAGATTTCAGAAATGTAGTGGTGTGAGTTGAATGGGCTCTTGAATCCATCGTGGTTCATCATAGGAGCTCAAATTTCAGTGGTCTCAGCAACCCAGGTGGTCTGAACTTTTAAGATCCTGGTTGGTGTGTGCAGAGATCTACTTGTCTGCAGCTGCCCAAAGTGAACCTTGAAAGCATGTTGGAAGATTGCATCATCCTTCTCTTTGAAGTTAGACACAGCTGCATGGGTGCTGAGCCAATAAAACGGAGCAGAAGTGAAATAAGACGCTTCTAAGTGGAAGACTGCAAGGCTAGTACTCGTCTCTCCAGCCCTTCCTGCCCCTACTTGGATGAGTGTAATCATAGGAGTTCATATCCACGTGGAGGTGGTGTAAGCCTGGAGCAGCCTGGAAGGCTGATCAAGCACACAGAGAGACAACCATGGAGAATTGCCCAGAGATCAGCAGATTTGTGTGAGTGAGAAATACATTTCAGTTAAGCCATTGAAATTTGAAAGTTTGCATCAGAGCAGAATCTAGCCTCTCTGGATACACTTGGCGACAGTGTATCCTTGTAGCAGGGAAGGTCTGGTAACAGTTCTAGCAGAGGAGGCTGGGTGAGTGAGCCTTCTGGGAAAGGCCTTTAAATGAAATGAATGGCACAAGTGTTTCTCTCTTTGCTCTTCACCTACTCTCCTGAAATGCAGACATGATGGCTGGAATTCTAGGAGTCATCCTAGAGTAAGAGGACTAGTCCCATCCCAGGAGTGCAGTGTGGAAACAGAGAAGAAGGAACCTCTTGATATTATGCAGCTGCTGTATCTTGGCCTTCCCATTCCTGGGCTTTGGTGGCTCAGAGGTTAAAGCGTCTGCCTCCAATTCGGGAGACCTGGGTTCGATCCCTGGGTCGGGAAGATCCCCTGGAGATGGAAATGGCAACCCACTCCAGTATTCTCGCCTGGAGAATCCCCTGGATGGAGGAGCCTGGTAGGCTACAGTCCATGGGGTCGCAAAGAGTTGGACATGACTGAGCAACTTCACCATTCACCATGGGCTCACTGCTTCACGTTCTATTTCAAGCCAAATAATATCAAGCTGAGGAGAAGATATGTCATCTATAGGTCTAGTTTATATACCTGTAATTTAAAAAATTATATGGCATCTATTATATATTTTGCAAATGTGGTTTGTAAAAACTCCTATAAGTAGTTGCTATTATTATCCCTTTTTATAAATGAGGAAACTAAGGCACAGAAAAATGAAATAATCTGTCCAAGTTCTCTCAACTAAGTGGCCAAACAGAATTCCCATCCAGTTGGTCTGTTTCCAGAGTCCAGTGTGCCAATCCAAAACTGCCACAGCAATCTGCTTCCATGAAATAATGTCTTATAATGCCACATTGTATATTTTCACGTTTAATTTCTTGCTGTACCTTCAGCACTTCTCAAATTTCTGATACCATAGGTCTGAAAACAGAAACAGTTTTCCTCATTCTACTTATCTCAAGTCAAAGCTGATATTTCAAATTACTCTCTGGATAGGGGCTTCCCAAGTGGTGCTAGTGATAAAGAACCTGCCTGCCAATGCAGGAGACATAAGAGAAGCGGGATTGATCCCTGGATCGGGACGATCCCCTGGAGGAGGAAATGGCAACCCACTCTAATACTCCCGCCTGGAGAATTCCATGGGCAGAGAAGCCTAGTGGGCTACAGTCCATAGCATTGCAAAGAGTCAGACACAACTGAAGAGACTTAGCACAGCACAGGGTAGAGTCCATCTAGCTGTATGCAAATAAGTCTAACTGTTTACAAATGGACAGGTTTCTGCATTCAGGCCACTACATGTTTACTTTTAAAGCATTTGTTTAAACTTATTAAGTTCAGGGATTCTGCCAAAGTTCTTACAAAAACATTAAACCCAAGTTTAATAGTCTTACAGAGAAGGAATATATTGACTCACATAATGGAACAGTACTGAGGTTTCAAGTGTAGCTTAATTCAGGACCCAGAGCATGTTACTAGGATCCATACATTAGCTCTACAGTACCAAGGCTTTCCTGATAACACAACCAATTGCCACAACTGGATACTCTTAGCCCTGACTGGCCTGTCTGGAGTCATGTGACCTGCTTGGATCAAGCAGGATGCTGGGATAAGCAGCACAGTGTCTGCTGTAGGAAGTAACAGGACCTCAGTCTCTAAGGTCTCAATAATCACTTTCGCTGCTCCACCTATGTTCTGACTTAATAAAACAAACTTGAACTCAGAGCATTTCAGTTTTGTATTAAAGAAAAGATATATCTTAAAACACACACACACACACACAACACTATGCAGTCATTATCCTTCACATTTCCAATGTGAGATAGGTCAGTTCAGTTCAGTCACTCAGTCATGTCCGACTCTTTGTGACCCCATGGCCTGTAGCACACCAGGCTTCCCTGTTCATCACCAACTCCCAGAATTTGCTCAAACTCATGTCCATTGAGTCAGTGATGCCATCCAACCATCTCAGCCTCTGTCGTCCCCTTCTCCTCCCATCTTCAGTCTTTCCCAGCATCAGGGTCTTTTCCAATGAGTCAGTTCTTCCCATCAGGTGGCCAAAGTATTGGAGTTTCAGCTTTAGCAACAGTCCTTCCAATGAATATTCAGGACTGATTTCCTTTAGGATTGACCGGTTTGATCTCCTTGCATTTCAAGGGACTCTCGAGAGTCTTCTCTACCACAGTTCAAAAGCATCAATCCTTCAGTGTTCAGCTTTCTTTATAGTCCAGCTCTCATATCCATACATGACTACTGGACAAACTATAGCTTTGACTAGATGGACCTCTGTCAGCAAAGTAATGTCTCTGTTTCTTTAATATGCTCTCTAGGTTTGTCATGCCTTTTCTTCCAAGGAGCAAGCATCTTTTAATTTCATGGCTGCAGTCACCATCTTCAATAAAGTCTCCCACTATTTCCATTGTTTCTCCACCTATTTGCCATGAAGTGATGGGACCAGATGCCATGATCTCAGTTTTCTGAATGTTTAGTTTTAAGCCAACTTTTTTACTTTTTTAAAATAGGTCATGTCCCTCGAAATAGGAGCTTTATTAAGTCAGTATGTGCACAGAGTTTTCAGGTGATTTTCTCAAAAAACTTCAATTTTAACTGTCTTATTGGACTCACAGGAAAAACAATTCATTACCAAAATATGTTTGCCAATGTTATTGTTTTCTTTACAGTAGTTTTTTTTCTTTTTTCTTTTTTTATCTTCATAGCAAGTGATACCTGCTATGAAGAGATGAGGCTCCCATCCAATACTGAAAGCTCGCCTTTGCATTAAGCTTTGGTGATGTCAGAGAATCCACACTATTAGGTCATTGGCCCTTTGAGAATAGTAGTAAGTCTTGTCCACAACTGAGTATTCA
>SJYQ01011475.1:210166-230001 GCA_006410935.1 Redunca redunca | reverse complement strand
CTAGGACATATGAAAATGTTCTTTTAATGCTTAATAAATGAATGAATGAATGATAATAGTCAATATTTAGGACTTACTGTCAGAAAGTATTCTAAGGGTTTTATATTTATTAACTCAGTCTTTGTAAAAAGGCTTTTGGGGCAGATACAGCTATTATTCCCATTTATCAGATCAGAAATCTCACATACATAGTAAGTGATGAAATGATGTTTTATTTTTGTTTGCTTAATTTTTAAATTTTTAAAAACTTAAGTATAGTTGATTTCCAATGTGTTCATGTCTTCTGTATAGCAAAGTGACTCAGTTATATATATATAACTGTACACTGTATATGTATAAGAACTTCTCCTATTTTTTTCAATTATGGTTTAATGATGTTTTAACCAGGCAATCCAGCATGAGAACCCATGCTCTTAAGCACCATAATGCACTCAAGACACTGACACTTGTATCCATGGAGTAACGACTATATGTATAGTCTTAGGAGTGGGAGCTACATGGTGGATGCTGAGTGTCTTCCTTGTAAGACCTAAGTTTCTAAACAGCCCTCAATATTAATTTGCTTCATCCCCATGGGTATCATTTCCCTTTTACCAAACACCCCCAGCTATCCCAACACACTTGTCACTCTGACAAGATCCCTTCCCCCTCTAATATTTCACAAGTTCTATATTTTTAAGATGTGTCCAAAAATAGTTTATTTCATACTGGGAAACAGAAGTCTCAAGCTCAAGTGTCTCTGGTTCTCACAGATAAAGGAATTTTGACAAATGTGGTAAATGTCACTGGCCTTTCCTGCCAAAGGGCATTTAGATGCAAAATACTTACTTTTTAGTGGTGGCCAAACAAAATGGTTGAGAGACTGCACTAGGGACCAGCAGCTTTCAGCTCTTACACTGAGCTTAGAGGTTTGTTCTAAGAAAACCTCACTGAGAAAGCCCCAGTGGTCTCAGAGGACACCCCTAAAATAAAATGAGAAGAAGACTGCTGAGGCTAAGTCAAGTGAGGGGGACCAAGTTACCTGCAGTAGAAATCTAGAGTGCTCAGAGTTGACCTTTGTAGTTAGTTTTCCTTTTGTTTTTTTTTTAAACAAGTTATTAACCTTAAATATCTCTTCTTATAGATATTTCTTTTAACTGTTACTTTACCTTTTATATAAGTTGTGTATTTAATTTAAAAAGATTGGTTTCTTTGTTTTAAGAAATGCAAAGGATTTGGAGGTAAAAGAATAAATGTTCCATTTTCCTCACTTTGGAATCCATTAAATATTAATAGAGTCAGAGCTTCTCCTTGACAATGATAACATCTGTCATTTTCTTAGGTCTTATCTTTTCCTTGTAGGAGCTTCACAGGCAACTCCCAAAGGAAAATTTCCTGAATGGAAACAATGGGAGCTCTCGAAGTGGGGAGCAGCACCCTTTCTGTGTGGAAACTGAAGAGTCTGCATGTGTCCAAAGGAAGTCAATAAAAAACAAAAGCAAGCACAAGAACTAACCAAGAAGTACATCAAAAGCTGTAGCTTATGAAAATAGACTTATCAAACATCTTCAATTAAGAAGCTTAAAATGATTCTGTACATTTAAAAAAAAAAAAGAGTAGAGGGATATCCAGACCTTTGGTCACCTCCACTTTAGGAACGCTTAGGTTTATTTTTTCATTTTGTATTCCAAGTCATCTAAAAATATGTTATTTAATGAGAGTTGTGTTCAAACATCTTTTGATATTGATTTCTAACATAATTCTACAGTGATAAGAGAACAAACTCTGTATGATGTCAATGCCTTTAGACCATGAAATTTTCACACCTTGTTGTATGTCCCTGGGTAAGTTCCACTGTCTCCTGGTTTATAGTGTATGGGAACTTGAATAGAATTTGTATCCTACTTTGTGTGAAAATCGTATAAATCTTAGTTATGTTGAATTGGTTCACAGTGCTTTTCAGATGTACTCTATCCTTCTACTTTTCTGTCTATTTTTGAGAGTTTGATATTAAAACTTCAACTAAAAACTTTAATTTATCTACTTAAAAATAATTGTAATATATCATGGAACTATATGTAACTATCTTCTGTATTTTCCAAGTCTCCTGTAAATATGTTATCATACTTTCACAATTTAAAAAAGAGAAAAATGCAAAAATATAAAAGCATAATTTAGAATACTTTTAATCCATTCAGTAAAACATTAATTAACTAGGCTGTAATTAATTAGAACATTCCATTACCTAAATTTTGTTTTGTTTCTCAAATGCTTTTTTTAAAGAAAAGTAGCAATTAAAAATGATATTGTAGGTTTCTTTAAAATAGATTGCAAAGACTATCTAGCAGTTAGCATAAATTCATCTCAATTTTCTATACCTTCTATATTTACAGGCTTGTTCCATTAAAAAAAGATTATTTTGAGATAAAGCTCAAAATCATCAAAAAAGATTTAATTTGAATCATTATGCTATATTCAAACTAAAGCAGAAGAGTGGGCTCATACTTTTATCCATATGTACTTGAGAAAGATTTTAGTAGCAAATTAAAGTTGAGTAAACAGAGTATCCCATGCTTGGGGTATTCTACTTAAAAGAACTCAACAGACATTGCAGTACACCAAATTAGATGTGAAGAAGACAGATTTCCCCCATCCAGGAGGCCAAGTAAAGCCTTTGCGAAGTGAAAATCATTCCATCGTGTCTGATCCTTTGCAACCCCGTGGACTATAGTCCATGGAATTCTTCAGGCCAGAATACTGGAGTGGGTAGCCTTTCCCTTCTGCAGGGGATCTTCCCAACCCAGGGATCAAACCCAAGTCTCCCATATTGCAGGTGGATTCTTTACCAGCTGAGCCACATGGGAAGCCCAAGAATACTGGAGTGGGTAGCCTATCCCTTCCCAGTGGATCTTCTCGACCCAAGAGTTGAACCAGGGTCTCCAGCATTGCAGGTGGATTCTTTACCAACTGAGCTAACAGGGAAGCCTACGTAATTGCCTATATGTGGGCTGATCTTTCACACATAGGATTTGGGGCTGCAGTTGTACTTTGCAGAAAGTACAGAAAATTGTACCTTTATTGCTTCAGCCTGGAAGGAATATATTTCAGTTCCTGCTACAGTCCAGTGGTCAAAGCTAGCCATACTATTCTGTCCAACTTCAAACAGGGCTGAGAATGATTATTTTTCATGTGTTAAGGGGGTACTAGAGAATGGGAGATATGATGAGCTCCAGTAATGACAACCATGGTGCAATAAGCAGACTTAGCGGTCCCAGCTGAAACCATTAGGTGGCAGTTCCAGGGCTTCAAAGAGTTCTGGTACCAAATCCTTCATGTCTCAGTTCAGAAAGAATTCAGCGAGAGGCAAAATGATAGATATGAATATTAAAACAGGACGCTTGTGAGAATTACAAGCAGGTGGGCGAGAGAGTGTCACTTCAAAAACTTAGTGGGTTACAGGTTTGTAGTCAAAGGAAAAGTGGGGAAGGGGAAAGACCACTTTCTTTCTCATTTTTGAGTAGACATCATGCTTTCATCATCAGCAACTCCTCCAGTTTGGGCAGTAGAATTTTCTTGATTCTATGTGGTCAACTCTGGACAGTGGAAATATTATCTCAGGTCTCAGTACAATGAGAGGGTCTTTACTTTGAAATGTCACCTTTCCATAAATTATTGTTTTTATTGTGTAGAGACCATATCCTGCATGCATGCTCAGCTCCTCAGTCATGTCTGACTCTGTGACTCCATGGACCGTAGCCTGCCAGGCTCCTCTGCCCGTGGAATTTTTCAGGCAAGAATACTGGAGTTGGTTGCTATTTCCTCCTCTAGGGGATCTTCTCAACCCAGGGGTGGAACCCAAGTCTCTTGAGTCCCCTACACTGGCAGGCAGATTCTTTACCACTGCACCAGAGAGCATGTTGTAGGGGTCACTAACTTACTGAGCTCACTGGACAGGGTGTGGTCTCACGCCACCACTGTTTTATTGTTTGGGGGCATGTCTCATGCTTCTGCTGCATGGTTTTGTTGCTAAGCAAGCCTATCTGGTTTTATGGTTAAGCAAACCTGCTTTCTTCAGTGATCATTAACTTAGAAAGATCATCCATATTTTTTCTACTTACAATCCCCTAGTGGGATTAACTATTTAATCACCTACTTTTTCCCTTTACTCTGTCCCTATCACAACCAGTAGTCTGTATTTCTGCTCTAATTTCTCCTTGTGCAACTGGATGAGGAGGTCAGACTCCTTTGAGTCCTGGAACTCTAATTTTAAGACAGAGGAGGCTGTGTGAAATTCTTCAAACCAGGCTTATCACTCAAAAATCAGTTCCTGCATCTTAATTCCCACTTGATTCTCTGTGCCTGCCTTCAGCTGGTCAGGACCCGTGGGAGAGAAAGATGAGTGATTGGCCTCCTCCCAAAAATCCACATCTGGCAAAAATACAGAGTGAAGTCAGACTTAGAGAACGAACTTATGTTACCAGGGTGAAGGGTGGAGGGAAGGGATGGGTAGGGAATTTGGGACCAACATGGACACACCAATATATTTAAAACAGGTGACAAAGTCCTATTGTGTAACACAGGGAACTCTGTTCAATGTTATGTGGCAGCCGAGATGGGAGGAGGGTTTGGGGGAGAATGATACATGTATATGTGTGGCTGAGTCCCTTCGCTGTTCACCTGAAACTATCACAACATTGCTGATCCTCTATATCCCAGTATGGGCTTCCCAGGTGGCCCAGCAACAAAGAATCCACCTACCAATGCATGTCATTGCAGGAGATGCAAGTTCAATCCCTGAGTTGGGAAGAACCTCTGGAGAAGGAGATGGCAACCCACTCCAGTATTCTTGTCTAGAAAAATCCACAGACAGAGGAGCCTGGCTGGCTACAGTCCATGGGATATCAAGAGTCAAACATGATTTAGGAAGGACTAAACAAGCAGTAACAATATCCCCATACAAAGTAAAAAGTTTAAAACAGACAGAATTGCATAACTAACAAGGACCTACTCTATAGCACATGGAACTCTACTCAATATTATGTGGTAGCCTAGATGGAAGAAGAATGGATACATATATATGTAAGGCTGAGTCCTTTTACTGTTCACCTAAAACCACCACAACATTGTTAATCAGCCAGAGTCTGATAAAATAAAAAAAAATTTTTTAATGTAGCTGCTAAGTCACTTCAGTCATGTCCAACTCTGTGTGACCCCATAGATGGCAGTCCACCAGGCTTCCCTGTCCCTGGGATTCTCTAAGCAAGAACGCTGGATCGGGTTGCCATTTCCTTCTCCAAAGCATGAAAGTGAAAAATGAAAATGAAGTCACTCAGTCATGTCTGACCTTCAGCAACCCCATGGACTGCAGCCTTCCAGGTTCCTCTGTCCATGGGATATTCCAGGCAAGAGTACGGGAGTGGAGTGCAATTACCTTCTGAGGTGGAAAGTTCTTCACCCTATCCAAGGTTGTGTGTTATGAGTAAGGATTAACAGTTCACATTTCTGAGAAGAAACTGAAGCTATTCAATACCAAACTGTCATCTGTGCCCACTCCTTCTGTCCCCATTATGCATTCTGCATGGGAAAAACAGAAGTGTTGACACAGAACTCATCCAAACAGCCTCCAGATGTACAGTCTTATTACAAATTCCCACAAGATACTCTGGAGAAATAATCCATCTTCCAGTCCAATTAGACATAAAGCAGGAAATCAGGAAACTCAGATAGAGAGGGTACTGAGTTGATGAGAGGACCCTTTTGCTTAAAAAAGTACTTGCATAATTCAACAAATGGAAATTCTCTTACACTTGGTACACAATGTTGGGGTCAACAGAGTCATTTGAGGTTCTTATTTTCTCTCTCTATCCTTCTCTAAATTCTTTTCCTGTAAGTGCTTCCATTTTTCCTTTTTACAGCAGAAGATGGCTATATTTCTAAGGTTTAGAGGAGAAACAAGATATTTTCCATGTCAGAAAAGAGTGCTGCAATTGGGGAAACAATGTTTTCTGCAATAATTCAGTTATGTTCAGTAACTTATGTTACTTTTGTAGAAAATCTTAGCTTTCCATGATATAAAACATTAGGGTTATAACTAAGTTTACAAAAAAAAGATACTAAATGTAGAAAACTCCTTAGAAGCTATTTTTAACTTTTTTGTTCATTTATAACTTATTTTTAATTGGAGGATCATTGCATTACAATATTGTGTTAGGTTTCTGTTGTTCAACAATGTAAATCAGCTACAATATAAGAATACATATATCTCCTCTCTCTTGACTCTTCCCCAGAGGTTACTTTACCAACATATTAACTGGCTTTGTCTTTGGATGATGAGATTTCAAGTGATTTTCTGGGCTAATGGTGCCAGGTTCCTTAGAGTGATTTACATTTTACTCTGTCGGGGCCCTGATAAGCTGTCTGGGAAATCAGTTTCTCTTTAAGCGTTCCCTTTGACCCTGAAGTCTCTCTTCCTCTTGTTTTGCTTTTCAACTTTATTGAGGAATATTTGACAATTGAAATTGTAATATATTTGCACAATATAATGTTTTGATATAATATATACTGTAAAATTATTCCCATTTCTGAGCTAATTAAAATGCCTAATCAGTTCAGTTCAGTTCAGTTCAGTCGCTCAGTCATGTCCAACTCTGTGACCCCATGAATCGCAGCACGCCAGGCCTCCCTGTCCATCACCAACTCCCGGAGTTCACTCAGACTCACGTCCATCGAGTCAGTGATGCCATCCAGCCATCTCATCCTCTGTTGTCCCCTTCTCCTCCTGCCCCCAATCCCTCCCAGCATCAGAGTCTTTTCCAATGAGTCAACTCTTCGCATGAGGTGGCCAAAGTACTGAAGTTTCAGCTTTAGCATCATTCCTTCCAAAGAAATCCCAGGGCTGATCTCCTTCAGAATGGACTGGTTGGATCTCCTTGCAGCCCAAGGGACTCTCAAAAGTCTTCTCCAACACCACAGTTCAAAAGCATCAATTCTTCGGTGCTCAGGCTTCTTCACAGTCCAACTCTCACATCCATCCATGACCACTGGAAAAACCATAGCCTTGACTAGATGGACCTTTGTTGGCAAAGTAATGTCTCTGCTTTTCAACATGCTATCTAGGTTGATCATAACTTTTCTTCCAAGGAATAAGCGTCTTTTAATTTCATGGCTGCAATCACCATCTGCAGTGATTTTGGAGCCCAAAATTAAAGTCTGACACTGTTTCCACTATTTCCCCATCTATTTCCCATGAAGTGGTGGGACCAGATGCCATGATCTTCATTTCAGAATGTTGAGCTTAAAATACCTATTACCTCACTTATTTACTCTTTTTTTATTCAATTCATTTAAACTGAAAAAAAAAAAATGGTTTACTCATTTCTCCCTTTTCTGGCAACCACCAATCTGCTCTCTACACCTATGATCTTGGTTTTGTTTGCTTTGAGATTCCATATTTTAGAGAGATCGTGCAGTATTTGTCTTACTCTGACTTATTTCACTTAGCATAATGTCATCAAGATCCAGCCATGTGTTACACACAAATGGCAAAGTTCTATTTCTTTTTATGGCTGGATAAATTCCATTGTATATATACACCATCCTTTCTTTATTTGTCCACTGATGGACATTTAGGTTGTTTCCATATCTTGACTATTTTACAAAATGCTGCAATGAACATGGGGATGCAAAAATCTTATCGAGTTAGTGTTTTCCTTCTATTCAGATGAATACCCAGAAGTTAAATTGCTGGATCATATGGAAGTTCTATTTTTCCTTTTTTTGAGGAACTGCAATACTGTTTTTCATACTGACTGAACTAGGTTACATTCCCACCTAGACTGTGCCAAGTGTCCCCTTTTTTCACATCCTTGCCAACACATGTTATTCTCAGAGGGAACTGCTCCATGTGTACATCCACGAGAGAAAGAAAATTCAGGAGCTTCCTGTATCACTCTCTTGGTCTGAAGTGAATCAAATTCTCTCTTAATATCTGAGGAGTCTTCAGTCTTTCAAATGAAAATAAATGTCTTTATTACAATCAAGTAAAAATTTCAGTTATTTGTGTTGATAGAAAATTTCTACATCAATTTAGTCCTCCCTGTTACTAAAACTACAACAACAATATTTTTGTTATGAGCTGAATGTGTCTCTCCAAAATTGCATGCATTAAAGCCCGAACACCCATGAGGCTTGTTTGGAGACAGGGTCTCCAGGAGGTAATTGATTTTAAATGCCATCAGAAGGGTTGATGGGATTAATATCTTTACAGAAAAGCCTCAGGAAATCTGTCTCCTTCTTCCCTTCCTCATAGACAGACTAAAGAAAGACCATGTACGAAGGTAACCATCTGCAAACCAGGAAGAGAGCTCTCATTAGGAACCAAATTAGCCCATATCTTGATCTTTGACTTCTTAGACTCCAGAACTGTGAGAAAATTGATTTATGTTTTTTAAGCCACCTAATCTCTGATATTTTGTTACTGCAGCCTGAGTAGGCTAAAACAAATTGCTCCTACCTATTTTTTTGTCTTGTAAATTTTTCTTCAAGGAGTATGCGTTTCTTCTGTGGAGGTTATTCTGTTCATTGACTATTTCTGGCTCTCTGCTTTCTGAGCCCATATAGTATTGCACTCCTTTATCTCCTTTGAAGTTGAGCAGAGCCATGAGACTATCTGGCCAAACAAAAACAGGCTGACCATGATATACTTCATTCTCTTCCCTCAGCTGATGTGATTCTAGAACCTGGAAGCACATGATGTTGGCGTAGTGTTTCTATCATCCAGGATCTTTAAGTGACTATGTTTAGCAGAGACTTTCTACCCAATGGTCACTGCTTAAGAAATAAATCTGTGATTTCTGGTTATTTTTTTCCTGCTGCATAGAAAAACCTGTCTTGACTGGTATAGCTTCACCATTTTTATTCAACATATTTTTGGAAGTCCTAGCCATGACAGACAGAGAAGAAAAGGAAATAAAAGGAATACAAATTGGAAAAGAAAAGGAAAAATGTCACTATTTGAAAGTGACATGATACTATACTAGAAAATCCTAAAGATGATATCAGAAAATTTCTAAAGCTCCTCAACGAATTCAATAAAGTTTCAGGATACAAAATTAATACACAGAAATCTCTTGCATTTCTATAAACTAAAATGAAAGATCAGCAAGAGAAATTAAGGAGACAATTCCATTTATTATCACTTCAAAAAGAATAAATACTTAACACATAAACCTACCTAAGAAAAGTCTCTAGCGGTAAAGAATCCGCCTGCCAATGCAGGCTACAGGTAACAGACCCGGGTTTGATCTCTGGGTTGGGAAGATGCCCTGGAGGAGGGCATAGCAACTTACTCCAATATTCTTGCCTGGGAAATCCCATGGATAGAGGAACCTAGTGGGCTATAGTCCTCAGTTTCCACAGTCAGACATAACTGAAGCAACTTAGCATACGCATGCAAGGAAACAAAGACCTATACTCTGAAACTTTAAACCTTTCAAAATTTAAATACCTGTTTTTTCATGGAATTAGACTTTACTTAGAACAAATTGTCATGTCAGTTGTCATCTACTTTGTGGGGTCAATGAACACTAAACTATACCCCCAACCCAAACACTTGTTATATGGCTCTGTCTTCAGTTATTAATAGTTTTATTCTTTTGAACCCAATTATTTCTATCTCTGTACATCTTATTGCTAAGTGATCATACCCATGAAAATGACAACATGTTAAGAATTTTTTATCAGGAGTAGCTTAACATGAATATCCTTAATTTCTAGATAAATGAATTCTTGAAGGATAGGAGACAGATGAGGATATTGGGTAAGCTGCACAGTGGAGGGTTTTGGACAGAAGGGCATGAATCTTCTGGAAATAAAAAGTGACAGTAATAGAAAAAGAAGAGAATGCCTTCACAATGTTTTTACTCAGAAAAGATTCCAAGACACTCCAAAAGAAATTGAAAGTGTGAAAATGTTAGTTGCTCAGTCATGTCCGACTTTTTGGGACCCCATGAACTGTAGCCCACCAGCTCCTCTGTCCATGGAATTTTTCAGGCAAGAATACTGGAATGGGTAGTCATTCCCTTTTGCAGGGGATCTGCCCAACCCAGGGACTAAACCTGGGTCCCCTGAATTGCTGGCAGATTTTTTACTGTCTGAGCCACCAGGAAAGTCCCTATCCCTATGTGAATTACTTTCTTATAAATCAGGAAAAGCTGGAGGAAGAAATGGGTTGTGAAATGTACCAATTGGAGGAAGAGCGCTGGACAGCAGTGGGAAAACAGAAATGCTTCTACACACCACAAGGTATAGGTACAGGACCCTCATCAGAAACACAGTTCCCTCTGAATTCAGCATTCCTTGGTACACATACAGTATGAATAAAATATTGAGCACTATTTCCAGAAGAATAGCCTGTTATAAAAATGGCAGGAGTGAAAGAAATGGGGACAGCAGGAGCAGTCATGAAAGTGCCCTAGGAGTACATAACACATATTTTTCCATTAAAAGTAAATGCTTCACATAAAAATGCACTGCTTCACAGTAACTACTCTGTTTTGTAGCTTCTGTGAATCAAACTTGGGCTATCAAGTGTATAAGAGTAGAAAATAATGTGCCTTGCTAATTACCATCTTATCTAATTTGCATGTAGCCTGGGTGGAAAAAAATTATAGCTTGTATCTCCCTATAAAAAGTTGATCTCCCCACAAATGCTTTCTAAAATATACCATTCCCTTCCTTATTTCCAAAGAATATGAAACATGACAAGATACTCTTGCATCTCCCATTTCTGCTGACAGGATTCCGTACTAATTCCTTTGTAGGAATGCTCATGGTTACAGAAATGAAGAGCCAAATGGATCTTCAAATATGACAATGTTAGGAAAATCCTAGAATATTTGAATAAGATTAGTTCTTCTTCTCCCTCCAGTTTCTCCATCTTTCTCACTCCACTACTCCTAAAACGTGAGTTCTTTGACTTCTTTGCGACATCCAGGCCAAGAGCCCTTACATTTTCTCTGAATTAGCCCTCTCCTATCATCATGTTCTTCCCTCTCCATCTCAAACAGCAGGGTCCATCACCTCAAGCAGGATCTAGCCAGTATCCCCAAAGCCTTTGTGCCACTATCTTTCCAATGTACTCACCTATCAATAGTATATCAGATTTGATTAGCAAATCACCTATTCACAATGGCATAAACGATAAGGTAATTACCCCACATAACAAGAAGACCTCTGGTTCAATCATGTTAACAAAAACCAAGTTCTGTCTTTCAACCCTGCATCTTTACACACCATCTTTCCTTCAGACCATTTCACCAAGCCTCACCTGCTAGACAGCACCCCACAGTAGAAAATTGACCATCTTTTCCTCTTTTTTAGAAGCAGAAAAACATTTTCCTGTCTGTGGATTCTACCTTCTTAACTAGAATTCCATCACATGTTCATCAGTTCAGTTCAGTTCAGTTCAGTTCAGTCGCTGAGTCGTGTCCGACTCTTTGCAACCCCATGAATCGCAGCATGCCAGGCCTCCCTGTCCATCACACTCCCGGAGTTCACTCAGACTCACGTCCATCGAGTCAGTGATGCCATTCAGCCATCTCATCCTCTGTTATCCCCTTCTCCTCCTTCCCCTAATCCCTCCCAGCATCAGAGTTTTTTCCAATGAGTCAACTCTTCGCATGAGGTAGCCAAAGTACTGGAGTTTCAGCTTTAGCATCATTCCTTCCAAAGAAATCCCAGGGTTGATCTCTTTCAGAATGGACTGGTTGGATCTCCTTGCAGTTCAAGGGACTCTCAAGAGTCTTCTCCAACACCACACTTCAAAAGCATCAATTCTTCAGCGCTCAGCCTTCTTCACAGTTCAACTCTCACATCCATACACTGGAAAAACCATAGCCTTGACTAGACGGACCTTAGTTGACAAAGTAATGTCTCTGCTTTTGAATATGCTATCTAGGTTGATCATAACTTTTCTTCCAAGGAGTAAGCGTCTTTTAATTTCATGGCTGTAGTCACCATCTGCAGTGATTTTGGAGCCCAAAAAAACCCAAATCAGTCATTGATCAGGGACCACCAAGGTTGGCTTAGGCTAATCAGGACCAACGTCCCTTGAAGAACACGTCTAAACTGAGGTGATGCATGCGTGCATGTTCAGTCATATCTGACTTTTTTCCACCCCGTGGACTGGGGCCCACCAGGCTCCTCTGTCCATGGAATGGGTTGCAATTTCCTACTCCAAGGGATCTTTCTGACCCAAGAATTGAACTTGTGTCTCTTGCACCTCCTACATTGGCAGGTGGATTCTTTACTACTGAGCCACTTGAGACTGAGAACAGTGGTCACCTAAATACAGCAGGGCTCTGTTAGGAAGGAGGAAGGGAGAACAGTGAGCATGATGTAAGCAATTAATCGTTTGAATTCTAATGCAGTCTCACCATCCACCATTACTACAACTTGACATAGGCTCTGCTGGTAAAATCATGCACGTATAAGGAATGCACATTCATGACATTTTGACAAGTTGGACACTAATACCTCCTGACAGTTCATCTAGTCTTGTCTTCCCAGAGGGGATAGTCTATTCTTAATGTTGCTTCACACACTAACACTCACATCTCCCTCTCACTCTCTGAAAGTTATAGGGAAATTTGGTGCCATCACAAGAGCTCTATGAATTTTCTAAACAAGTTCTACAAATGTACTTACATCTGCCCCAAGCTGTTTCTTCTTTCTTCCTGTGACAACAGAGAAGTTGTTCCTGATCCTAAATAGAGTAAAACCTTCTACATTTATTACTGATTCTGTCTCTTCTCCCTTCTCCAGTATCCTTCTGCCAGTAGACCCCCTCTCTACCCTATTTTCAATCTCTCCTTCACTGCAAATTTAATCCTACCAATGTGTAGGGAGAGACAAGCAAGCTGTTAGATGGGTGATTTATGGTGGTTTTGTTTGGTGTCAAAATATTTCTCTTCTGATCTCTGTTTCCTTTTGTGATCCTGAAGGAAGTCTTTGTAACTCAACATTCGTTTGTCTAGTCTTATAAATACAGAGGGCTTAAATAAAACCTTCAATGTTTTCAAATTGTAGTGCTGGAGAAGACTCTTGAGAGTCCCTTGGACTGCAAGGAGATCAAACCAGTCAATCCTAAAGGAAATCAACCTTAAACATTCATTAGAAGGACTGATGCTGAAGCTGAAGCTCCAGTACTTTGGCCACCTGATGCAAAGAGCTGACTCATTGGAAAAGACTGATGGTGGGAAAGATTGAGGGCAGAAGAAGAAGAGGGTGACAGAGGATTAGATGTTGGATGTTGGATGGCATCACCGACCCAACGGACACAAGTTTGAGGAAACTCAGGGAAATAGAAGGACAGAGAAGCCTGGCGTGCTGCTGTCCAGGGGTCACAAAGTCAGATACAACTTAGGGACTGAACAACAACAACAAAAATTCTATCAGCATGCTTATCTCTCAATTTTTAAAAGAAAAAATTCCCATTGTACCCCACATTCCCATCCATGAAATGCATGCGGCAAAACATTTTAAAGAGCTTTTATATAAAGTACTTGCTAGCATAAGGAAGGGGAGAAGGAAAATTAATGAAGAGGAGGAAATCTGATGAAAACAAACACAGCTAATATTGAGAGAAGTACCTCCTGGAATTATTTGTCTCAAAAAATGTCTTTCAGTAGAAGGAAAGGCATACCCAAAGAAATAATGAATCCTGTAGCACGTGTAGCTTCCTTTGCTCTCTGTGTCCCTGGTTCCTTCTTTTGCTTGGCAAACTCCTTCACTCTCTTTAAGACTCTGCTCAGATCTTAATGTCTCAGCAAACTGTTCGTTTACACCCTCAAGAACTCCCCAGGAGATAGGGATGCTCACCATATCCCTATGTTTTAGTTGCTGCCGACATTAGACTAGGAACTCCTCAATGATACATTCTTACTCCTAAAACTATACATAAAACTGTACAGATCTAGATTTATGTCTGGTACAGAGATATTTTTTGCCTAAATAATATGGATATTAATAAAAAGAATTCCCCAGATGAAATTCAAAACAGGCCCCTGCACATGGAGGGTACAAAGATACCAAATAAAGAGGCAGACTACTCCTGACGGGTAGATGGCAGATTTGATAAGGGCTTCCCTGGTAGTTCAGCCGGTAAAGAATCCACCTGCAATGCAACCCAGGTCAGGAAGATCCCCTGGAGAAAGGATAGGCCACCCACTCCAGTGTTCTTTTGGCTTCCCTCAGCCCAAAGAATTGATAAAGAATTCACCTGCAATGTGAGAGACCTGGGTTCAATCCCTGGGTTGGGAAGATCCCCTGGAGGAGGACATGGCAACCCGCTCCAGTATTCTTGCCTGGAGAATCCCCGTGGACAGAGAAGCCTGGCGGGCTACAGTCCATGGGGTCACAAAAAGTCGGACGTGACTGAGCAACAAAGCACAGCACAGGTTTGATAAGCAAGGGAATTTATATATGAGTCTTGTCTTGAGCAGTTGTAACACGAGTAGATCTCTGCACCTGTTCTCCAGAATCTTAAGAGTTTATATAGAGGCCTTAACAGGGTTCAGCAGGTATTCAGTGCAGATGGTCTCAACAACACCTAACTCTCTCAAGGCTGCATCCTTGAAATAGCACCTAACATGGGAACTGTGGACAGAACGTACAGCCCAAGGACAGGTGACAAGGGGAAGAGCCTCTGACGGCCTGGGTCCAGTTGCTGGGTCAACTAGCAGTCAGTCATGTCCTCTCTAAGATGCCCTGCAACACAGAACTTCCTTGACACTCCCCTCTGAGGACAAAGGCAAACATCTAAGTCTTTGGTTCCTGTACTGACCTCCTTGTAGACTTGTGTTGTCAATATTTGCTCTTCTGTGGTTATTTTCCCCAGTTGGTTGTGAGCTCCTTAAAAGCTGAGAAATGTTTGCATTCTCATTGCACACATATCTTAATTTTTCTCACACAGTATGAGATCAACAACTGCTTGTGAGTTTTGGTGGCAATTCTATTAAGAATACAACATGTTTTACAAGAAATGACAGCTTACATTTTCCCCCATGGCTGACAGAAAGATTATAAAAAAGACCAAGAGAATTTGTGTTTTTTTAAGAAATGGGGGAACTAAGATCTTGCCTGTCACATGGTATGGCTAAAAAAAGGGAGGAGGGGAAATCTAGGATCTCTGCTTCTAACACTTTAGTACAGAAATGTGACAGAATCCAAAGGTAGCCCCTGGCATAATTGCAAAAACCACATTAAGGTGCTCAAACATTCACCTGAAATTGCAGTGAAATTAGAAATTCAGGGTTTGTTTTTTTTTAATGGCTGGAATAACTGAAAAACTGTAATAAAAAACCTGATGTGGTCATGAAATTAAAAAGAGCCTTAAAACTGCCTTATTAACAGCATGGAATTTTAAACAGTTTAAACATTAACTCTTTGCTGCAGGGGGTGTCAAAGGCAAGAGATCTTGTAATGCTAATTGCTAAAATACTCTTAATTTGTTTCCGACGATTTGAAATAGCTCTTAATCACTGCTCTATCTTTGATCAAGGCAAAGAAAAAAATCATGAATGTTAAAATCATTAAGTATGCCCAGGGCCCAACAAAGGGCACATATATTAAAGTTTTTAAAGCATGACCCAAAATTAAAAACTCGACAGTTGGCAGAGACTCTAATTGATAATGAATGTAAAGATGGACTTGTCTCTTCCATCTGTTACTCCTGGTATATGGATCTCATCATTACTTACTTTAATTTTACAGAAATTTCAGGATCATATTTTTCTCACTTGAATGTTGAAAATATTTTAAGACCATTCTCTATTTTCATTTCAGTGCCTTGATTGCTCATTTATGTCATTTTAAAAGATACATCTAGAAGAAGATGCTGTGAAAGTGCTGCAATCAGTATGCCAGCAAATTTGGAAAACAGCAGTGCCCACAGGACTGGAAAAAGTTTTCATTCCAACCCCAAAGAAAGACAATGCCAAAGGATGTTCAAACTACTGCACAATTGAACTAATTTCACACGCTAGCAAGATAATGTTCAAAATCCTTCAAGATAGGCTTTACCTGTATGTGAACCGAGAACTTCCAGATGTACAAGCTGGATTTAAATAGGCAGAGGAACCAGAGATCAAACTGCCAACAGCCACTGGATCATAGAAGAAGCAAGGGAATTCCAGAAAAACATCTACTTCTGCTCTCATTGACTACACTAAAGCCTTTGACTGTGTCAATCACAACTAACTGTGGATTCGTTACCACTGTACCACCTTGCCTAGTACAGTCGTATTACACAAAAACAGAAGAAAATATTTCTTATTTTTATTTTATTCAAAAACTCTAGATATTTTCAGACATTTCTAAATTAGCCTAGCGTTTCTTTAAAATGCTATCCAAATAATTCTTAATGTTTTTAAAGAGAATTTATCTTATCCATAAAATAGGAGTATTTGGGCTCATTTCCCTTTTCTTGTTAAAAAGCTGAAACATAAAAGTTGAAATTTATAAGTAGTAATAATTCGCACTGAAGAAAAACATCCTAAAAATATCTATGACAAAAACAAACCAAACTTAATCAGCCAGGATTACACATCACATTTTAATTATCAGAGGAGGATGTTTAGATAGAGCACTTCCAGCTTTATATGTGAGGTGACATGCTGCTTTGATTTCTAATTAATTCCAAAACCACCATTTCAAAAGACCAATCAGCCATTCAGCCATGGAGTTATCAGATTTGATTGTCAATAGACAACAGTTCAGAGCTTCCTAATAAAAAGCAAAATAGAAGAGCATTTATGGAGATCTGCTAGGATTTAAATAATTACAATTCTTAGCAGATTGCTATTTGATTAGCATCCATAGGTTCCTGACTCTGAATACTAATAAAAGGCAAGGTTCACTGATGATCTCAAAGTGACCCAGTTACAGCCTTCATCTGTAGACCAGATATCTAATTAGTTGACTGATCTGACTGTTTTACATGGTTCATACACTTGGCCCCATGAGCCATTAGGTACTATTCGTACCTAATGTGTGGGCACGTACATACATGTACATACAGAAGATGTCATATTTAATAGTAGTAATAATTATATCAACAGTAATCACAAATAGGCAGTGCGTGTTTTTTCTAATGGCCATCACTGTGCTAAGAATCTGACATGTGTTGCCTTTTCTAAAGCTTACTACAGGAATACAAGGGATTCCCAAATGGTGTGAGTGGTAAAGAATCCACCTGCCAGTGCAGGAAACATAATGAGATGTGAGTTTGATCCCTTGGTAGGGAAGATTCCCCTGGAGAAGGAAATGGTAACCCACTCCAGCATTCCTGCCTGGGAAATCCCATGGACAGAGGAGCCTGGGGGATACAGTCCACGGGGTCACAAAGAATGGGACAGGACTGAGACACTGAGCACATGCTACTATAGGACTACAGGGATTTCCCTGGTGGTCTAGTGGTTAGGGATCTGCTTTCACTGCAGGGGGTATGGGTTCAATCCCTGATTGGAGAACTAAGATCCCACAAGATGTACAGCCAAACTAAAACAAAACTGTAAAAATGTTTACTGCGATTCTGCAGGGTAGTCACTTTAGTTATTTTCATCCTCCAGGTGAAGAATCAAAGGCTTTCAAGGGTTAAAAAACGTCAGAGCTAAAAATGGGTGGAGTTGTGGCCCATACCTCAGTCTAGGAACTCACTCACTAAGCTTAATGTAGAAAGGGAAGGATAATATTAACAGTCATCACCACAGTAGTGGCAGCTATTGCATATGAATTCTCTGTCTGTCTGTCTGTCTCTCTCTGCAAGAGCTGGGATTTTCATATTTTCCTGCCCAAAGATTTTGGAACTCCTATCTCTGTAGTCCTTCTGACTTTGTGACTTAGGCTTTTGCTCCCATACCTTCAAACTCAGATGGAATTACACCAACTTTCCTGGTTTTCCCATTTGCAGTTATTGTGGGACCTCAAATCCTCAATAATATGTGAACCAATTCCTATCATAAATCAAAGTCTCTCTTTCTCTTCTTACTTTGTTAAATATTTTAAACATTTTATATCAACATTTCATATTTTGTTGTTTATCATGTTACTCATATATGTAGATTGTCTACATTATTAATATAAAAAACAAGGATACTGGCAATCATTTAATTATTTTTGGTGTTGTAAACTTAAATAAATCACATAAATCAAGCCATGCCTGAGGAAGTGACTGACTATGCTTCTGAAATATTAAACCAGTGGTTGATGAGTCTCCTCTTCAATTAGGGAGAGAATTAGGGAAGTTGTGGGTGTGACCTGCTTTTGATTTCCCAAATGACAGATTATGTTTGTCTCATTTCCCTAATATGAGAAAATATCAGAAAGGCAGAAAGCAGTGATTTTGCTAACAAGTCTTAGATAAAAGGGCAAAGCTAAATTGCTGGGCAAGCTATGTCCACTTGTCTGAAGTCTCTCCATTCATTATAGTCACCAAGTAAAGGAGTGACTTTTGGATGAAAATATCATTTCCCAAAGATTTCCTTTATTAATCTGCTTGGTCTGCTGTATACAGAAATATATATTTTTTTTAAATTCAGAGGAACAACTGGGGTTGTACAAGTTAGGTCACAATGGGTCAGCACTGCTGGAAAAGCAAAATTAGAGTTTTGGGGATATAAAATAAAAAAGAAAAATCTGCAATATTTACTTTGATGAAGGAGAATTAGTGTAAAAGTAGATCAGTTCGGTCAATTCAGTAGTTCAGTCATGTCCGCCTCTTTGCAACCCCATGGACTACAGCATGCCAGGCTTCCCTGTCCATCACCAACTCTATCTCCTCTAAAAGTAGATAGAAACTGGCTAACCTAACTCTTACAGGTAAACATTTCAAGACCTTAAAATGTGATGTTGTGACCTCTTTGGGAGTGTGGTGAACTACATATGAGCTCACAGGGAGGTGGTTAGCTACATATGAGGACTAAATTGCTTCCATAAAAATGACCCAAATAACAGATTAAATACAGATTCCCAGAGTTTATCAGGGAATTTACATGTTTCAGGGCTTCCCTGTTGGCTCAGATGGTAAAGAATTTGCCTGCACTGGAGACCTAAGTTAGGAAGATCCCCTGAAAGAAGGGAATGACAACCAACACCAGTATTCTTGCCTGGAGAATTCCATGGGCTGAGGAGTGTGCTGGGTTACAGTCCATTGGGTCGCAAAGGGTCGGACACGACTGTGTGACTAACACACACACAACATACTTTAAAGGTGCCCAGCTTCTAAAAATTAATGGAAAGTCAATTTGCAAACATTGTCTTTGCAAGTAAAAATGTCATAATTAAATCAACTTTTAATAAGCTAATCTATAACCATCAAAAGACATTTCAGCCATAAAAACATAGCGTGTAATTGTTACCTTTAAGCAATCTTGCCACAGAGGTGCAATAACCATATTTGAAATAGGTAAGATTTAAACAGTCCATGAGATATTTTTGTCTTTAAATCAACCAATTCTTAGAACTGATTCAAATGTATTCTTTTTAATGGCTGAGTAATACTCCATTGTGTATATGTACCACAGCTTTCTTATCCATTCATCTGCTGATGGGCATCTAGGTTGTTTCCATGTTCTGGCTATTATAAACAGTGCTGCGATGAACATTGGGGTAAGGAGATGGATGGAGCTGGAACCGATTATACAGAGTGAAGTAAGCCAGAAAGAAAAACACCAATACAGTATACTAACGCATATATATGGAATTTAGAAAGATGGGGATGATGACCCTGTATGCAGGACAATAAGGGAGACTCAGATCTATAGAGTGAACTGTTGGACTCTGGGGGAGGGAGGGAGGGA
>SJYQ01011475.1:180686-210159 GCA_006410935.1 Redunca redunca | reverse complement strand
TCTGTTGTTCCATGTCCAGTTCTAACTGTTGCTTCCTGACCTGCATACAGGTTTCTCAAGAGGCAGGTCAGGTGGTCTGGTATTCCCATCTCTTTCAGAATTTTCCACAGTTTATTGTGACCCACACAGTCAAAGGCTTTGGCATAGTCAATGAAGCAGAATTAGATGTTTTTCTGGAACTCTCTTGCTTTTTCAATGATCCAGCGGATGTTGGCAATTTGGTCTCTGGTTCCTCTGCCTTTTCCAAAACCAGCTTGAACATCTGGAAGTTCATGGTTCACGTATTGCTGAAACCTGGCTTGGAGAATTTTGAGCATTACTTTACTAGCGTGTGAGATGAGTGCTATTGTGTGGTAGTTTGAGCATTCTTTGGCATTGCCTTTCTTTGGGATTGGAATGAAAACTGACCTTTTCCAGTCCTGTGGCCACTGCTGCGTTTTCCAAATTTGGTGGCATATTGAGTGCCGCACTTTCACAGCATCATCTTTCAGGATTTGAAATAGCTCAACTGGAATTCCATCACCTTCACCAGCTTTGCTCATAGCTAGTGTATTTACAGGGGTGTATCAATGGTGATACACCCTTGTAAATCCAGAGGAGAGATACTTACATCTTGCCTGGGAATTTCGGGACTTTTGGGGAAGAGGGTATTTTTAAATGAGGTGGTGATTTTTGATGTAAGAATTGAACAGTTGTATTATGGATTGAATTTTATTTCCCCAAATTCCCATTTTAAAATCATCAGGCTTGCTACCCCAAAATGTGAACTTATTTGGAAATAGGGTGGTTGCAAATGTAATTAGTTAAGATGAAGTCAAACTAGAGTAGGGTGGGTTCTGACACCACTTTGATTGGTGTCCTGATTTAAAAAAATGTGGGGGAGGAATCGGACACAGACACCCAGAGAGAATGCCATGGAATATGCAAGCAGGGATCCAGATGATTCCCCATAAGGAAAGGTGTGCCAGAAACCCCCAGGGGCTGGGGAAGGGCATGGACTAGATTCTCCCTCACAACGTGCAGGAGGAACCAACCCTGCTAACATTTTGATCTGAGACGTCTAGCTTCCAGAATCATGAGACAATAAATTTCTGGGGCATTTTAGACATTCAGTTTGTGACACTTTGTTACAGCAGTCATAGCACACCAGCACACATGGATATTGTCTTGACAGACAATGGTTAGGAAGGATGTATGGTTGGTAGAGGGAACAGCATGAACAAAGAGGCAAAGGCGTGCTCTGGGAATGGAAGGAAAAAGGTCGTGTGACCCAGGGTCAGTATACGCACTTGGGGGGAAGGGTGAGTGGCCAGAAGGGTGTGTTTGGGGCACATTGTGAAGAACCTTGATTCCTAGTTAAGGGTTATGGACCTTTTCCTTTAGACATTGTGCTGTTGAAGGTTTCAGGTGGGTAAGGTGATATATCTAGGGCTATTTAAATTGTTTTTATCTTCATGAAACACTTTCAGAGGAAAATTTCTGAAGGAATGCTCATTTAATCCAGTGTGAAGATACTGATGAACCCACTTTAGCCTGAAAATGATGCAGCCTTATTTGCTGTCTAGTTCTGCCCAATTCTGTCTAATACTTGCTGATGTCATAAATTTCACCTTTAGTAAATGTCACTGCTTGACAGTAGGCATTTCCTAACTGACCCACTGTCCCTTGATTGTACCAAAAATTAATTACACAGACATTTCAGACTCCTGGCTCCCTGAATATAGTTTGCAGATACACAGAAGACTTGACCATCATAGGAGTTTAAACTGTCTGGTGGACTGAAAGCAACATTTTTGTTTGTAGTATGCCTCATTTTCCGTCAGCTCCTCAATCTAGAAGAGGGTAATGATACAGTAGAATTGGGTGCATCCCAATTCCCCAGTGGCTTCCCTGGTGGCTCAGACAGTAAAACGTCTGCCCACAATGTGGGAGACCTGTGTTCAACCCCTGGGTTGGGAAGATCTCCTGGAGAAGGAAATGGCAACCCACTCTAGTATTCTTGCCTGGAAAAATCCCATGGACAGAGGAGCCTGGTAGGCTATGGTCCATGGTGTCGTAAAGAGTTGGACACGACTGAGCAAGTTCACTTTTCACTTTTTTTCTTTCAATTCCCTGGTGCTTCAGCAGTAAGGAATCTGTTTGAAATGCAGGAGACACAGGAGATGTGGGTTTGATCCCTGGGTCAGGAATATCCCCTGGAGGAGAGCATGGCAACCCACTCCAGTATCCTTACCTGGAAAATCCCATGGACAGAGGAGCCTGGTAGGCTATGGTCCATGGGGTTTCAAAGAGTCAGACATGACTGAAGCGACAGAGCACAGCACAGTGGAATTCATCTCATGTGTTGTGTGAAGGTTAAATGAGATAATGCAAGTAATGTGTGTAGAGAGTGCTCAAAAAATGTTAGGTATATTACTGGTGAGACTGGAGGAACGGGCTTTCAAATTCCTGTTATTTAACTCTAAATTCTGTGTTCTTTCAACCCTCTACTGTTTTCCTGAGTGGTGTTGATCTGCAACAGTAATAGCCTTTATGACTTACTCTTGGTGGTTTCCTATCATTACTTTTCCATCCTGACACGTTAGGCAGCGTCTTTCTACGCAAACTCCTCATCAGTGACAGACGTTGGCAAGACTCAAGGGGTCCTCCCAGGCTCAGAGAGGAACTGTTGAGAGCTCCTGGGCTGGTAGACAAGTGGGGAGTGAGCTGCTGGTGTCTCACTCAGCAGAAGCATGGGTGGATCTGGGTAGATAGAATGCTGTCTAGAGAGTTTGGGATGCCAGGATAGTGGCAAACTGTCCTCTGAAAGAGGCCTGCTCTCATGGTGTCCCAAGAAGATATCATCTTCATAAGCACTGGAAATGAATTGTGACTGGAAAATAAAAACAACAGGGCATCTGGTTAAATGTGAAACTGAACATCTGGAAAGAGATGTATTCCTGCCAAGGGTTCTCCATGTTTGCCTCTGCAAATGTTATTTATAAGTAGAGAATTGGTGTGTATCTTCCTTGTAGATTTTTCATTGTTTAAACAGTTTTATCAGAGAAGGCAATGGCACCCCACTCTAGTACTCTTGCTTGAAAAATCCCATGGATGGAGGAGCCTGGTGGGTTGCAGTCTATGGGGTCGCGACTGAGCAACTTCATTTTCACTTTTTACTTTCCTGCATTGGAGAAGGAAATGGCAACCCACTCCAGTGTTCTTGCCTGGAGAATCCCAGGGACGGGGGAGCCTGGTGGGCTGCCATCTATGGGGTCGCACAGAGTCGGACACGACTGAAGTGACTTAGCAGCAGCAATGACTAAAGTTCATAAATAAAACAATTCCTTTATTTGAAAGTAAAACATTTTACCATCAAGTGATTTCTGTATCAGTCAGGAGGAGCTAGTTATATGCAGTTAGTTACAAATATTCCAAAAATATTAGTGGCTATGACAACATAATTTTATTTCTCCCTCTTAGTTGGCAAAACCCCACCAAATGTGTAGCTTTCCTCATCCTTAGTAATATCGACTTTTTTTGTTTGTTTTGAGTATGCACATCCACTGGATCATGGAAAAAGCAAGACAGTTCCAGAAAAACATTTATTTCTGCTTTATTGACTATGCCAAAGCCTTTGACTGTGTGGATCACAATAAACTGTGGACAATTCTGAAAGAGATGGGAATACCAGACCACCTGACCTGCCTCTTGAAAAACCTATATGCAGGGCAGGAAGCAACAGTTAGAAATGGACATGGAACAATAGACTGGTTCCAAATAGGACAAGGAGTACGTCAAGGCTGTATATTGTCACCCTGCTTATTTAACTTATATGCAGAGTACATCATGAGAAACGCTGGGCTGAAAGAAGCACAAGCTGGAATCAAGATTGCCGGGAGAAATATCAATAACCTCAGATATGCAGATGACACCACCCTTATGACAGAAAGTGAAGAGGAACTAAAAAGCCTCTTGATGAAAGTGGAAAAAGTTGGCTTAAAGCTCAACATTCAGAAAACGAAGATCATGGCATCTGGTCCCATCACTTCATGGCAAATAGATGGGGAAACAGTGGAAACAGTGTCAGAGTTTATTTTGGGGGGCTTCAAAATCACTGCAGATGGTGACTGTAGCCATGAAATTAAAAGACGCTTACTCCTTGGAAGAAAAGTTATGAGCAACCTAGATAGTATATTCAAAAGCAGAGACATTACTTTGCCAATAAAGGTCTGTCTAGTCAAGGCTACGGTTTTTCCTGTGGTCATGTATGGATGTGAGAGTTGGACTGTGAAGAAAGCTGAGCACCAAAGAATTGATGCTTTTTAACTGTGGTGTTGGAGAAGATTCCTGAGAGTCCCCTGGACTGCAAGGAGATCCAACCAGTCCATTCTAAAGGAGATCAGCCCTGTGTGTTCTTTGGAATGAATGATGCTAAAGCTGAAACTCCAGTACTTTGGCCACCTCATGTGAAGAGTTGACTGATTGCAAATGACTCTGATGCTGGGAGGGACTGAGGGAAGGTGGAGGGGGCAGGTGGAGGAGAGGACGATGGAGGATGAGATGGCTGGATGGCATCACCAACTCGATGGACATGAGTTTGAGCAAGCTACAGGAGTCAGTGATGGACCAGCAAGCCTGGCGTGCTGCAGTCCATGGGGTCGCAAAGAGTTGGACACGACTGCGTGACCAAACTGAACTGATCACATTGAATGACTTTCAAGTGTCTTATGGTACATCATACCATATGTCCATATGCATGGTTTTATTCCTGAAGGTAGGATGTATGTCCTGCTCATCTTCAAATTGTCTGCATGAATAATATCTTGACATCAGTTTAGTTCGGTTCAGTTCAGTCGCTCAGTCGTGTCCAACTCTTTGCGACCCCATGAATCACAGCACGCCAGTCCTCCCTGTCCATCACCAATTCCTGGAGTTCACCCATACTAGCGTCCATCAAGTCAGTAATGCCATCCAGCCATCTCATCCTCTGTTGTCCCTTCCTCCTCCTGCCCCCAATCCCTCCCAGCATCAGAGTCTTTTCCAATGAGTCAACTCTTTGCATGAGGTGGCCAAAGTACTGGAGTTTCAGCTTTAGCATCATTCCTTCCAAAGAAATCCCAGGGTTGATCTCCTTCAGAATGGACTGGTTGGATCTCCTTGCAGTCCAAGGGACTCTCAAGAGTCTTCTCCAACACCACAGTTCAAAAGCATCAATTCTTTGGCACTCAGCCTTCTTCACAGTCCAACTCTCACATCCATACATGACCACTGGAAAAACCATACCCTTGACTAGACAGACCTTAGTCGGTGACTAATCCATGCTTGATGAATAGAACTTTAAACTCTTCTTTATTTTCATGTAGTCACATTTTCATTCCTTACTTTTCTACTGAGAAGTCACACCCTAGAGGGTATTCATTCCCTCACAATATACATCAGTGTGAAGCTTAGCTGGTGACATACATGAACCAACTAAGCACATGATGTTCTAGAAATTTCACCATCAGCACAGACATNGCATCAATTCTTCAGCGCTCAGCCTTTTTCACAGTCCAACTCTCACATCCATACATGACCACAGGAAAAACCATAGCCTTGACTAGATGGACCTTAGTCGGCAAGGTAATGTCTCTGCTTTTGAATATACTATCTAGGTTGGTCATAACTTTTCTTCCAAGGAGTAAGCATCTTTTAATTTTATGGCTGCAGTCACCATCTGCAGTGATTTTGGAGCCCCCCAAAATAAAGTCTGACACTGTTTCTACCGTTTCCCCATCTATTTCCCATGAAGTGATGGGACCGGATGCCTGGATCTTTGTTTTCTGAATGTTGAGCTTTAAGCCAACTTTTTCGCCCTCCTCTTTCACCTTCATCAAGAGGCTTTTTAGTTCCTCTTCACTTTCTGTCATAAGGGTGGTGTCATCTGCATATCCGAGGTTATTGATATTTCTCCCGGCAATCTTGATTCCAGCTTGTGCTTCTTTCAGCCCAGCGTTTCTCATGATATACTCTGCATAGAAGTTAAATAAGCAGGGTGACAATATACAGCCTTAACGCACTCCTTTTCCTATTTCGAACCAGTCTGTTGTTCCATGTCCAGTTCTAACTGTTGCTTCCTCCCCTGCATACAGATTTCTCAGGAGGCAGGTCAGGTGGTCTGGTATTCCCATTTCTTTCAGAATTTTCCATAGTTTATTGTGATCCACACAGTCAAAGGCTTTGGCATAGTCAATAAAGCAGAAATAAATGTTTTTCTGGAACTCTGTTGCTTTTTCCATGATCCAGCGGATGTTGGCAATTTGGTCTCTGGTTCCTCTACCTTTTCTAAAACCAGCTTGAACATCAGGGACTTCACAGTTCACGTATTGCTGAAGCCTGGCTTGGAGAATTTTGAGCATTACTTTACTAGCATGTGAGATGAGTACAATTGTGCGGTAGTTTGAGCATTCTTTGGCATTGCCTTTCTTTGGGATTGGAATGAAAACTGACCTTTTCCAGTCCTGTGGCCACTGCTGAGTTTTCCAAATTTGCTGGCTAGTGTCTTACATAGGTAATTATTTTTATTGTTCAGTCACTAAGTTATGTCTGACTCTTTGTGGCCCCATGAACTGCAGCATGCCAGGTTTCCCTGTCTTTCACTATCTCTCGGGGTTTGCCCAAACTCATGTCCACCGAGTCTGTGATACCATCCAACCACCTCATCCTCTGTCAGGCCCTTCCCTTGCCCTCAATCTTCATAAGTGATGAGTATCAACATAACATAATAGCAATCTATTGAATGAAATGTATTTTTAAAAGCTTTGATAAGATTCACTGGATTGAATGATATTGATAAATTCACAGTCCTAACATTATATCATTTATATCCCAATGATGTCATTCCTTGATAAAGCTTTTCAATACTTCTTGTTCTTCGGCTCCCAATCCCTAAAATAAAGGTGAGCATCCATCATGGCTGCCCATCTCAACAGCAATTTGAGACACTGAATACTTTTGAGAGTGTAGCATGCTTTTAAAAATCACTAAATGCAGAATATAATTTCCGTAGCTAAAAGATGTTTGTCATTAGTACCAGTTATTACTTCATCTATTTTAGTGAAAGTCTTTTCCTTGGAAACTGGCTTGGCCTTCATTAAGCACACTGAACTCAAATGAAATTGGGGCCTTGTAATTACCAGGGAAAGGAAAGATCAACTGAACTGATACTGTTCCATAAGGCGATCCTTTTCATTTCTTTCTTGCAAATCATATGAACTTCAGGGACCGCTCACACCCGTGCTTTTCATTAAGGAACAGGTAATGCATTTAGCTTTCTCTTTATGACTCAGTCCAGGAAACGCTCTGATCTGGCCCCTGGGGTTTTGAAATAAACAAACTACTTTCTCATCAATATTGAGATAACCTCAGAGTAGCTGGGAGATAGGTTTTATCCAGAAAAGGAAAAAAACAGAGCATTTTGCAAAGACAAAAATATATATGTAGCTACAGTACACTGATAGCAGTCATCTGCCAAGGTGTATAACCCACCCCCCCCGGGCTTATAAGCAAGAAGGGCAATTATCTCTGACACAGCAGCTTCTGGGGTCAACTCTGAGAAGGAGACTAAGGACTGTTTGACCACCTGTGTTGGGAATACTGATTCCCACAGTTCTCCCAATACAGGCAGTAAATCACCTATATGTAATGTACCCACACTGTCATTTAAGGCATAATTAGATTCTAACTACAAGGGGAACAATACCTGGGACTGGGCAGGAATGAGGGGCAGAGTGGGACAACATATATATATATATATATGGCCTCCCATCCCCATAACTAACTACATACTTCTTTCTGCATGACAGTCTTGCTTTATCTAAAGTATGCTCAGCATAGCCTTCCTTGTTAACATACTATTGCTGCTGCTGCTGCTGCTAAGTCATTTCAGTCATGTCCAACACTGTGTGACCCCATAGATGGCAGCCCACCAGGCTCCCCCGTCCCAGGGATTCTCCAGGCAAGAACACTGGAGTGGGTTGCCATTTCCTTCTCCAATGTATGAAAGTGAAAAGTGAAAGTGAAGTCGCTCAGTCATGTCCAACTGTTTGCGACCCCATGGACTGCAGCCTCCCCCGTCCATGGGATTTTCCAGGCAAGAGTACTGGAGTGGGGTGCCATTGCTTTCTCCAGTTAACATACTACTCTTTTCTTATAGCTTGATTGAGATATAATTGGTATAGAAAGAAACTGCATATATCTAATGTATACAATTTAATGAGTTTGGACACATGCATATACCTGTGAGATCATCACTACCATCAAGGTAATAAATATATCCATCACCTTAAAAGGGCTTCTCTAATGGCTCAGACAGTATGGAATCCATCTGTAATGCAGGAGCCCCATGTTTGATCCCTAGGTCAGGAAGATCCCCTGGTCAAGGAATGGTGCCCACCCACTCCAGTATTTCTGCCTGGAGAAATCCATGGACAGAGGAGCCTGACATGGTCACAAAGAGTCGGACCTGTCTGAGTGCCTAACACAACAACATTACCTTTAAATTTTTCCTCCTGCCCCTTTGTGGATTTCTTCTTTGTTGTTTGTGTGTGTGTGAGCATGAGGTGAGTACACTTAACATGAGGTCTACCCTCTTAACAGAGTTTTTAAGTGTGGAATATAGTACTGTTACCATTAGGCAACACATTACTATTAAATGTTGTGAAAAGGAGCAAGGTTTGCAGAATGTGCTCAAGGAGAAAGACTGTTTATCCTGATCTTCCCCTAGCCATGCTTCTGATTGTCATTAACAGCTTTTAAACTGTCACTAAGTCAAGTCATCACTGTCCTAAAGAAGGAGAAACTATAGAAAACATTCTTTAAAATAAATTTGTGTGGGACTTCCCTGGTGGTCCAGAGGTTAAGAATCTGCTTTGCAATGCAGGGGACATGGGTTCATTCCCTGGTTGGGGAACGGTTTCCACATGCTGCAGAGCAACCAGCTCCATGCACCACAGTCAGAGTCAGGCACCACAACAGTGAAGACCCCCCGTAATGCAGCAAAGACCCAATGCAGCCAAATAGATAAACAAATATTGTTTAAAAGTGACTTTGTATGGACTCTTGGAACAAACTGAGAACCAAGCTCTATGGACCCAAAGGCTTACCCTTCAGTTCAGTTCAGTTCAGTCGCTCAGTCGTGTCCGACTCTTTGTGACCCCATGAATCGCAGCACACCAGGCCTCCCTGTCCATCACCAACTCCCGGAGTTCACTCAGACTGGCGTCCATCGAGTGTGTGATGCCATCCAGCCATCTCATCCTTGGTTGTCCGCTTCTCCTCCTGCCCCCAATCCTTCCCAGCATCAGAGTCTTTTCCAATGAGTCAACTTCCCATGAGGTGGCCAAAGTACTGGAGTTTCAGCTTTAGCATCATTCCTTCCAAAGAAATCCCAGGGTTGATCTCCTTCAGAATGGACTGGTTGGATCTCCTTGCAGTCCAAGGGACTCTCAAGAGTCTTCTCCAACACCACAGTTCAAAAGCACAAATTCTTTGGTGCTCAGCCTTCTTCACAGTCCAACTCTCACATCCATACATGACTACTGGAAAAACAATAGCCTTGACCAGACGGACCTTAGTCGGCAGAGTAATGTCTCTGCTCTTCAATATGCTATCTAGGTTGCTCATAACTTTTCTTCCAAGGAGTAAGTGTCTCTTAATTTAATGGCTGCAATCACCATCTGCAGTTATTTTGGAGACCGAAAAAATAAAGTCTGATACTGTTTCCACTGTTTCCCCAACTATTTCCCATGGAGTGATAGGACCAGATGCCATGATCTTTGTTTTCTGAATGTTGAGCTTTAAGCCAACTTTTTCACTCTCTTCTTTTACTTTCATCAAGAGGCTTTTTAGTTCCTCTTCACTTTCTGCCATAAGGGTGGTGTCATCTGCATATCTGAGGTTATTGATATTTCTCCCGGCAATCTTGATTCCAGCTTGTGTTTCTTCCAGTCCAGTATTTCTCATGATGTACTCTGCATAGAAGTTAATTAAGCAGGGTGACAATATACAGCTTTGAGGTACTCCTTGTCCTATTTGGAACCATCTATTGTTCCATGTCCAGTTCTAACTGTTGCTTCCTCACCTGCATACAGGTTTCTCAAGAGGCAGGTCAGGTGGTCTGGTATTCCCATCTCTCTCAGAATTTTCCACAGTTATTGTGATCCACACAGTCAAAGGCTTTGGCATAGTCAATAAAGCAGAATTAGATGTTTTTCTGGAACTCTCTTGCTTTTTCCATGATCCAGAAGATGGCAATTTGGTCTCTGGTTCCTCTGCCTTTTCTAAAACCAGCTTGAACATCAGGAAGTTCACGGTTCACGTATTGCTGAAGCCTGGCTTGGAGAATTTTGAGCATTACTTTACTAGCATGTGAGATGAGTACAATTGTGCGGTAGTTTGAGCATTCCTTAGCATTGCCATTCTTTGGGATTGAAATGAAAACTGACCTTTTCCAGTCCTGTGGCCACTGCTGAGTTTCCAAACTTGCTGGCATATTGAGTGCAGCACTTTCACAGCATCATCTTTCAGGATTTGAAATAGCTCAACTGGAATTCCATCACCTCCACTAGCTTTGTTCGTAGTGATGCTTTCTAAGGCCCACTTGACTTCACATTCCAGGATGTCAGGCTCTAGTGAGTGATCACACCATCGTGATTATTGAGGTCGTGAAGATCCTTTTTGTACAGTTCTTCTGTGTATTCTTGCCATCTCTTCTTACTATCTTCTGTTTCTGTTAGGTCCATACCATTTCTGTCCTTTATCGAGCCCATCTTTGCATGAAATGTTCCCTTGGTATCTCTAATTTTCTTAAAGAGATCTCTAGTCTTTCCCATTCTGTTGNGCATTTAGGACTCTTCTGTTGACCATGATGGCTACTCCATTTCTTCTGAGGGATTCCTGCCCGCAGTAGTAGATATAATGGTCATCTGAGTTAAATTCACCCATTCCAGTCCATTTTAGTTCACTGATTCCTAGAATGTCGACGTTCACTCTTGCCGTCTCCTGTTTGAGCACTTCCAATTTGCCTTAATTCATGGACCTGACATTCCAGGTTCCTATGCAATATTGCTCTTTACAGCATTGGACCTTGCTTCTATCACCAGTCACATCCATATCTGGGTATTGCTTTTGCTTTGGCTCCAACCCTTCATTCTTTCTGGAGTTATTTCTCCAGTGGTCTCCAGTAGCATATTGGGCACCTACTGACCTGGGGAGTACCTCTTTCAGTATCCTATCATTTTTCCTTTTCATACTGTTCATGGGGTTCTCAAGGCAAGAATACTGAAGCAGTTTGCCATTCCCTTCTCCAGTGGACCACAATCTGTCAGACCTCTCCACCATGACCCACCTATCTTGGATTGCGCTGCGGGCATGGCTTAGTTTCACTGAGTTAGACAAGGCTGTGGTCCTGGTGTGATTAGATTGACTAGATTTCTATGAGTATGGTTTCAGTGTGTCTGCCCTCGATGCCCTCTTGCAACATCTATCATCTTACTTGGGTTGTCTTACCTTGGGCTTGGGGTATCTCTTGACAGCTGCTCCAGCAAAGCACAGCCACTGCTCCTTACCTTGGATGAGGGGTATCTCCTCCCACCGCCCTTCCTGACCTTCAGTGTGGGATGGCTCCTCTAGGCCCTCCTGCGCCCGAACAGCCACCACTCCTTGGACGTGGGGTTGCCTCTCCTGGCCACTGCCCCTAGCCTTGGGCATGGGGTTGCTGCTTCCAATTGCCACCCTGGCCTTGGGCATAGGGTTGCTCCTTCCTGCTGCCGCCCTTGGTCTCTGGCGCCGCCCCTGGCCTCGGATGAGGTGTGGCTCCTTTCAGCCGTAGCCCCGACCTCGGACACGAGGTGGCTTCTCCTGGTCACCGCCCCTGGCCTCATCGCGGGGTATCTCCTCCCAGCCGCCGCCCCTGACCTCGGACGTGGGGTAGCTCCTCTTGGCCATTCCTGGGCCGTCGCAGCCTGGCACTCTAGGCCGCTGCCCCTGACCTCAGATGTGGGCTCTCAGCCACGCTGAGACTACTTATTACCTCCAAATGGCATTCATTCAGATTAAGACAGAAAGGGTTTTGTTCATTACAAATGAGCACGAATACTGTGCTACACCTGATGTTTTTGAACTGTGGTGTTGGAGAAGACTCTTGAGAGTGCCTTGGATTGCAAGGAGATCCAACCATTCAATCCTAAAGGAAATCAGTCCTGAATATTCATTGGAAGGACTGATGCTAAAGCTGAAACTCCAATACTTTGGCCACCTGATGGGAAGAACTGACTCATTGGAAAAGACCCTGATGCTGGGAAAGATTGAAGGCAGGAGGAGAAGGGGATGATAGAGGATGAGATACTTGGATGGCATCACCAACTCCATGGACATGAGTGTGACCAAGCTCTGGGAGTTGATGATGGACAGGGAAGCCTGGCATGCTACAGTTTATGGGGTCACAAAGAATTGGACATGACTGAGTGACTGAACTGATCTGAATCTATACAATCTATTCTTTGCCCATGTTGAAGTCTCTCAATTCCATAAAATCTTGCACACGTTGTTCCTACTCTTTCCTGGTCATTCAATCAAATTTTCTCCAAGGTTTCCTTTTCTCTAACATAGGAAATGGAGATTGACTCAGTCTGCACACAGACATCAAGCTATTTCCTTTATTACTCTGATTACAATACAAGAATGAATTTAAGACATTTACCTCTCAGACTCCTGACTCTGTGTTTTAATCCAGCCACCATGTCTTCTTAGGAATGGCTTTGTCTTCCCATCTCATTAACTGGTCCTTGGGACTTCCCTGGTGTTCCAGTGGTTAAAACTCTGTGCTCTCAATGCAGGGCCTACAAGTTCACTCTCTTGGCTGGGGAAGATCCCACATGCTGCATGGCATAGCTGGGGGGAAAAAAAAAGCAGTAGCCATTCTTACTGGTAGAGGACATTGAGACATGACAGAAGTGCAGAAACTAAATCCAGGAATGGGTGGGATAATTGTCTGGTGACTTGAAGAAAGTAACAACTGAAAGATTTTGACTCAGTTTTCAAACTTGATCTTAATTATGGGAAAGTTTCAAGTCATTCTACCTACAAAGTTAGTTACCTTGGATTGTGTTAGAGGCAGAAAAAGGAATGTGAAAGAGAAAGTTTAAAGGAGGCCAAGTGTACAGGAAAGGAAAATGAGGAGAAAGAGCCTGAACCATCCAGTCATTGCTTAATGATAACTCATGGTGCTGCCCATGAGTCACTCATTATATATTTGAAAGAAAACGGAGATGTACTTAGATACCTTCCTACCTAGTTAAAAAGAACATAAGGTACTTCGGAGTTCGTCTTAAAACCTTTTGTGTAGATATGATGAACAAAGAAGAGCTGTGACTCAGTGATTAACTAGAGGAAATGAGTCATAAGACGGAATATGTAGCTGTTTGAGTTTCCTTACCAAAATCAGCCAATATGACACTCAGTTTGTAAACTTCCTGAACACTATTACTACTGTTAATATATTGATTTTTTGACGCAACATACATTTCTTGATCCTGTAACTTTCGACCTAATTTGTAATGAAATAGACTCTCAAAAACCAAGGGAGATCTTGGTTTTATTTTCTTCTGTCTTTCCAAGTAAACATCTGCATTGATCATGGAATTTATTCAAATTACAGCAAACTCATAAACACAATTAAATAATCTATGCTCTCATCCTGTGGGGCACAAAAATTCAAATGCATTTAAAAGAAGTTAAATTAACTATTTCAAAAAGCCAATCATGGCAACTTCTCACGGCTGCATCATAAAATGCACAACCTCAGGGTCTACAAAAGGTTTCACAGTTTATCCAATGACATACAAAATGCCAAATTTTTCATTAAAGGGAAAGATGATCTTAAATTTCCATTGTGTTTGATTCTTTTATATCCATCCAAACACATGGGTTTATATTCATAATGAATAAATATCTCTTTTGAAACCAAAGTGAAATCCTGAAGATAATGAGAACATATTTTGAAGTATATTTTGAAACATATTTTGAAGTTTTATAGAAGTATAACTGACAAATAGAATTGCACATAGAGTGTGCAACTTGAGGAATTGATAAACTGATTTATATGTTGATAACCATAATCAAGTTAATCAATATATCCATCACCACACAAAGCTACACTCTGTGGATGTGTGTGTGTGTGTGGTGAGAATGTTAAACATCTACAAAAATTCTCCAAATTTCAAGTATACAGTATGGTATTATTAACTATAGTCACCATGCTTACATTAGATCTCCAAAACTTATTCATAACTGGAAGTCTGTACCCTTTGACCAACATCTGCCCACTTCCTTCCCCAACCTCTGACAATCATCCTTCTATTCTACTTTATCAGCTTGATCTCTTTTCCTTTAAGATTCCACATATGAATACGATCATGACAGTATTTTTCTTTCTCTTTCTGGTTTGTTTCAGTTATAATATTCTCTAGGTTTATACATGTTGTCACAAATGGCAGGTTTGCTTTTTTTCTGGCTAAACAGTATTTCCCTGTATATATTTAACTACATTTCTTTATCCATTCATCTGTCAAGACATGGAGGGTTTTTCATATCTTGGCTCTGTGAATAATGCTGCAACAAACATTGAAGTGCTTGTTTTCTTCAGATATAAACTCGTTAGTGGGTTTGCTGGATCTTACAGTTATTATATTTTTTTTATCTTTTGAGGAAACTGTACTTTTCTGTTATCATTGTACCAATTTACATTCTCACCAACAGTGCACAAGGATTTTCCCTTTTCTCCTCATCAACACTTGTTATTTCTTGTTTTTTAACAGCAGCCATCCTAAGAGGTAGGCTTCCAAGATGGTGCAGTTGTAAAGAATTCACCTGCCAATGCAGGAGGCACAAGAGACACAGGTTTGATCCCTGGTTTGGGAAGAGCCACCGGAATAAGAAATGGCAACCTGCTCCAGAATCCTTGCCTGGTAGACCCCATGGACAGAACCTGGCAGGCTACAGTCCATGGAGTCACAAAGGGTGGAGATGACTATGCAACTGAGCACACAGCACACACATCCTAACCTAGGTGTGAGGTGATATCTCACTGTGGTTCTGATTTACACCTTTTAATGTACCTGTTGGCCATTTGTATGTCTTCTTTTGAGAAATGTCTACCCAGGTTATTTGCCAGTGTGGATTATTTGGGGTTTTGTTTGTTTGTTTTGCTATTGAGTTGTTTGACTGCCTTACACATTTTGTATATTAACCCCTTAAGAGATATATATTTGCAAATATTTTCTCCTATTTTATAGGCTGTCTTTAAACTTTTTTGATTGTTTCTTTTGCTGTGCAGACTCACATTTGATGATGTCTTGCTTGTTTTTTGTTTTTGTTGTCTGTGACAAGAAGATTTATCTCTATGTTTTCTGGAATTTTTATGGTTTCAGTCTTACATTTAAGTCTTTAATTTATTATGAGTTAATTTTTGTGAGTGGTATAGGGTAGGGGTCTAGTTTCGTTCTTTAGCATATGGCTGTCCAGTTTACCAACACCAATTATTGTAAAGACTATCCTTTTCCCATCATGTGTTCTTAGAGTTCTTGTCAAAGATTAGTTGACTTCATATGTGGGTTTATTTCTTGGCTCTCTATTCTGTTCCATTGACTTAGGTGTCTGTTTTTAATCCTGGTACCATACTGTTTTAATTACCATAGCTTTTAATATATTTTGAAATGAGGAAATGTGATACCTCCAGCTTTGTTCCTCTTTATCAAGATTGCTATGGCTATCCAAAGTGTCAAAAAAATGATAATGACCCAAAGACTCGATAATTTAAATCAGGAATTGGCAAATTGGCATTTTATATAAGAGATCAGGTAGTAAAGACCGTAACTTTAATGGGTCTTAAAGCCTCTGTCACAACTACTCTGCTGTTATAAGACAAAAGCAGCCATAGGCTGTATTTAAAAGAATGGAGTATGCTATGCTACAATCAGTTCAGCTCAGTCACTTAGTCGTGTCTGACTCTTTGCAACCCCATGGATAAGGCACCCAGGATTCCCTGTCCATCACCAATTGCCAGAGCTTACTCAAACTCATTTCCATCAAGTTGGTGATGACATCCAACCATCTCATCCTCTGTCATCCCCTTCTCCTCCTGCCTTCAATCTTTCCCAGCATCAGGGTCTTTTCCAATGAGTCAGTTCTTCACATCAAGTGGCCAGAGTACAGGAGCTTCAGTCTCAGCATCAGTCCCTCCAATAAATATTCAGGACTGATTTCCTTTAGGATGGACTGGTTGGATCTCCTTGGAGTCCAAGGGGCTCTCAAGAGCAAAAGCATCAATTCTTCAGCACTCAGCTTTCCTTATGGTCTACTCTCATATCCATACACGACTACTGGAAAAACCATAGCTTTGACTAGATGGACCTTTCTCAGCAAAGTAATGTCTGCTTTTTAATATGCTGCCTAGGTTTGTTATAGCTTTTCTTCCAAGGAGCAAGCATCTTTTAATTTCATGGCTGAAGTCATCATCTCCAGTGATTTTGGAGCTCCAAAAAATAAAATCTGCCACTGTTTCCACTGTTTCCCCATCTATTTGCCATGAAGTGATGGGACCGGATGCCAAGATCTTAGTTTTCTGAATGTTGAGCTTTAAGCCAACTTCTCCACTCTCCTCTTTCACTTTCATCAAGAGGCTCTTTAGTTCTTCACTTTCTACCATTAGGGTGGTGTCATCTGTATATCTGAGGTTATTTATATTTCTCCCAGAAATCTTGATTCCAGCTTGCGCTTCCTCCAGCCCAGCACTTCGCATGATGTACTCACTTTTTTAATAAGTTAAAAAAGCAGGGTGGCAATACACAGCCATGATGTACTCCTTTTCCAATTTGTTCCATGTCCACTTCTAAGTGTTGTTTTCTGACCTGCATAAAGATTTCTCAGGAGGCGGGTACAGTGGTCTGGTATTGCAATCTCTTGAAGAATTTTCCATAGTTCGTTGTGATCCACACAGTTAAAGGCTCTGGCATATTCAATAAAGCAGAAATAGATCTTTTTCTGGAACTCTCTTGCTTTTTTGATGATTCAGCAGCTGTTGGCAACTTGGTCTCTGGTTCATCTGCCTTTTCTAAATCCAGCTTGAACANATCTTCTGCTTCTGTTAGGTCCATACCATTTCTGTCCTTTATCGAGCCCATCTTTGCATGAAATATTCCCTTGGTATCTCTAATTTTCTTGAAGAGATCTCTAGTCTTTCCCATTCTGTTGTTTTCCTCTATTTCTTTGCATTGCTGAGAAAGGCTTTCTTATTTCTCCTTGCTATTTCTGGAACTCTGCAGTCAAATGGGTATATCTTTCTTTTTCTCCTTTGCCTTTACAAAAAATATGTGGTAGGCCAAATACGGCCCATAGACATAATTTCTGATCCCTGTTCTAAATTATCCTAAGTGACTTTGATCACTGAAGCCATGAAATTAAAAGACACTTGTTCCTTGGAAGAAAAACACTGACAAACTTAGACAGCATATTAAAAAGGGAAAACATTACTTTGCCTAAAAGGTCCATAGATATTGCAGTCCATGGGGGTCACAAAGTGTCAGGTACCACTGAGCTACTGAACAACAACAACAATGAGAAAATGAAAAATATAAAACAGCAAACTTTAGGCATTAGAATAATCCATAAGACTTTAGTTCTCAGAGAATAACAGGATAAGAACTTTTCCATCATATTTAACTGATAGCAAAATCTTGACCTAGTAGATGGATTTAAGGTATATTTTGGCAAGAGAAACAACAGCAAATAGGACTCACTAATATAACAGATGAGTCAAAGATGACTCCAAACTTCTTAGCATAAGTAAATGGTGATGCCATTTAATGAAAGTAGGATTATACTTTTGGATGGGGGTAGAATTAAAATTCTAGATTGGAATATTGATTTTGAAATGTACATAAAACATCAAAGTAGAACTTTCAGGTAGGCTGTTGAATGTACTCAGAAAAGAGGTTTCAACATAAATTTGGGAGTCATCAGCTCATAGACAGCAGTTAAGCCATAGAAATGAATGAAATTATCTAGGCAGAAGATGTAGAAAGAGAAAGGAAGATGAGAAAATATCTTGATGTACTTTCTTAACCATCTAAGAAAGAGTTAATCATGTTAACTCAGTGCCAGGAGAGGAGAGTCTTATTTCTGCCAATCTTGGTGAATTTAGAATTTTTGAGTGGCAATAAATACACATTTCTATTGTACAAATAAAAACTTTTTTCAAATTTATTGAATCACATACCCCTTTTCCAAGAACTATGTTGGGGTACATATTCATCTAAACAAGTGCTGATAATTGTGATTAGTATAATACAGTTAATGTAAAATTTTTAATAAATTCATTTTATTTTATTCATCACCTCTAGATTTCTAGTCAAAGATAAAATATTAGCCTTCCCAGCACGAAAAAAAGCAGCTGATTTCAAATAATCTCTGCAATGCAACTTGCACTGCATTTTTTTTATGAGAAAAATATTTATAAATCATAAAGCTAGTAGAGAACTTGTATCCACAACATATAAAAAGAAAACTCTTCAACTCAAAAGTAAGACAAACATTAAAAAAAAAGAAAAAAATTGGGCAAAGGTTTGGATAGATACTTTTCCAAAGAAAATATACAAATGGCCAACAAATGCACTGCATTTTTATATATAACATTCTCAATGCACTGAATTGATGCTTTTGAACTGTGGTGTTGGAGAAGATTCTTGAGAGTCACTTGGACTGCAAGGAGATCCAACCAGTCCATTCTGAAGGAGATCAGCCCTGGGATTTCTTTGGAAGGAATGATGCTAAAGCTGACACTCCAGTACTTTGGCCACCTCATGCAAAGAGTTGACTCATTGGAAAAGAAGACTTTAATGCTGGGAGAGATTGGGGGCAGGAGGAGAAGGGGATGACCGAGGATGAGACGGCTGGATGGCATCACTGACTCGATGAACGTGAATCTGAGTGAACTCCAGGAGTTGGCGATGGACAGGGAAGCCTGGCGTGCTGCAATTCATGGGGTCTCAAAGAGTCGGACACAACTGAGCAACTGAACTGAACTGAACTGATTGCACTACAGCTTGAGGTGTTACCTGCCCACAGATATAGGTAAGTTCCCTGTAGTTTAATAAGGTGAAGGAAACAAAAACTAAAAGTCGTCTTTTAGTTTATCATCTATTGAAACATCTTATCCTTCATGTGTGTGAGACAGATCACTCTCTATTTTCAGAAAAGCAATATGAAAAGGAAAAGGAAATAATAGATGAGAGAAGAACAAGAGTGCTCAAATCAATGGATTTATCGCAGTCATTCCATTTTCTGGAGAATGGGAAAAGAGGTGGTGTATTCTACTTTTAGTATGGTTGAGGAGCTCCTCTCAGACCAACCTTCCAGTAAATAATAGTAAAATAAAGTTAAAATAAAAATTAAAAAAAAAATAAAGACCCTGAAGCTTAAAATAAAAAGAGATATTCTGTTAAAAATATAATAGCCAAAAAAATAATAATAATAACCACAAACTCTGGGCAAAGAGAGAGAGAGAATAGCACTGGGTAAAATTCCAGTTTTTGTAACTTTCTAAAGGATGGAAGTCTCAAGGATTAAAGAACTGAGTTGAAATTTGAACTGACACCTACTGCAGGAGAGACAAAAATTTCCAATTCAGTTTAGCCAAGTTACCAGCCTGATTTTTTTTAATCAATATTCTTCAAAGGAATGTAATAAAACCAAGAGTTTCTATAACACATTCTTCACAATGTTCAGGGTACAATACAAAATTGCTAAACATACAAAGGAATAGAAAAACATGGCCCGTTCTCAAGAGAAAAGATAATAGAGACCAGTCCTGAGAGGATCCAGATGTTGACATTAGCAGATTAAGATTTTTAAAGTAGATATTATGATTATGCCCAAGGATGTAAGGGAAAATATTCTCACAGTGTGTGAATATTAGGGTATCTCAGCAGAAAAGTAAAAACTATAACAAGGAATCATATAATCTGCTCACCTGGAACATGCTATATCTGAAATTAAAGTGTTATCAAATGGGTTTAGCATCAGAGTAGAGATGACAGAGGAAAGATCAGCCAGCTTAAAACCAGATCAATGCAAGTGATATCCTAAAGCATAGGGATTTCCGTGGAGGTCTAGTGGTTAAGAAACTGCCTTCTAATGCAGGGGGTATAAGTTTGATCCCTGGTTGGGGAGCTAAGATCCCACATATCTCATGGCCAAAAAAACACATCGTAAAACAAAAGCAATATTGTAAAAAATTCACCAAAGACTTTAAAAATGGTCCACATCAAAAAAAAATTTTTAAGAAAAGATAAATCGAAAAGAGGATGTGAGAGAATAGCATTGAAACATGTATACTGCCATATGCAAAACAGATGACCAGTGCAAGTTCGATGATGAAGTAGGGAACTCAAAGCTGGTGCTCTGGGACAACCCAGAGGGATGGGGTGGGGAGGAAGGTGGGAGGGGGGTTCAGGATGGTGGAACACATGTACACCCATGGCTGGCTGATTTAGGTCAATGTATGGCAAAAAAAAAAAATCACAATATTGCAAAGTAATTATCCTCCAATTAAAATAAATTAATGAATTTAAAAAGAAAAATAAGAAAATAACAAAAGAAGCATAGCATCAGGGACTTGTGGAACAATATCAAAAGGTCTATTATACATATAATTGGGAGTCTCAGAATGAGTGGAGGGTAAATATGATGTAGAAAATATTTCTGAAAAAATAATGCTTTTTCTTTTCAAATTTGGTAAAAGTAATAAATTTACAGTAAACACTAAGCAGAATTAATTCAAAAAGAACTATTCCTAGACCCATCATAGTCAAGCTGGTGAAAACCAAAGAGAAAATCTTAACGCTAGACAAAGAAAAGTAACACATGGCACACAAAGGAACAAGAATCACTGACTTCTCATCAGAAACAATGTTCTTTACAGTGCTGAAGTATTTTTTAAAATAGTGAATGCAAAATTTTATCTCCAGCAAAATCATTCCTCAAAAATAAAGATCAAAGACATTTTCAGACAGGAAAAAACTAAGATTTCTTGACCTGCCGACATGCACTGCCAAAAATGCTAAAGAAAGGCCTTCAGGCTGAACGGAACGAAAACCTAAATCTTCAGGAAGTAATAAAGTGCGTTAAAATTGAGAAATACATGTAAATATATAAATGATTATTTTTCTCTTAAATTTAAAGATACATGTGGCTCTTTAATGGAGGAGGGCATGGCAACCCACTCTCCAGGTATTCATGCCTGGAGAATCCCATGGACAAGGTCACAAAGAGTCAGACACAACTGAAGCAACTTAGCAAGCACACACAGATGGCTCTTTAAAGAACCACATTCATCCAAATATTTGAAGACAGACTGAATTTTTCATTCTAAATCTAAATGTTATCAAGCTTAGATTTTGAAAGATCATCAAATTGTTCCTGGCATGAAACTGACATTTGGATATAACATAGTTATTATTTTCTGAAATTAAATACATGTTTTCTATCAACATTTACTTGTCACATTCATTTTATTTCCATTTTTTTTCTCCCCTTTGTAGAGAAATGTATCTAGAGTTAATAAGCTTAGCAAGCTTCTAGCCTAATAGGATTATTCTCAGAACATCTCTTTTGAAAGGGAGACATTTTCCTAATGGACTATCATTTAGAGAGATTTTTGAGTTGTGAATCAATGAAGCAATAAATAATGAACACACTCCTGTGTAGTTAGAACTCCTAGGTTTCAGGGCATGTTTTTCTTCATTAAGATCAAAACATGTTCATATATGGGTAAAATTCTTAGAGAAAAACAAAGTTTATGTAGTTGTTGTTTAGTCGCTAAGTCCTATCTGACTCTTTTGCAATCCCATGGACTGTAGCCCACCAGGCTCCTCTGTCCAAGGGATTCCCCAAGCAAGAGTACTGGAATCGGTTGCCTTTTCCTCCTCCACGGGGTCTTCCCCACCCACAGACTGAACCCAAGTCTCCTCTGTTGGCAAATAGATTCTTTACCAATGAGCCACCTGGGAAACCCCAATAAAGTTTCCTGAAAAAAATTATAATGCTAAACACTTCCAAAAAAAAAAGCATAATTTAAAAGTTAAGCTTAAAGTGTGTGTATCACAACAAACTGGAAAATTCTTAAAGAGATGGGAATACCTGCATCCTGAGAAATCATATTCAGGTCAAGAAGCAACAGTTAGAACCAGACATGGAACAATGGACTGGTTCCAAATTGGGAAAGGAGTACATCAAGGCTCTATATTGTCACCTTGCTTATTTATCTTGTATGCAGAGTACATCATGAGAAACCCTGGGCTGGATGAAGCAAAAGCTGGAATCAAGATTGCAGGGAGAAATATCAGTAATATCAGATATGCAAATGACACCACCTTTATGGCAGAAAGAAAAGAGGAGCTAAAGAGCCTCTTGATGAAACTGAAAGAGGAGAGTGAAAAAGCTGGCTTGAAACTCAACATTCAAAAAATTAAGATCATGGCCTCTGATCCCATCACTTCATGGCAAATAGATGGGGAAACAATGGAAAGAGTAACAGACTTTATTTTCTTGGGCTCCAAAATCACTGGAGATGGTGACTGCAGCCATGAAATTTTAAAAGAGGCATGCTCCTTGGAAGAAAAGCTATGACCAACCTAGACAGCTTATTAAAAAACAGAGACATTGCTTTACCAGCAAAGGTCCATCTAGTCAAAGCTATGGCTTTTCCAGTAGTCATGTATGAAAGGGGAGAACTGAACTATAATGAAAGCTGAGCAATGAAGAACTGATACTTTTGAACTGTGGTGTTGGAGAAGACTCTTGAGAGTCCCTTGGACTGCAGTATCAGACCAGTCAATCCTATAGGAGATTAGTCCTAGGTGTTCATTGGAAGGATTGATGCTGAAGCTGAAACTCCAATACTTTAGCCACCTGATGCGAAAAACTGACTCATTGGAAAAGACCCTGATGCTGGGAAAGATTGAAGGCAGGAGGAAAAGGGGATGACAGTGGATGAGATGGTTGGATGGCATCACAGACTCAGTGGACATGAGTTTGAGCAAGTTCCAGGAGTTGGTGATGGACAGGGAAGCCTGGAATTCTTCAGTCCATGGGGTCGCAAAATTTGGACACGACTGTGTGACTGAACTGAAGCTTAAAGTGCATTCAAATACTGTTGGATAAAAGAATGAGATTATATGTCAACGCTATTTAAAATCTTGAGCAAAAATATCTAAAATAAAGTCATCAAAATCATATTCAGAATCTTTTCATAGTTTCTAGAGGCAAGCAAACAACAACAAAAAATATTTTCCATATTTTTGCATTTGCCAGCTAAATATTTGTTCTGGATGCTCTACCAACACCTCAGCATATGTATTTCAGCATTAAAGTGATCTTATGAGGACTTCCCTGATGGTCCAGTAGCTAAGACTCTGTGCTCGCAATACAGGGGGCATGGGTTCCATCGTTTGGAAACAAGATCCCACATACTACAACTGAGAGTTCACATGCCATGCAAAGATCCCACATGCCTAAGACCTGGCACAAATAAATAAGACCTGGCTGCTATTGGAAACACCAGTACCACCAGTAGAAACTACTGCTTTTTTTTTTTTTGCTGCTCTAGGTCTTCGTTGCTGAGTGTGGGCTCTCTCTAGTTTCAGCTCTTGGGCTCTAGAACATGTGTGCTTCAGCAGTTGTGGCACACAGTCTTAGTTACTCTGCGGCATATAGGATTTTGCAAGATCAGGGATCAAACCCATGTCCCCTGCACTGGCAGGCAGATTCCTAACTATTAGACTACTGGGGAAGTCCCAGAAAACTATTCCTGTGTGAGCCTGAAGATACAGAAAGAGTTGGAGAGGGAAAGGAATTTATGGGGCTGTTAAGGCTGCCTCCACAATAGAAAACTTTACATTGCTTTTTGAGATGAACTTTCTTTTATCTGAAATTCCTTTTCAAGTGTGCACGAGGTCTGTGGTGGAGGAACTCTCTTCCTTTTTTAATCTGATTATCTTATTCACAAATTGGGAAGAGGGGCCCAGAGACTGGGCTGGAATAGCGTGGAGAACAAGGAAGATTGCTTCCTACAAGAGTCCTGGGATAGAACATTTCACCCAATCTTCTACTCATCATCTCAGCCTCCAGCATCAGCAGGCAGCTTTCAGCCAGAGTCACAGCTTAAGGGGCCACACTCCTGAGTGAAGCTGGCAGGATCTGAGCTTTTAGCCTGTCAAGATCCATATTGGCTGGCACAAGAACAGAGATCCCTTCTAAAATTGAACATGTCAGCCAATTTAATCCTATTAAACTCTAAATGACCCTCCACTGAGGGATGCACATTAAGAAGATTGTTGCTATATTACAATCCCTTCTCTATCATAGAAATCTTCTTAGGAAAACAGAATTTTTGAAAATGTCATAGAATGTCAGAGGTAGAGGTCATCTTAAAAGACTATAGACTGCCTTAGTAATTATCCCATCCTACCATTTTATTTCACAAATACTTGGCACAAGGAGAAAGAAAATTCATCAAAATATGTGAATCACCTTTTTTTCCCTTACTTGAAACATAAAATGCATATAAGATATAATATCTATAATTGGGTTTATGAAATAAAATAAATTCTGAGCATTTTTAGTTCTTTAAAATAAATCTCAATATAGTCTAATCTAAAGCCTCTTTAAGGATAAACTTGAAATAGGTCTTTAGGCAATGTGCTCATCTATACCACTCCTGCTGCTGCTGCTGCTACTAAGTCGTGTCCGACTCTGTATGACCCCATAGACGGCAACCCACTAGTCTCCTCTGTCCCTGGGATTCTCCAGATACCACTTCTATGTTGATGCAAATGTCTTCTCTGACCGGATTGATCTTTTCCCTGCCGTTAGAATAAGCCTTATCTCTCTGAGCGATAACCCATTCTAGATATTTTTTCACTGCCTGAGTCTACTGCCTTCTTTTCTATGCCACTATACATATCTTGACTTCTTTCTTCCTGTTGACTTTATTCTAGGTTGAACTTTTAACATGGTAGAAAGTTCTTCTACGGCAGCTTTCACGCTTCAATCAAACTTTAGGAAAAACAAGCAAAGTCCAGCATGAGATATGTGCGCACACAGTCATTCATTCAGTCATGTCCGACTCTTGCAATCCAGGGATTGTAGCCTGCCAGGATCCTCTGTCCATGGGATGTTCCAGGCAAGAAGACCAGAGTGAGTTGCCATTTCCTCCTCCAGGGGATCTTCCCGACCCATAATCGAACCAGAGTCTCTTGCCTATCTTGGATTGGCAGGTAGATTCTTTCCCACTGAGCCACCAGGGAAGCCTCCAGCATGGTAATAACATTACACCTGATACATACAGCATGCCTAATTGGTGTGAGACAACTTACTAAGCAAATTACTTCATTATCATGATACCTGATTTTATCTAAAGTCGAGTGATATTAAAATCTCCATGTTGCTTACAAAGGAAGAGATTGAGAGTTAGGAAATTGCCCAAGTTGCAGAATTAGAAATAGTAGAACCAGAATTTTAATGCTAACAATTTATATCAGAGCCCTCTGTCTTATTCACTGCGCAAACCTACCTGTAAATGTATGACGGACCATAGTGAGAGACAAAGCTGGAAAGCAATTTGTGATTTAGATTTATTATGCGTGCGCTCTGTTGCTTCAGTCATGTTCAGCTCTTGTGTCCCCATGTACTGTAGCCCGCCAGGCTCCTCTATCCATGGGATTCTCCAGGCAACAACCCTGGAGTGGGTTGTCATAACCTCCTCCAGGGGATCTTCCCAACCCAGGGATTGAACTCGAGTCTCCTGTGTCTCCTGGATTGGCAGGTGTATTCTTTACCCACTGAGTCACCTGGAAGGCTTCAAATGTGCTATAGGACTGAGTATAAGAGGGGCATGCTCCCCAGTCTGGGGAGCTCCAGGAAAAATTCATAAATGAGTTGCCTTCAGAGCTGAATTTTGATTCACCTACTATGGCCAACGTATTCTCCAACCAGTGGGAAGATCATAGAGGAAAGAACAGAGGTATAAAAGGGTGTGGGGCACTTTTTTAATTTAACAATTATGATTTGTAAGTGTCATCTTAAAAATATCAGTCCACTGAATTAGGTAGAAATAAATATGCAACAAGTTGGAAAAACAAAGTATAGTTTAAATATGTCTCAGTGGATAGCTCATCTGAAATTCTTGATTTTTCAGTCACTTTATTCTGATGCTATGGCAGCCAACTAATTCTTAACTTTAGCGCGTGTAAGACTTGGAAGCCTGGCTTCACTGCAGATTCCTGCTGCTACATAATCTTCTCTCCTCTGCCCTTCCAAGGTTTTCTTTAGGGTTTATTTGAAATGGCCACCCACTCCAGTACTCTTGCCTGGAAAATCTCATGGACGGAGGAGCGTAGTATGCTACAGTCCATGGGGTCACAAAGAGTCAGACACGACTGAGCAACTTCCCTTCACTTCACTTGGCTGTGCGGGTGGCATCTTCAAGTTCCAGATCCTGGTCACATCTTTTCTTAAGGAGAAGTTTTCCCAGTCACACAGTTCTTTACCATTGATGTGACTTTCCAGGCAAAGTAAGCCCTAGATGGATGTGACTGAAATAAATATGATTGTCCCTCATTATTCCAACCAAAAAAAAAAGAAAACCCTCCAAGTGAAAGAACACCACCTGACTAAGTGCATCCTTGAATCACAGAAGTTATGCTCTGTACCAGCAGAGTTGTGACAGTGGGTTCTCGGGAAACAAGCTAGTGCTGCCGAGCTGGGGTCCCACCTCTGCACCAGCACGCTGAGATGTGAGCTCATGCCACTGCACGTCAGACCTCAGGGCCTGGTCACTGCTTCCACCCTGTGCTCTCGTCACTCATCCTACACTCATCCTACAGAATGGATTTCTGTTTCTTCTCAGTTGCCGATACTATACCATTTGCAGCTATAGTTTTCACTGAAGGGATTCCTCCAGCTACAGCAGCCACAGCATATTCAGTCTAGACAAGCTTAGCAGAAAGGCTGGATGCGGTTAGTGAAAAGTGATAACTGTGCTCTGCTGTCTTTACCTGGACAGCACTTTTTTATTGTTTATAGTAGCTTTATTCATAACTGCCAAAAAATTGAAATAACTCACATGACCACTAATCAGTGAGGAAGGCAGAGTGAGTTCACTGGTGAAAATGGGCGTCAAATCAATGCATATCAAAGTGAAAACAAAAGTGTTACTCAGTCAGTCATGTCCAACTCTTTGGAACCCATGGACTGTAGCCCGCAAGCCTCCTCCATCCACGGAATTCTCCATGCAGGGATACTGGAGTGGGTTGCCATTCCCTTTTCCAGGGGATCTTCCGGACCCAGGGATCAAACCTGACTCTCCTGCACTGCAAGCAGATTCTTTATCATCTAAACCACCAGGGAAACTCCTGGATGTCAAAGTGAAAGTCATTCAGTCATGCCCAACTTTTTGCGACCTCATGAACTAACTATACAGTACAGGGAATTATCCAGGCTGGAACACTGGAGTGGGTAGCCTTTCCCTTCTCCAGGGGATCTTGTCAATCCAGAGGTCAAACCCAGGTCTCCAGCATTGCAGAGAGATTCTTTACCAGCTGAGCCACAAGGGAAGCCTGGAAGTTAAAGGATACCATTAAAAACTCCCAAACCAGGGTACTTCCATAGTGGTTGAGTAGTTAAGACGTCTCCTTCCAATGCAGGGGTTGTGGGTTCAATCCCTGGTTGGAGAACTAAGATCCTACAGGCCTCAAATGCCCCTCCCCCCAAAATAACATAAAACAGAAACAATATTGTAACAAATTCAATAATGGCTTTTTTTAAAATGGTACATATCAAAATAAAATCTTTAAAAAATAAAACCTTCCAAACCAGAGAGTGAAGATTAAATAATAAAACATAGAAATCTAGGTCTTTCCAAAAGATAACTACAAAAGTATTAGAAATATCAAATGATAAATTAAAAAAAAAAACACATCACATAAATAAATACAGAAAACAATATAAAATAATTTGGAAAAGTTAAAACAAAACACAAAAAACTCTATCAATAAATGTGAATGATCTTAACTCACCTATCAAAAGAAATAAATCTCTATTATACTCACAGAGCAAGACCTAACTTCATGATGCATTCAAGACACACCTAAAATAAAGTGACTCAGAGGTTTAAAATGAAATGGGCAAAAACATCCTAGGAATATGGAAATAGTAAGAAAGCAAGTCTTCAGATTTTGATGTCTCAAACAGAATTCAAGCCAAAATTCACTAAAGACAAAAGGTCTGTAAGAATACCAAGTTTTAAAATCCACAAAAAAATATCAGACTGCTGAATACCAATATGTTAAGTAAATGTACAAACTACATTTATTAATCTTTATTAAGCAGAACCATAGGGGATGCAAAGAGAAATAGAAACATACTAATAATAGGAGACTTCCACTCTCAGTAGAAGATAAATCATGATGACAATAAGTATATAGAAGACCTAAATAACATATTTATAAGATAGCTTTTATGGACCCATACTGAACATTAACCCTGACAATAGAAAACACATTTTCTTCCCAGGGACACATAGTGTATTTACAAAAGTGATCAAATATTAGGTCACAAGGAAAATAATAGTAAATTGCTTAAGACAAAAAAATAACTCAGATGACAATGCAATAAAATAAAAAATATTAATATTGTATTTTTTAAAAAGCTGAAAGCCTCTTCCTCCTGGAAATTTGAAAGCTACCATTTAACTGTTGCAGATCTGGGGAGACTAAGGAGATATGACTTCTAAATGCAGTGTGATACCCTGGATTGGATCTTGGAACAGAAAGAGAACATTAATGGGAAAACTGAAAAATCCAGATAAAGTCTGGAGTATAGTTCACAGCATAGTATACCAATGTTGTTTCTCAGTTTTCAGTCAAGTCCAAATTTTCGTGACCCCAAAGACTGTAGCCCAACAGGCTCCTCTGTCCATGGAATTCTGTAGGCAAGAATACTGGAGTGGGTAGCCATTCACTTCTCCAAGGATCTTCCCAACCCAGGGACTGAACCCAGGTTTCCTGAATTGCAGGCAGATTCTTTACTGTCTGAGTCAGAGTTCACAGCATAGCATACCAATGTTGGTTCTTAGTTTTGACAGATGTACCACAATAATATCAGATATTAACAACATGCAAACTGGTTGAAGACTATATGGGAACTCTGTATTATATTTGCAATGGTTCTATAAATGTCAAATCATTTCAAAATAAAAAAGTAGTTTTAAAAGCTTTCAACTGAAAAACACTCTTCTATCAAATAGCTATTAAATACAAGGAGCTACACAATCAAAATAACAGAACTTCTAAAAGCTATTGCATTATTTTTGACTCAGGTGGAAAATTCTGAGAGAGAT
>SJYQ01011475.1:164758-180184 GCA_006410935.1 Redunca redunca | reverse complement strand
AAAAGACTCTGATGCTGGGAGGGATTGGGGGCAGGAGGAGAAGGGGATGACAGAGGATGAGATGGCTGGATGGCATCACTGACTCGATGAAGGTGAATCTGAGTGAACTCCAGGAGTTGGTGATGGACAGGGAGGCCTGGAGTGCTGCGATTCATGGGGTCACAAAGAGTCGGACACGACTGAGCAACTGAACTGAACTGAAGAGATAATCAAATAGGCTTACTTATCATTCATAAAATCTCTAAAAGACTATTAAGCTCTTTATATCTGTATAATGAAATCAATACTATAACCCATATAATTAAAGAATTACAATAGTAAAAATTGAGTGCTTAAGAGATTTTGATATAGAGCCAAAAATATAGGTAAGCAAAGCCAAAAGAAGACTCATTGTCTAAATCAATCTTTATAATTGGTCAAAACAATACAATTCAGAATCTGTGGTATATATTTAAAGCTGTTAATTGAGGAAAATTTGAAACCTTAAATATTTTATCAATACAAAAAATTTTAAGCTAAATTCCCAACTCGTAAAAGTAAAAAAACAAAAAAAATCAACCAGCATCACAGCAACAAAGTAAACCAAAATATAGCACAAAGAAAGAAATAATAAATATAAAAACAGAAATTAATGAAGGAGGTAACAGAAAAACAGCATATGTAATTAGTAAAACAAGATATCAGTTTCTTTAAACATTAACAAATTAAGTAAAGCACTAACTAACTTAATTGGGAGGAAAATACAAATATACAAAATTAATGCATTGGGGGAAATAATCATTGAAATATAAGAATTTTTAAAATAAGATTAATTTGCAGACCTCTATACAAATACATTTGGAAAACCAGGTGAAATGGATAATTATGCAGGAAAATGTTCTTCCCTCGTGGCTCAGAGGTTAAAGCGTCTGCCTGCAATATGGGAGACCTGGGTTCGATCCCTGGGTTGGGAAGATTCCCTGGAGAAGGAAACTGCAACCCACTCCAGTATCCTTGCCTGGAGAATCCCATGGACGGAGGAGCCTGGTGGGCTACAGTCCATGGGGTGGCAAAGAGTTGGACATGACTTCACTTTCACTTTCATGCAGGAAAATAGCTTTCCAAAACTGACTCATTACTATAGAGTTCAGAAGGATACATTTCTAAATTGCTTGCATAAACTAAAATAAATAAAAAGAACAAAAAATCTTTTGAATAACTAAAAGGTGAATTCTAATTGTTGTTGCTTTTCGGTTGCTAAGTTGTGTCTGGCTGTTGGCAGCCCCATAGACTGCAGCACTCCAGGCTCCTCTCTCCTCCACAAGCTCCTGGAGTTTGCTCAAATTCATGATGTTCATTGAGTTGGTAATGCTATCTCACCATCTCATTCTCTGCCACCCTCTTCTCCTTTTGCCTTTAATCTTTCCCAGCATTGGGGTTTTTTCCAATGACTTAGCTCTTCGTATCAGGTAGCCAAAGTATTAGAGCTTCAGCTTCATTATCAGTCCTTCCAATGAATATTCAGGGTTTATTTCTTTTAGTCTGATCTCCTTGCAGTACAAGGGGTTCACAAGATTCTTCTCCAGCAGCATAATCAAAAACATCAATTCTTTGGCACTCAACCTTCTTCATGGCCCAACCCTCACATCAATAATGTAATTGGGATTACATATAATCCCAATGACAAATATAACTTTCATATGCCCTTCTGAAAATCTTACTGCTGCTTAAAATATTAATTTGTTAAAGGTTAGTAAAAATTCAAATTCCAAACAAGAGACTTGGCTTTATATTTGAAATATATCTGTTCATGGTCAGACTTGATCCATGTCTTATTACGAACTATATTTGAATTCAAATGTCATGTTTTCTTTTGAACTTCTGCTAGAGGTACCACCTGATCTCTTCAATCAGAAGCATTTCTCCTTGTGAACCATCACTTGAGTGAGTAAACAAGCTTCTTTTGCTCATTTCCCTATTTTTGCTATATTTGACAATACTATCATCCAGTGATACTGGGTTTTTTCTCTGAATTCCATCAGTCCTAGTGAAAATCACTGGCATGAATGATCAAAATCATTTGTATGATTCTTAATGAATTAGAGTTATCCTTATTTTAATGGAAATAAGAGAGCACTAAGTGACCTTTGTTATCTAGTGATAAGAAAAAAAAAATTGCTATTTGATGATTCTTTTCTTTTGAATTTCCTTTTGTTGTTGTTGTTGCTGTTGAGCCAAACTCTTCAGAAATACTGTTAATGGGACTGGTGATCTTTTTTTCATTCATATCTGTCATGATGTCAGCACAACCTCTCATGTATGTGTCTGCTCAATCAGCCATGTCTGACTCTTTGACCTCTCTTACTGCCATTTAAAATTTTAAAGAAAATCAAGTATTTCTTCTAAAGAAAATATAATGAATGTACAGATAACTGTATGAGTCAGATTGTGACTTTTTAGTTGCAAAGAGGAAGATATAATTATTTCTCTCTTTTTTTTCTTAAATATTCTCAAGAGAATAAAGGTTTAAAGATGCTACAAAGTGCCCTGGTTTGATCTTTCACTTCCCACTGCTATCTCTCTTAAATCTCTTTCTTTCTGTGACTTCTCTTTTCTCTTAGAGCTGAAGACAAATTTTGTTTTTCATCATTATCTCAGCTTAAATTCAGTTGGGAAGGAAATGAGAAGCGTGGGAGCTGATAAGCACAAAAATGCAGTTCAAATAAAACTGGCTTTTGCATTTTTCAGTCTTCAAAGAAGAATCACAGTCAGTTTTAAGGATGAGGTTCATTCTACTGTGGTATGGATACCCTCTTACTTATTCAGTATTTCCTGCATGCCAAGCATAGGGAGGAGGTGAGGATACTCCTCTGGGTATCAGGCTCTGGAGATAAAGTGGTGAGAAAAACAAGACAGAGACCTCACCCCACATAGCAGAGAATAGAGTCAGGAAGATTAAACAATCATGCAAATTAATGTTAGCTATACGAGATGGTTGGATGGCATCTTTCAATGGACATGAGTTTGAGCAAGCTCTGGGAGACAGGGTGAATGACAGGGAAGCCTGGCATGCTACAGTCCAAGGGGTCACAAACAGTAGGACACGAATGAATGACTGAACAACAACGAGGAAGAATATAAGAAAGGAAAGGTAGGTGGCATGATGAGTACATATTACAGGGAGATCTGGAGCATTCCATCTGGGTCAGATGAGGCCCTGGGGTTGAGAGTTCAAGATGGATAAAACCAAGGCATGGGGTAGAGGATAAGAGGAGTGTTCAGGCAGAAAAATGGACTGTCCACAGCTTCTGTCATCTGAGGAAGTTTGGTTTGAGCCACTAAAATTGCCTCACGTGACCTCCCTGGTGGTCCAATGATTAAGAATCCATGCTTCCAGTGCAGGGCATGTGGGTTCAATTCCTGAGTGGGTAACTAAGGTCTCATATTGTCTGTGGCATAGCCAAAAAATAGAAATTAAAAAGAAGTGCTTCGTAATGTAACTTCACAGTAATTCATCAGTCATTTTGAGGGGAAAAAATAGAAATATGAGTGACAGTACTTAGCACAGAGTAAGTGCTAACTAAACTTGAGCTTCTATTATTATCCTATTCCATTTCAACACACCACCTCCCACCTCTCTCCACAGCTACAGCTCTCCCAGCCAGCTTCTCAACAAACACCTTCCGAGGATGACATACTGTACTCTCAATCCCCAGACAGGAACCTCTTTTGATATGTATTCTAAATTCTGTTCTAGGAACTTCCCTGGTGGTCCAGTGGCTAAGACTCCACACTCCCAATGCAAGGGGCCTGGGTTCTATCCCTGGTTAGGCAGCTAGATCCCACATGCTGCAACTAAGACATGGCACAGCCAAATAAATAAGTAAATTAAAAAAAAAATAAATAAATTATGTTCTGTAACATAGCAGAAGTCTTCCTTGAATGCATAAAGTTAATGTATTGGTCATTTAGCAAATACATGTTAAGTAAGTGTGCGATTGATAATAATGACAGCTAAAATTTGCTGAGGACATACCCTTGGGAAAGGCTGTCTTAAGAACAGTGAGTTCTTCAGAAAAAATTTTAAGGCAAGTATTAGTACTTTTGCAGCCATAATTTTAGTAACAGAGGACAAAGAGTTGCTAGTTTCTCCTAGCAAGTGGCAAAGCTAGACTTAAGAATGCAAGAAATCTCTCTCTAGGATGTGAGGGCTCCATTTGTCTCCTTGAAGACAGACAAGGCACTTGCTTACCTAGAGTTTACAACCTACTTAGAAAGAGGCAGGGAGACTATGGAAATTCAATAAACAAGTAAATAAATAAGCTTGATAATTGCTATTTGTGGTTAGTCTTGCAAAGGGATTAAACCAAATAATGTGGTGAATAAGGATTAAGGGTGGACAGGGAACCCTGCTTTAGAAAGAGTATTCAGGGATGACTTCCCAAGGGAGGAGCCTTAGAACTGATACTTAAAAGATGGAAGAGAGATATCTCTGTGAAAAGGTAGAGAGAAGAATTCCAGTGGAGAAAATAGCAAACACAACTGTCTTGAGGTAGGGCAAGACTGGTATATGGAGGAGCTAAAGGAGGCCAGAATCTACTTCTGCTTCACTGACTATGCTAAAGAAAGCCTTTGACTGTGCAGTCCACAGCAAACTGGAAAATTCTTAAAGAGATGGGAATACCAGACCACCTTACCTGCCTCCTGAGAAATCTGTAGGCAGGTCAAGAAGCAACAGTTAGAACTGGACATGGAACAGTGGACTGATTCCAAATTGGGAAAGGAGTATGCCAAGGCTGTATATTGTCACCCTGCTTATTTAACTTACATGCAGAGACCCTCATATGAAATGCCAGCCTGGATGACTCACAAGGTGGAATCAAGATTGCCGGGAGAATTACCAACAACCTCAGATATGCAGATGACACCACCCTAATGGCAGAAAGTAAAGAGGAACTAAAGAGACTCTTAATGAAGGTGAAAGAGGAGAGTGAAAAAGCTGGTTTAAAGCTCAACATTCAAAAAACTCAGATTATGCATCTGGTCCCATCACTTCATAGCAAACATGGGGGAAAAGTGGAAACAGTGACAGATTTTATTTTCTTGGGCTCCCAGATCACTGCAGATGGTGACTGCAGCCATGAAATTAAAATCACTTGCTCCTTGGAAGAAAAGCTATGACAATCCTAGACAGCATATTAAAAAGGAGAGACATTACTTTGCTGAGAAAGGTCTGTCTAGTCAAAGCTATGATTTTTCCAGTAGTCATATACATATGTGAGAGTTGGACAATAAAGAAGGCTGAACACCTAAGAATTGATGCTTTCAAACTGTGGTGCTAGAGAATCCCCTGGACAGCAAGGAGATCAAGCCAATCAATCCTAAAGGAAATCCACCCTAAATATTCTTTGAGAGGACTGATACTGAAGCCAAAGCTCCAGTTCTTTGGCCACCTGATGTAAAGAAGTGACTCATTGGAAAAAACCCTGATGCTAGGAAAGACTGAAAGCAGGAGGAGAAAGGGGTGATAGAAGATGAGATGGTTGGATGGTATCAGATATCACGGACTCAATGGAAATGAATTTGAGCCAACTCCAAGAGGTAGTGTGACACTGTGGGAACAGTGTCAGACTTTATTTTGGGGGGCTCCAAAATCACTACAGATGGTGACTACAGCCATGAAATTAAAAGACGCTTACTCCTTGGAAGGAAAGTTATGACCAACCTAGATAGCATATTCAAAAGCAGAGACATTACTTTGCTGACTAAGGTCCGTCTAGTCAGGGCTATGGTTTTTCCTGTGGCCATGTATGGATGTGAGAGTTGGACTGTGAAGAAGGCTGAGCACCGAAGAATTGATGCTTTTGAACTGTGGTGTTGGAGAAGACTCTTGAGAGTCCCTTGGACTGCAAGGAGATCCAACCAGTCCATTCTGAAGGAGATCAGCCCTGGGATTTCTTTGGAGGGAATGATGCTAAAGCTGAAACTCCAGTACTTTGGCCACCTGATGCCAAGAGTTGACTCATTGGAAAAGACTCTGATGCTGGGAGGGATTGGGGGCAGGAGGAGAAGGGGATGACAGAGGATGAGATGGCCGGATGGCATCACTGACTCAATGGACATGAGTCTGAGTGATCTCGGGGAGTTGGTGATGGGCAGGGAGGCCTGGAGTGCTGCGATTCATGGGGTCACAAAGAGTCAGACACGACTGAGCATCTGAACTAACTAACTGAACTAACTAGGAGATAGTGAAGGACAAGGAAGTCTGGCATGCTGCAGTCTATGGGGTTGAAAAGAGTAGGACACAACTGAGTGACTGAACAACAAATGGTTTTTCCAGTAGTCATGTACAGATGTGAGAGTCGGATCATAAAGAAGTCTGAGTGATTTCAATGCTTTTGATGCTTTCAAATTGTGGTTCTGGATAAGACTCTTGAGAATCCCTTGGACAGCAAGGAGATTAAACCAGTCAGTCCTGAAGGAAATCAACCCTAAATATTCATTGGAAGGACTGATGCTGAAGCTGAAACTCCAATACTTTGGCCACCTGATGCAAAGAACTGACTCATTGGAAAAGACCCTGATGCTAGGAAAGATTGAAAGCAAAAGGAAAAAGGCAGAGGATGAGATGGTTAGATTGCATCACTGACTTAATGGACATAAATTTGAACAAACTTCAAAAGATAGTGGGGGACAAAGAAGCCTGACATGCTGCAGTCCATTAATTCACAGAGTTGGACATGACTTAGCGACTCAATGCCACGACAAAGGAACCCAGAGCAAGAGGAGAAAGAGAAGTGAGATAAACCAGATTATGTAAGACCCTCCTGCCACGATGGGAGGGTGTTACCTGAAATATGTCACCTGAAAATTAATGCAGAACTAGTAGATATTTTAAAACAAGAATCAGAATAAGACCTCATTAATGCTTTCAGAGTTTCACAATAGCTTTCGTATTGGAGAATAGATTATAGGAGTCAAGAGACAAAGAAGAGAAACCAGTTCAGAGCTAATGCTGTCAACCCAGTAAGGAGAAATCATAGTTTACACTAGAATGCTGACTTTGGACATGGAGAAATAGGGACAGAGGTAGAAATTTAAAGTCTTACTTATGATGAGATGGTTGGATGGTGTCACCGACTCAATGGACATGAGTTTGAGTAAACTCCTGGAGTTGGTGGTGGACAGGGAGGCCTGGCATGCTGCAGTCCATGGAGTTGCAAAGAGTCGGACACGACTGAGACTGAACTGAACTGAACCTATGAATTGGATGTAGAGAATGAGGACTGGGGAATCAAAGGTGACTCCTAGACTTTTTGGCTTAGATAACTACAAACGGTGGTTCCTCAAAGGGAGACAAGAAAAGATCAAGTCTCGGGGGAAAGCCATGAGTTTAATTTTGAATATGAAGTCTGAAACACCTATGAGGTCTTTGTGGAAAGATGTAAAGCACAAAGTTGTATAGCCCTCAGGCTAGAGAAAGAAATGTGATAGTCATTCACAGGTAAGGTTTTTAGAGCCATGGAGGGACTTCCCTGGTGGTTCTGTGGTTAAGAATTCACCTTGCAATGCAGAGAATGTGTGCTCAATCCCTGGTCAGGGTTCTAAGATTTCCTTGAGCCACAACTACTGAGCCCAAGCCACAACAAAAGATCCCCCATGCTGTAACTAAGACCCATGCATCCAAATAAATATTTTTTTTTTTTTTTAAGTAAGAGCATGGAGATCTCCCAAGAGAGTAAAGAAGAGAAGTCTTAGACCACAGTTCCTAGGCATCATTGGCTAATTCATCATCCCTTTCTGGGTCTCAGATTACCTACCAGTTAAATGGGAGCAAAGTAATAACAATACATCCTATCTCAGGCTGGGAGGAATCTAGGAATAACACTCTTTCCTTTTAATCATTCTTGATCGCCCCCTACAGTGCTGGCAAGTAAGAAGATATTTTTATTCTATGCCCTAACATGTTCTCAAATAGGTTGAAAGACTGATGAGGGCTTTGGAGCAAAACAAAGAATAATTTGTAGAACACAGTTCATTTTTCCTCTCATTGAATGTGGCCTGAAGATAAAGCTCCTGAAAAGTCCTTATTCCTTTTCCTTTCAGAATGCTCGCGATAGAAGAGCCAGGGATGTTACTAACTTCTTGATGTAAACTCTCTGAATCTGAGTGACATTCCATGGCTCTAAGGAGTAAATAAGCACAAACCTCTATATTCCAACCACATAATCATATCTGAAAACTCAGTTTCAACACCAGGATTTACAAGAACCCAACAGATGCTTTTGTCAGTCAATCAACAAGTATTTACTGTGCCCTTAGGGCACGTGGTAGTGGATGAGATGGCTTTTGTGAGCAAGCAAGTGTGCTCTCTGCTTTGAAAATAGAAATTTAATCACTTGTTCGTCCAAGCATTTCCCTTCAGCTTTTCTAGCATGCTTTTTTGTGAATGACTAAGAGAACAGCTCCTGCAAAGGCGGCCTGTGAATCTCAGCCAGAGTCCCCAAGAGGAAAGATGACTCATGTGCCCCTGACGTCAAAGCCTCTGTTCCTTTCAGAGGAGTCGGAAGAAAGTGGTAATGGCCTGGGTTGAATGACCCAGATGCCCCCCTGAGTCTGTGCAGGTCATGATGGCTTCCTCCTTCCCTGCCTGATGGTGATAATTTCAACCCAAAGAAAGTGGAAGCTGTGAAAACTCCAATTTCATTGTCAAGGTGACTGGAAAACCAAAAGCAGGAGTTTTTCCTCCTGTCAAGTGATAGCCAAGTTTGTTGTGAGTTTTGATTTTTGTTTTTGTTTTTGTTTTTTCCTCTTTGGAAAATGCTAAAAGAATGCAATCCCTTTCATACTGTGTTTTGTATTAATCTGAGTCTTAGCTCAGGCTACTATATCAAATACTACCAACCTCATGGCTTAAACAACAGGCATTTATTTCTCACAGTTCTGGAAGCTGGAAAATCCAAGATCAAAGTGCTGGCAGATTTGGGATCTGACCATGACCCTCTTCCTGGTTTTCAGATGGCTGCCTCTTGCTATATCCTCCCATGATAGAAAGAGAGAAAGAGGGAGCTCTGGTCTCTTCCTCTTTTTATAAGGACACCAATCCCATCACAGGGGGTTCACCATCATGACCTCATCTAAGCCTAAAGGACCTTTTAAAGGCCCCTCTCCAAACACCATTACATTAAGGGTTAGGGCATCAACATATAAATGTGGGAGGGACACACACATGCAGTAAATAGTCATTTACTTACATGTTAAAGGGCTTCCCTGATAGCTCAGTTGGTAAAGAATCTGCCTGCAATGCAGGAGACACTGGTTCGATTTCTGGGTTGGGAAGATCCGCTGGAGAAGGGGTAGGCTTCTCACTCCAGTATTCTTGGGCTTCCCTTGTGGCTCAGTTAGTAAAGAATCTGCCTGCAATGTGAGAGACCTGGGTTCATTCCCTGGGTTGGGAAGATCCCCTGGAGAAGGGAAAGGCTACCCACTCCAGTATTCTGGCCTGGAGGATAGCAAAAGAGTCGGACACGACTGAGCAACTTTCGCTTACATGTTAAAAGTGATCAGTTCCAGAGTACCTTTTTCTTTATGATTGCCAAGGACTTTACCAGGTTATGCATAGGGCCATTCCACTACTTACTCATTCAAACAGAGGTTCAAGTGCACTGAGTAACCCCTGGGTCACAGTTCAACAAAGCTCTGACAAGAGTCAGAAAAGTTAAACAAATGTGACCTTGGAAATTTTGGGCCATGTCACAGTTCAGCCCCCTTTGGCATCAGTCCTGGGGCCTTCTGCCCAGGCTTGCTTTACTGTTTAATCTCCTGGGTCATCTGATCTATTTCATCTAATCTATTCTAAATCTTTCTCTTCTTTCCAGGGAAACTGGATGTCTAATTAAACTGGGTATCAGTTAAACCTAAATTGCTGATGACATCTAGCGGGTTACTTGGTCTTCCTCTGAAGTCTCAACTCAAGCCATATGTTTGTTTGTTCCAGCACACACTGATCACTTAATTCTCTGAATTTTTATTTCATAAAGGTCCTTATCACACCTTTAAGCATTTTTTATATAATATTAACTTTTCATTGTATCTTACAGTTTTCTTTCTGGATCTTGAGAGAGATAAGCTTAATTTATCATCATCTTAGTTTCTCTTTTGTTCTTTTACTCAGAGCATCCATCACCACAATGCTTTGCACTAAAGATTCACCCAATAAGAACTTCTGAGATTGAGTGATATTTACATGATGGTAACCTCTGAAACTAAAGTGAAATGGCATAAACCTAATAGCATTTCAGGTATTATAGTAGGTGGGTAATAAAGATAATTCAGGGTAAGAAGGACTCCGGGGACCCCTTAACATATCTGCATATATGCTATTGATATGAGAGACTAGTCCTAATTAATTTGAGACTAAATCCTGCCCCAGCTTAGGCTTCAGTGTGACATCATCATCCAAATGTACACAGGACTGATTAGTAACAGAAAACCAATTGTTGACATCATGAGAGAAGGACCTAGCCTATGAACTATGACACTAGTAGTGGGCACTTCCTAGAGTATAAGTCTACTAAGGAAAGCCAATTAGAACAAAAAGTAGATGCCTGATGAATGTCGGATAAGAGTTAAACAGAGATATTAACAGGCTTCAGAAAGCTGATAAATTGCCCTTTCCTTCTAGAAGGATAACAGTTTGGTCTCTTGAAATTGGAACCCTGATCTCTGGGAAATGCATGGAGCCACCATTGTTGTTGTTCAGTCACTAAGTCATGTCCAACTCTTGGCAATCTCATGGACTGCATCATGCCAGGCTCCTTTGTCCTTCACTGTCTCCCAGAGTTTGGTCAGATTCATGTCCATTGAGTTGGTAATGCTATCCAAAAATCTCTTCCTCTGCCGTCCCCTTCTCCTTTTGCCTTTAATCTTTCCCAGCATCAGAGTCTTTTCCAATGAGTCAGCTCTTCCCATCAAGTGGCCAAACTATTGGAGCTTTAGCTTCAGCATCAGTCTTTCCAATTAATATACTCCATGACCAAGTCTTATCCTCTGACTCCTTTGTCTAAACTTTACATAAGTCTGTATCTTCTGAATTCTACATCTTCATGTTATCTCAAAACTCTCTACCTTTCCCCCCTCTCTTTAGAGGTGTTATTTCTGTGCTGGGTATTGTTATTATCACTCTCATTGAGATTCTGCCTTCTGGACTCCTGGGGAACATCCATGTGGTAGCCTCTAAACCTTTGTATTCCATATTCAGTCTGGAACGTCCCAAGTTTGGGTTTGTGTCAAGAAACAGAGAAGGCGATGGCACCCCACTCCAGTACTCTTGCCTGGAAAATCCCATGGGCAAAAGAGCCTGGTAGGCTGTGGTCCATGGGGTCGCGAAGAGTCAGACACGACTGAGCAACTTCCCTTTCACTTTTCACTTTCATGCACTGGAGAAGGAAATGGAAACCCACTCCAGTGTTCTTGCCTGGAGAATCCCAGGGATGGGGGAGCCTGGTGGGTTGCCGTCTATGGGGTCACACAGAGTCGGACACGACTGAAGTGACTTAGCAGCAGCAGCAAGAAACTGAAGCAGTTCCAGAAGCTCACACTAAAGAGATCCAAACATTTGGCATCTACTAGAGAAAAAAAGGAGCATAATACATGATTTTTAGAGATCAATCAGATAAAGGCAGGTGGTTTATGGTTATTATACTGGAGAGTTTTAGGGGAGAAGTGTTAGTTACTCAGTCGTTGTCTGACTCTGTGACACCATGGACTGTAGCCCACCAGGCTCCTCTGTCCATGCAATTTTCCAGGCAAGAATACTAGAGTGGGTTGCCATATCCTCCTCCAGGGGATTTTTAGGGGAGAAGCAGGCTCAAAATGAAGTATGGGTAAGTGTAGGTGTCATATGGCACTTGGTTTTAACTCTGTAGAACTCAGTATATGATAGTGTAATAAAAATCTCAAGGTTTAGGACTTGCCTTGTAGTTCAGTGGTTAAGAATTCGCCTTGCAATGCAGGGGACTTGGTTTTAATCCCTGGTCAGGGAACTAAGATCCTACATGCCTCAGGGCAACTAAGCCCTCATGCCACATCTACTGAACCCACACTCACATCATAACTAGAGAGAAACCTGAGTGCCACAACAAAGATCCCACATCGGCAACTAAGATATGATACAGACAAATATATATATATATAATCTCAAGGTTTAATAGTATGAGTAAAGTCACATTTCTCTTTACTTCTAGAGAACTGCTGCCTCTCAGCTCCAGAAATCAGTGACTGTATTTCTATTGACTTTCTGCTTGTTTTCTGTAGGCATTGCATCTCTGCTGACATTGATTCTGATGTGGAATAAAAGTGAGCTATATCTGCTCGAAATATATCCTACACCTTCTTGAATGTTATCTCATCTCATACATTTACTTCTTCATCCCATTCCTTATTCAGTCTGAATAGATTTCTCAACCTGGTAAGTATAAACTGATGTTCCAGCACCCTTGTATGAAACTTCCCTTTCTGTCCAACAATGCTTCCTATTGTTATTTCTCTCGTTCTTTCTTTCAGAGGAAGGTCTGAATGTCAGTAACTCTGCAGGGCCACAGCCCTCGTCCAAGTCCTAAAACTTGTCAGAGACCCAGGCCAGGCTCTGGATTATTCATTTCTCCTTCAAGATTTTAGGTTCCAATAACTCCAGCCTCTTTCCTCTGTTTGCTAAGAGTGCCAACGTCCTCTGGGACACATCAGGATCCAATTTTAGCCTTTTCAACTTTCTGTCCTGTTTGAACAATTCTTTATATTACATTTTCTCTGCTAAAATGACTGATATCTGTTTTAATGGCTGAATCCTAACTGATATTATTATTATTGATACCAGAAATTAGAGTTCTTTCCCACTCACTGGCTCACATGTGTCTTAGTAAAGTGGCTGATAACAGACCACCTGACCTGCCTCCTGAGAAATCTGTATGCAGGTCAAGAAGCAACAGTTAGATCCGGACATGGAACAATGTACTGTTTCCAAATTGGGAAAGGAGTATGTCAAGGTTGTATATCGTCACCCTGCTTATTTAACTTATATGCAGAGTATATCATGAGAAACACTGGGCTGGAGGAAGCACAAGCTGGAATTAAGATTTCTGGGAGAAATATCAGTGACCTCAGATATGCAGATGACACCACCCTTTTGGCAGAAAGTGAAGAAGAGCTAAAGAGCCTCTTGATGAAAGTGAAAGAGGAGCGCAGAAAACCTGGCTTAAAACTAAGATTATGGCATCCAGTCCCATCATTTCATGGGAAATAGATGGGGAAACAGTGGAAACAGTGACTGACTTTATTTTCTTGGGTTCCAAAGCCACTGCAAGTGGTGACCACAGCCATGAAATTAAAAGATGCTTGTTCCTTGGAAGAAAAGCAATGACCAACCTAGACAGCATATTAAAAAGCAGAGACATTACTTTGCCAACAAAGGTCTGTCTAGTCAAAGCTATGGTTTTTCCAGTAGTCATATGTGGATGTGAGAGTTGGACTATAAAGAAATCTGAGCGCCAAAGAACTGATGCTTTTGAACTGTGGTGTTGGAGAAGACTCTTGAGAGTCCATTACAAGGAGATCCAACCAGTCCGTCCTAAAGGAAATCAGTCCTGGGTGTTCTTTGGAAGGACTGATACTGAAGCTAAAGCTCCAATACTTGGCCACTTGATGCGAAGAACTGACTCACTGGAAAAGACCCTGTTGCTGGGAAAGATTGAAGGCAGGAGGAAAGGGGGATGACAGAGGATGAGATGGTTGGAAGACATCACCAACTGGGTGGACACGAGTTTAAGAAAGCTCCAGGAGTTGGTAATGGACAGGGAAGCCTAGTGTGCTGAAGTCCATGAGATCACAAAGAGTTAGACACAACTGAGCAACTGAACTGAACTGAAGGTGGCTAAGCTGGTTGGTAATTCCAGCTTATCTAAGTCCAGTGGGCGCAGCGTCATCAATGTTGTAGACTAGTGTGTTCTTCTTTGGAATAGCAGGATGATCAACATCTCTGCATTTTATAAGTCTTTGAGGTCTTTTTGTGAAAGGCTTAAAGGACAAATTAGAGTATATCCTTGTGATTCTGTGTGTGTGTGTGTTTAAATCACTCAGTAATAATATTTGCTGAGTACCTACTATGTATCAGATACTGAACAAAGAATGAAAAGATGATGAGACAAGAGGGCTGCCCTCAAGGAATGTTGTTTTGTTTTTTTTCTGGAAGAGACAGTCTAGTAGAAATAAATGTACACAGATAAATTGTAATTCAATCATTAAGTGGTATGATGTTGTAAAATAATAAGTGATGTGGGAGTACTTTATATAAGAAGAAAGCTAACATTTATAGAAAAGATCCTTGAGAATGGTGTAAATAAGTTATTTTGGAATTGGCTTGAAGCCAGAAATAGGAGTATAATCCAGGTCTTCTTGTTAGAATAGGATAACAAACAGGATTCATTTTCTTTTTCAAAATTAATTTTTTCTTTTCCAAGGTCTCTGTAATAAATTTATACTTGCTCTATAGTTTGAATAAATCTTGTGTTAAAATCATCTCAAATAAAAGCCCTATCCTGTGTAATAGCTATGCAAGAATCCTCCTTCATACATAGCACCCAAAGCCAGGTGTAAGTAACAAAGGTTGTGATGATGTTTGTGATGATGATAATCTGGCTTCACCACTTACCTACCAGTGTCATCTTTTGCTCTCTCTCCATTTCCTTAAATGGAAAATGGAAATGATAAGAATACATACTTAGTAAGATTGTTGTAAGAATTAAGTGCATGAATACAAAGCTTCTAGAATAGTATCTAGCATATACTAAGAACTCAGTAAATAGTAGCAATAACAACAACAACAAAATAATTGCAGCTAGCATCCACTGAGCACTCCCTGGGTAGCAGGCACTATGCTAACCACCTCAGTGGATTCTGTCATCTGCTCTCCCAGCCAGATATAACTAAGAAGGATGGGAGTTTCATTTCAGCTCCTTTAGTTACCCATATTCTCAGTCTGGCCTAAAAAATCCTGTGGACAGAGGATCCTGGTGGGGGTCACAGTCTGAAGGGTTCCAAACAGTCGGACACAACTGACCAACTAAGCACACACATTCTCAGTCTTGCATTAAAAAAGTGGTAATTGTGCACAAGTATGAATAATTCATGACTCTATTAGCTACTCATGTCTATAATTCATTGTGGTCTTTCTCCGTCAGTTCAGTTCAGTTGCTCAGTCGTGTCCGACTCTTTGCGACCCCATGAATCACAGCATGCCAGGCCTCCCTGTCCATCACCGTCTCCTGGAGTTCACTCAGACTCATGTCCATTGAGTCTGTGATGCCATCCAGCCATCTCATCCTCAGTCGTCCCCTCCTCCTCCTGCCCCCAATCCCTCCCAGCATCAGAGTCTTTTCCAATGAGTCAACTCTT
>SJYQ01011475.1:79710-164396 GCA_006410935.1 Redunca redunca | reverse complement strand
CAACAAGACAAGCCACCACAATGAGAAGCCTGCACACTGCAACTAAACAGAAGCCCCTGATCATTGCAACTAGAGAAAACCTGTGCACAGCAACGAAGACCCAGGGCAGTCACAAATAAATAAATAAATATATATATATATATTTAAAGCTAGGGGACAACAGAGAAGAGAGAATACGGAGTAAAGGTTGAGCACAGGTCGACAGAGAGGGAGAAAAGCTCAGGCTTGGCTCAAGGCAAACTTCTTGACTGTGGGATTGTGGCTCTGTGTCCCTCGCCAGATCTTCAGCTGGGCACATTCTATCTGGGCTGAGGCAGGGCCTCTTAGGGCCAAGAACTGCTTAGATGACTGGGATGTTTGCATGGATTTGCCAACAGAACAGGAACGGGTCACTCAACACCATGGCGGGGTACCTCTGCTAAAACAGGAAACGTGGACAGGCCCCTTGGAGAAAGCAGGGAGCAAGGAGCTCCAAGCAGGACTGTGTAGAGAGGAGCTGGAGATGAGCCCCTCGGTGAATGGTGTGTTTCTCAGGGCTGCCAGGTTTTGCTTGAACCCACCATGATTCTCTCCCCTCGGTCACAAGTCCACAGAGGGCCCTGTGCAGGCTTGGAAGCACTTGAGAGACAAAAGCACAGCCTCCCCTTGGCCTTCCTCTTCGTGGCCAAACTTTCATTTTTCCGTTCTGAGTGCATTCTTGTCCAAACCAGGAATAGATAGGAATCCATTTTTAAATATACCATGAGCCAGGAATTTGGCCTTTCACTCAGCTGTTTCTTTGGCAGAGTTCTTCAGTGCATTTAGCATCTACCTACTCACGAGCATCCTGGATCAATTTACTTTCTGACTGTGGTGTGGATGTCTCAGAAGAGGGTCTGTCACAATAGCTCAATTCCACTCATTCAAGTACCTGTAACTGAGTTTACGCTAAGTCACTTCCATCGTGTCCCACTCTGTGACCCTACGGACTGTACCCTGCCAGACCCCTCTATCCATGGAATTCTCCAGGCAAGAATACTGAAGTGGGTTGTCATGCCCTCCTCCAGGGGATCTTCTGGACCCAGGAATCAAACCTGCATCTCTTGCATCTCCTGCATTAGCAAGTGGGTTCTTTACCACTAGCGCCACTGGGGAAGTAACTGGGTTTAAGTGAAGTGAAAGTCACTCAGTCGTGTCTGACTGTTTGTAACCCCATGGACTATAGAGTCCATGGAATTCTCCAGGCCAGAATACTGGAGTGGGTAGCCTTTCCCTTCTCCAGGGGATCTTCCCCACCCAGGGATCAAACCCAGGTCTCCTGCACTGCAGGCGGATTCTTTACCAGTTGAGCCACAAGGGAAGCCCAAGACCAAGAATACTGGAGTGGGTAGCCTATCCCTTCTCCAGTAGATCTTCCTGATCCAGCAATTGAACCAGGGTCTCCTGCATTGCAGACAGATTCTTTACCAACTGAGCTATCAGGGTTAGCTGACATTGAGGTCTTTCTAAATCTCAGGCATTGAACCAAGCTCCTAGAAGCTTTACTTCATTCAATTCCCACAACAATCTTAAATGAAAAGAGGGATTTTTCTCCTTCTCAGTTCTACTGATGAAAAAAATTGAGAACCCAAGGTCCCACTGAGAATAAGCGGCAGAGCTGAGATTCAAATTCATATTAAATATTTAATTATGACCTTGAATAAGGAACTCTAGTCTAAACATGACATTGAATAAGGAATTCTGGTCTAACTTCAGCACTGAACTAGGAATCTGTTCCAAGATGTGGGTTCCATCTTCAACTCTGAAATTCACTATCTACTGGGAAAGTCACTTGCTGAAAATAAGTCTATCTTAAACTTATTTAAAAGCTTTTCAGTTATAATAAAGACAGGGATATGGGAAAGAAAGTGTTAAGGGGGAGAGAGAGATTGGGGCTTAACTGGAGTGGTCAACAAAGGAGATGACATATAGGTATTTGTATATACCATACTTGCAAAATTGCAGAAGAAAACCAGAGGCTGTCACACATGGGTTTCCCTGGTGGCTCAGCAGTAAAAAAAAAATCCTCCTGCCTGTACCTGCCAATGAAGGAGATGCAGGTTCAGCCCCTGGGTTGGGAAGATCCCCTGGAGAAAGAAATGGCAACCCACTCCAGGATTCTTGCGTAGGAAATCTCATGGACAGAGGAGCCTGGCAGGCTCCAGTCCACAGGGTGGCAAAGAGTCAGACATAACTTAGCAACAGCATCACATGTTAGGTTACATGGGGGTGGTTACTGCAATCACTGAGGTGGAGAGACTGGGACAAGACCTCAGGCATGACAGAGAATTTGGACATTATTTTACAGGCACCAGGGAACATGACAGGGTTTAGGGTAACAAAGGGGTGGTAACTTATCTGTGCTTTGCTCAGTCCCAAAGATATCACTGGCACAGAAGCTGGGTTAAAAATTCACTCTCCAATTCTTCCTTGGAGAGACTGAAACAGTCAACATTGTCTCCTTCCCTGAAAAAGGGCAAACAGTGTAAACTATAAGAGACTGAAACAGTCAACATTGTCTCCTTCCCTGAAAAAGGGCAAACAGTGTAAACTATATCTGATGTTTTTCAACAAAACAGAAATATGACCATGATTATATTCCCGGGTGAGTCTCTGAAGCTAGACTTTTACAGAAATAACCACAAAAGTCACAAGAAATGAGATGTGTGTGACATGCCTTACAGCATCAGTTTTCAAAATGACATAAATCAATTAAGGAGCATAAGAATCCCACCCACCCACAACATACTCTGCAGAGTGTGGAGAAAGGGGTCCTGCAGGCAGCCAGGAAAAGGAGAAGCTTCCTTAAAAGACAAAGAAGGACAGAGTGTCCTGAACTGCCAGGGTCCCTTCCTTAATTTCATCATCAGTTTTTTAAATATGCAGTTTATCCAACATCTGCTTTGAGCACTGAAGAGTGGAAAGAGGTCTGTCAGCCATGCAATTTTGTCAAAAAGATGGACAAAATTCACAATCACAGACCCGTAACCCTCACTAGCCGTCACTTTAGTGGTCATAAAATATACCCACGTGAATTATTGTGTTAGTCAAAAAGTTCGTTTGGATTTTTCCATAAGATGGGATAGAAACCCCAAACGAATTTTTTGGCCAACCCCAATACTTGACAGCCCAATGCTTAATCTTTAATAGTAATATTTAATAACTCAATACTTTGCCCACCTGATGCAAACAGCCAACTCATTGGAAAAGATCCTTATGCTGGGAAAAGATTTGAGGGCATGAAGAGAAGGTGGTGACAGAGGGTGAGATGGTTGGATGGCATCACCGACTCAATGGACATAAGTTTGAGCAAGCTCCAGGAGACGGTGATGGACAGAGACACCGGGCGTGCTGCAGTCCATGGAGTCGAAAAAAGTCAACATGAATCATCAACTGAACGATAACAGCAATAAGTACTTAATCGCTATTAAAACATAACCATTCCCCTATCCTGAGCATTTAGATTCGTCCTAATCTTTTGAACTACTGCAAAACTACTGCCAAGATTATCTTTGCTCATTTTGATATTTCACATTTTTAGGAGTAGCCAACTTTGCTGTGGAAGGTTCAGATAGCAAAAATTTTAGGCTTGGTGGGGTATGCAGTCTTCCTCCTCCTTTTTCTCCTCTTTCCTCTTTTAATAATTTTTTAAACGTGTACAACCATCCTTAACTGGGTGGTTATACAAAAACGATCCTCAGATTGAATTTAGTCCCTGGTCACCCCTGCATTACATTCTCAGAATTCCTCGGCCAAAGGATAGGGTCATTATAATGTCATTTACATGCACTAACAAATGCTTCTCCAGCAGCATGTACTGTTTGCCCATGCTATCCAACATTGAGCATTATTCTGTTTTGGGTTTTTTGCTAAATATCACTTATATTTTCATTAAAGAAATTTTGCCAGAAATTCTTATCATTTCCATTTTACTACAACTTTTAAGAGTTTGGAAGTGGAGCCCATGGCCCCAGACAAATAAAATGCCTCCTTCTGCCATCCTTTTAACTGTATTGTGGAGAGGCAACCTAGCCAAATCACGGACGGTGCCATGTCATATCAGACCCTCAGTGCACTGAGGATGTTACATTTCATGACTAGCCCGTGTCCTTTTGAAGCTGTGTAAAAATTAGCTTTTCATTTGGGAATTATCCAGAATATGTCAAAGGAAGAGACCGTTTTAAACCTAGAGTTTGCCTATGATTAAAGTTCATCTTGAGTCAAATTTATCCTCTTGGCCTCAGGGGTGATATTAATCTCACGCTTGCTTTATCCAGTGAAGCAAGAAATTCATCCTGGCCAGCAGCAGGCCTGCAGCCTCCATCACAACAGCAGTCAGGAGTTCAGAAAGGACCCTGTGGGGAAAAGGGGAGGAGAAAGACCACCACGTCTCCCTTAAAGGAACCCTCTTCCTTGAATTCAATGTGTAAGAATTGGTGTGTGTGTTTGTGTGTGCTCAGTCACTCAATTGTACCTGACTCTTCACAACCCCAAGGACTCCAGCCCACCAGGCTCCTCTGCCCATGGGATTCTCCAGGCAAAATTGCTGGAGTGGGTTGCATGCCCTCCTCCAAGGGATCTTCCTGACTCACCTGTGTATCTTGCATCTCCTGCATTGGCAGGCAGGTTCATTGCCATTGAGCTGGGAAGCCTTGTATTCAAGTGTAATTTCTGCAATCAACTTACAGGATGCTCTAGTTTTCTTCTTGAAGCTATTTAGGCAAAATAAACCTTCTCCCCCAACATTACAGTTGGGACAGCCTATCTGCTGTTTATCAGATTAATCTCGGTTCAGTTCCATCTCTCAGTCGTGTCCAACTCTTTGTGACCCCATGGACTGCAGCACACCAGGCTTCCCTGTCCATTTCCAACTCCTGGAGCTTACTCAAACTCATGTCCATCGAGTCGGTAATGCCATCCAACCATCTCATCCTCTGTCACCCCCTTCTCTTCCTGCCTTCAATCTTTCCCAACATCAGGTTCTATTCCAATGAGTCAGTTTGCATCAGCACTGGAGCTTCAGCTTCAGCATCAGTCCTTCCAGTGAATATTTAGGACTAATTTCCTTTAAAATTCACTGGTTGGATCTCCTTGCAGTCTAAGGAACTCTCAAGAGTCTTCTCCAACACCACAATTCAAAGCATCCATTCTTCGGCATTCAGCTTTCTTTATAGTCCAACTCTCACATACATAACTAATGGAAAAACCATAGCTTTGATGGACCTTTGTTGGCAAAGTAATGCCTCTGCTTTTTAATATGCTGTCTAGATTGGTCATAGCTTTTCTTCCAAGGAGCAAGCATCTTTTAATTTCATGGCTGCAGTCACCATCTGCAGTGATTTGGGAGCCCCAAAAAATAAAGTATCTTACTGTTTCCATTTTCTTCTACTGATCTTGGGGCCCTCAACTGTCAGAAGCTTGAAGCAGGATCTCAGTTCCCTGACCAGAGATATAAGCCAGGCTGTGGCACTGGACTTAACCACCAGACCACAGGCTCAAGCCAATGGCTGCTGACAAGGCCCTAGCTTGTCTGCTATGTATAAATGAGTTTCAACAGAGACAGAAGGTAGTGAAACAAGTAAGGTGTTTATCAGGAGGAAAAACAGTACGGGTGGATAGATTCATATGGATGGGTTCAGACAGAGTCCTGCCCTTGTGGTAGTTTAAATCATTTATATGGGCATGTCTTCTGGTTTCCCTCTGGCCAACCATCTTGCTTTGCCTGGTTCTGAATCCATACTTGGTATAATTCAGGGTCCTTCCCTGTGCATGTGTGCAAGATGGATTGGATTCCAGCATAGAGGACTATGGATAGGTCGACACCACATATTATGGGGTGGCACTCCTTCCCTTCTTGGCCTGCAGGGACATTTTCTGTGCACATGTACATAGGAAGGTCTCCTTGACCTTGAAAATGAGAAATATGTGATCTCTTTATCTCTTACCTGGGCAGGACTCAGTTCCTCTTTGTTTTTGCCATTATCTTCATCTTAGAGTCTCTGTCCACAGGGGACATATTTCAGCTGCTCAGCCTGGGGCCCATCTATTTCCTCCCTAAAGATAATCCAGAAGAAAAACCAAGACCAGCATTGATGGAGCACTTTTGGGGTTTCACACCCTGTCCTGAGCATAGATGGGATGCTGAGGCTGGTGTAACATACCTATCAAAGTCACACAACTGGCAGGTAACAGTATCAGGATCTGAATCCCAAAGTTCCACATCCAAATAAGACCTTGGGTACCTTATTGATCAATTCAGAGATTCTAGGTGCTAATGTCAAGAGTTTAGAAAGTGGACTATGTAAAGAGATTAACCTGGCCCTAAAGCTGAGAAAGGGACCCTCCCCTTGCTCCCATGCAGGTCTGCCTTTCCTGATTCCCCTGAGGGACCACTCCCAGCAAGGCTGATAGACGAGCTTCTGCAGGCAGAGTTAGAACTCAAAGTCAGACAAATTGTCTGTTTTATATATACTTACCTTTTGCTTATCTCATCCCTTGGGAACATGGAGATACTTTTAATGTCAGAAGAAACAGAACTGGACTTTCCTGATGGTACAGTGGTTAAGAATCTGCCTGCCAATGCAGGGGTCACAGGTTCGATCCCTGCTCCAGGAAGATTCCACATGCCTCAGGGCAGCTAAGCCTGAGAGCCCCAGCTATTGAAGCCCACGCTCTCTAGAGCCTGTGCTCCACTACAAGAGAAGCCACCACAGCAAGAAGCCCAGGCACCGCAACTAGAGAGTAGCCCCCGCTTGCTACAAGCGGAGAAAGTCCTCGCACAACAAAGACCCAGTGTAACCAAATATAAGAAATAAATAAATAAAACTTTTAAAAAGAAGGAAAAACAGAGCTGAGAGTTTTTCCCCAGCCATGTCAACTCTGGCTCTGATCATGTAATTCCAGCAAAGAGGAATAACCCCACCTCCTCTCCATCCCCAAAACACCTTCCTAGACTCCCCTTCCTGACTTCCATAATGATTTGTTTTCAATCAGTTCAGTCAGTCACTCAGTCATGTACAACTCATTGTGACCCCATGGACTGCAGCAGGCCAGGCTTCCCTGTCCTTCACTACCTCCTGGAGTTTGCTCAGCCTCATATCCATTGAGTCAGTGATGCCATCCAACCACCTCATCCTCTGTTGCCCTTTCTCCTCAGGGTCTTTTCCAGTGAGTCAGTTCTTCGCATTAGGTAGCCAAAGTATTGGAGCTTCAGCTTCAGCATCAGTCCTTCCAATGAATATTCAGGACTGATTTCCTTTAGGATTAAATGGTTGGATCTCTTTGCAGTCCAAGGGCCTCTCAAGAGTCTTCTCCAACACCACAGTTCCAAAGCATCAATTATTCGGCACTCAGCTTTCATTATGGTTCAACTCTCACATCCATACATGATTACTAGAAAAACTATAGCTTTGACTATAGTCCTAAGTCATAGCATCTGAATAGGCTTGTTATCTGAGGTCCCCAAGACCACCCTCAGGCTGGATGCTTCACTAGGACTCTCAAGGATCAGCTGTGAGAATGACAGTTACAGTTTATGGCTGTAAAAGGACAGAAAACAAAATCAGCAAAGGGAAGAGGCATGTGGGGCAAAGTCCAGGAGAAACCAGGTACAGCCTATGTGTCCCACTTTATGATGGCACACAGGAATACCCTTAATTCTCCCAGCAAAGATGGGCACAACACATGCTAAGTGATGTCAGTCAGGGATGTTCCTCAGCCCAAAGTAAAAAGACAGGCTTTTAGGACTTCCTTGGTGGCACACTGGATAAGAATCCACCTACCAAAGCAGGGGACATGGGTTTGATGCCTGGTCCAGGAAGATTCCACGTGCCATGGAACAACAAAGCCCATGCACCGCAGCTACTGAGCCTGTGTGTGCTGAAGCTACTGAAACTCGTACACCTAGAGCCGGTGCTCTGCAACAAGCGAGGCCACTGAAACGAAGAGTAGCCCCCGCTCCCTGCAACTAGAGAAGGCCCATACACAGCAATGAAGACTCAGTGTGACCAAAACTAAATAAATAAAAATAAAAAAATAAATAGAAAGGGTACGTGAGCCCCAATGTTCAAAAAAAGACAGGTGTTTACCATCACTCGATTTGTCAGGATAAACTGTCAGGCTGTAGTTGCATGGCCCAGCCCTCAGGCATGAAAAACACTCTTATCAGGCAGAACCTTCCAAAGGCTTAGAGGTTTTCTCCCTAAAGCCAGCCAGCTCTGGAGGGTGGGACTTTTATTTAGAATGTGCAGGGTTTGAGCAATGCAGACCTGCTGAGTTAACCCTTTCTGTACAAGTCGTGAGAAAAAGAGAGAAAGATCTTCTCAAAAGAATTCATCTCCAACATTAAGGAATAAAATGGGAAAATAGGGGGGACTTTGCTGGTGGTCCAGCAGTTAAGACTGTGCTCGCACTGCAGGGGGCCTAGGTTCCCTGGTCAGGGAGCTAGATTCCACACACCACCATGAAGATTCTGCATGCCACAGTTAACACTGTTGCAGTCAAATAAATACATTTTTAGAAATCTCTTAATACAAAAATTATTTTTTTAAAAGGGGAACAGTAGGAGTCTAAATCCTCATGGATTCAGTGGGAACCCCCTGAACAGAGTTTGAACCTTAACTTCCACCTAAAGTTCAAATGTATTTACTTATGGAACAAAGAGTAAGTAGCTATATCTGCCCTGAAGACACTCATAATCTTGAGTTAGATGTACCCTTTTGTTGATGTGTGGTCACATATCTCTGAGCCACAGTGTTCTCTGTCTGTGTAGCATCTGATGTCATCCGTTAATGCTGGGGAGGGACAATGCAGGCAGTTTCTCAGGAGCTGACACCTGAACTGGGGCCCAGATGGTGACCTAGAATTGCCAGGTCAACAGTGAGCAGGATGCTCTCAAGGCAGGAAAGAGCTTCCTAGAGCATTCAAGTTAAGGGTCAGGCACATGTCTTAGAGACTGAAGAGCTTCAAGCATTGGGGGTTTCCAGACTGTCATATCAATAAGGTTACTTTTCTAAGTCCTCTCTGTAAGGTCAAGTTTGTAAGGCTAGTTTTTACTGGGTAGTTTATGGCAGTTTCCCAATCTTTCTACATCATGGCACTCATAAAAGATAATCCTGTTTGGCTCTCAGACTTCCTTTACAATTTATGCTCATTCTAATTCTTATTTTACTACTTTTCAATTTATTAACAGGAGCATGAGATGAAAAAAATCAATAAATGGACAAGCTTTACAGTTCACAAAATATCTTATTCTCTTTTATGCTGTCTTTACTTTCTTCCCTACTCATCTGTCCTAAATTTTTAAAAGAAATTGCCTTTCTGATCACTTATGAGTTATGTCTTTGCTAAGTCTACTGTGAAATATAATTTATTGGTAGCTATCATTCCCAAAGCAAATACCACCTTCTGCTACAGCAAGCTTCTCTAGAAGGTGTTTTTCCATTTCTGTTATGTGTCCTCATAGCTTTGTTTTCACATCAGTACAGATCTCACATGGTATCTAAAAATCTAGTCAACTCATTTTTTGTAGCAGAGGGCAAAGGAAAGCTAAAGAGATGGAGGGGCACTAGCATATCACTATTTTCTATTCCAGGAGTTAGAAAAACAAAATCAGAAAGGGAAGTTCTATTCTAACAAAAAAGCCAACCTCTGTAATAATTGCATAGCAGAGTCACACATAGTCTATGTGACACAATTAAAAACACAAAAAGTGCATATCTTTGGACAGAAGTTAAATATATATGTTTTAGGAGGCTGTTCTTTGTACAACCACATCTATAAACCATTAGATTCTCTCATGTTGCTGGTAAGAGCTGACAATGGGTTTACAACTCAGATGAATGACGTCAATATAAAAACGTTCAGTCACTCACACAAAAGGTATTGAATTAAGACTGACCTGGAAGTGTAATAGGTTAACTTCTGGTCCCAAATCACTTGTTTCCTTGTTTCCTCTTTCCCAAGAAACTAAACACACCATTATGGTACCACCACCAAGTACTCAGTTTTAACCTTGGTCCCTTCACTATTATCACAGGGACAACTGCAGCCAATTAGTTGCCGTATTGAATTTAGCTTATTGTCATCCAATTTCATTTAGCAAACATTTATTGATATTTTACTGTGTGTCAGGACCATAAAGAAGGCTGAACTCTAAAGAATTGATACTCTCAAACTCTTGAGAAGACTCTTGAGATTCCCCTGGACAGCAAGGAGGTCAAACCAGTCAATACTAAAGGAAATCAACCCTGAATGCTGAAGCTGAAGTTTCAATACTTTGGTCACCTGATGAAAAGAGATGACTCATTGGAAATGACCCTGATGCTGGGAAAGACTGAAGGCAAAAGAAGTGGGTAGCAGAGGATGAGATGGTTAGACAGCATCACCAACTCAATGGACGTGAATCTGACCAAATTCCTCGAGACAGTGAAGGATAAGGAAGTCTGGCATGCCACAGTCCATGGGATCACAAAGAGTCAGACACGACTCAGCAGCTGAACAACAATAACAACAGGCACTGATAAGCATTCTGGGTACCTATCTGCAGACAAAGCGGAAACAGAAGTGTCACCTGAAGTTTTGGGACTCTACTGTGCTTCAGAAATAAAGTAATTTAATGCAATTTCTAAATAGTATCAAAAATTGTAATGAACTGTACCAAGACAACACAAGAGATAGTATAAACTCTCTTGATGAAAAATGAACTGTTCTGGTGACATACTCTAGAAATGAGCAGACTGCTTGCTGGCCTAATGGTTCTCTTAAGATTCTTCAAAAACATCCCCATCTTGAAGTGTTAAGAAAACTCTTTATTGTTTGGCCACACTGTGTAGCTTGTGGAACCTTATTTCCCCAACCAGGATCAAACTGGGGCTCACGATAGTGAAAACCACTGGACCACCAGGGAACTGCTGAAAAATATACTTTCTTAAAGGGGAAGGTTTCAGGTTCTAGTTTGATAACTATAGGTTTCCTCCATTATGCAAAAGCAGGGAGTCTTGTGAAAGTTTTTGTAAGCCATAATGGCATAAATGCAGAGAAGCAGTTACCTTAGGACACATGTTGCTCACAGATGCACAAATAAACGGAGATAAAGCACAGGTACTTATACACACAGTTCGAAGCTTGGCAACTTGATGCTGAGATGCTGGGTGTAGCTCCGCAGAAGGAGCTTGGTGGCACCACTCTCCTGCTCAGGGTGCCTGCTGCCTCTGTAGCAGCTTCCCAGGAAATACACATGCGTGCCTGTGTGCTAAGTCACTTCAGTCGTGTCTGACTCTGCAACCCTGTGGACTGTAGCTTACCAGGCTCTTCCGTCCAAGGGATTCTCCAGACAAGCATACTGGAGTGGGTTGCTGTGCCCTCCTCCAGGGATCTTCCCAAACCACGGATCGAATCAGAGTCTTTTTTAAGTCTCCTGCATTGGCAGGCAGGTTTTTTACCACTAGTGCCACCTGGGGAGCAGCTCCCCACGAAACACACACAGTATCCTATTTTTGTTCTTTGCCTTTTTTTGTAAAATTGAAAATCCTCTTCAGATTCATTTTGGATATCAACAACAGGAACTAATAAAGGTCTTTTGTAAAAGCTAAATGATGTAAAGCAAACTTTTGAAAAGTGAGAGATACCTGTATGAGAAATTGTGTCAGTGTCTTTAATAGGCCCTTTAGGAGATTCAGAAAAGCAATCTTCTCTGTCTCTCTTTCACACACACATAAACACACACACACACACACACACACACAGATGTCAAGGACTGTTCATAGCGACAAGTGATAGGTCCAGTCTACAAATACTTATACTATTATACTAAAAATGATAAGTACCCTGGGAGGCACAATTATAAAACGAAGGGGTTTTAGAGGAGGAAGTTCAGTTGCTCAGTCGTGTCCAGCTATTTGAGACCCCATGGATTGCAGCACACCAGGCCTTCCTGTCCATCATCAGCTCCCAGAGTTTACTCAAACTCATGTCCATCGAGTTGGTGATGCCATCCAACTAACTCATCCTCTGTCATCCCCTTCTCCTCCTGCCTTCAATCTTTCCAACATCAGAGTCTTTTCCAATGAGTCAGTTCTTCGCATCAGGTGGCCAAAGTATTGGAGCTTCAGCTTCAGCATCAATCCTTCCAATGAATATTCAAGACTGATTTCCTTTAGGATTGAATGGTTGGATCTCCTTGCTGTCCAAGGGACTCTCAAGAGTCTTCTCCAACACCATAGTTCAAAAGCATCAATTCTTTGGCGCTCAGCTTTCTTTATGGTTCAACTCTCACATCCATACATGACTATTGGAAAGACCATAGCTTTGACTATATGTACCTTTGTCAGTAAACTGATATCTCTGCTTTTTAATATGCTGTCTAGGTTTGTCATGGCTTTTCTTCCAAGGAGCAAGCATCTTTTAATTTCATCTTTTAATTTTCAGAGGAGGAAGGTAGGCTGGAATAAGAGAGGAGTCATGAAAGTGACACTTGAGTTGGGTACTAAAGAATCTGGACATAGGGAGATGGAGTAAATAACATTTCCAGTAAAAGGAAAAAGCAGAACAAGCAACAGCCAAGAAGAGTAACACATCAACCTGTGGAAGGGTGGGATGTGTGACTTGGAAGTCAGATCATGGAAGGTCTTAAAAGTCAGGGTAAGAAGTTGCATCAGCAACCACTGAAGCAGGGTAAACGTTTAGTACAGGGCGGCAAGCCCATGTGCTGTCAGTGAGGTTAGGCGGGTATAACAGTGGGGGTTGCAGAAGTCTGCAGTGCACTGCCCCCACCTTCCGCTGATTCCTGAATGCAGACATGCAGGCCCTCCCTGCGTGGCCAGTTCTTACAATTTTCCATGCAAAGCAAAGCAAAAAAAAAGGGGAATCTAATTTTTATATGAAATCACACAATTGATTCCATTATACAGTAAGGGCCAAACAAAATTTGTATGCAGGCTCAGGGTAGCCTGTGGCCCCCAATTTGCAAAGCTGACATGTTGAGTGGATGGTAATGCTATGTTTCTACTTCTTGGCAGACTACTCTCCCAATCAGATTTATTATCTCATTACTTCTTCTACATAATTAATTGTGTGTGTAACTCTAAAAGGTGCTATACTTTTCTACTCTCTGAAGATAACCTTGATTATACAAATCCTGACCCTGCTAATGGTAACCCACATTTGTTTCATGTATCAGGGTAGGCTCACTGCTATAATAAACAAGCCTAAGAGTTCAGGGACTTAACATCAGAGAAGTTTATTTCCATCACACATAACAGTCCAGTGTGACTATGCCTGCGTGGTTGGCTTTCCCAAAAAACTTTCTTAGGTTCCTTCCACCTCATGGCTTTGCCTTCTCTGGATTCTGGCATATTTTCCTTCAGCTATAAACCGGGAAAGATGAGAGAATGGAGTTACACGTGGGAGTGTTTCAATAGCCAGACCTGCACTTGGGCGTGTTACTTGGACCCACATGCCACTGGTTATGATTCCATTATGGATAAATCAGACTTCAAGAAGGGTGGGAAGTGAAGTCTAGCAGTAAGCCCAGGAAGAAACACGAAATGATTTGGTAAATGAACATCTTGTCTTTACCATATTTTCCAAGCAGTGTTTTGATTTCATCCAGCACTGGTCCTTGACTCAGAACCAAATGGAAGGTTTTATTTCATGCTGCTGCTGCTAAGTCACTTCAGTCGTGTCCAACTCTGTGCGACCCCATAGACGACAGCCCACCAGGCTCCCCCGTCCCTGGGATTCTCCACGCAAGAACACTGGAGTGGGTTGCCATTTCCTTCTCCAGTGCATGGAAGTGAAAAGTGAAGGTGAAGTCGCTCAGTCGTGTCTGACTCTTAGCGACCCCATGGACTGCAGCCTACCAGGCTCCTCTGCCCATGGGATTTTCCAGGCAAGAGTACTGGAATGGGGTGCCATTGCCTTCTCCTTTTATTTCATAGTTAGCTATAAAAAAGGTTGAAATGACAAACTTTCTAACTGAAAGCAGGAAATGTCACATAATTCAGTGATTTTTCTAGATTATTAATCTCTTTTATTCACATTAGCCACAAAATGTATTGCACTTCTGTTCTCTTCTTTCCCCTAAAACACGTAAGATATTCTACCTCCAAAATTCAACAACGCAACCTTGGTGATTCACTCTTTATCTGTATTCCAAGAGTTGCCCTTCTTTCTGCTCCTATAATGGCACCCTTTATCTAAAGTGCACTCAATATACTTTACTTGTATCATTTAAAAGGGTGAAAAACATGCTTGAATGTCATTAGGCTTTTATTTCATACCAGGAAACAAACTCATCAAATATTTTCATGAAATTTAAGATCTTTGATCAAGACAAGGTTTAATTAAGCAAATGATGAGCACTGGGACCTGATCAAAGCATAAATGTCAATGTAATGATTATTCTTTCCTCTTCTGTATAGTGAATTTTAGACTACTAGCTCAGTTAAATGATCCCATCTAATTCTGACATTCCATCCATTTCAAAGAGCAAGTTCATGAACCTTGTCAGTGGTACATTCAGAATGGGTATGAAAGCTCCCAATTCCTAGTCCATTTTGATGCTCTAAACATAATCAAGACACTTGGTCTTATGTCTCAGAACATCCTTAGCAGTGAGCGATGGCCCACTTGTTTGCCCGGAGAGACTGATAGATGAAAATCATATACAGAAATTTTAGAAAGAATAAGCAATTATTTCCTTCAATTTAAAAGTTCACAAGAGTTTAACTTATATATGAATAGCATTTGGATGGTTGCCTCAAAAATTCAGTAATTATGCTTGTAAGATTTTGAATACAGAAAGCACAGAAAGCAGAGAGGGTATAAATAAAATATAAGCACAAGTAACACTCCCTAAATGAGTCTGATTTTTAGTTTATGATTTGTCATTCTTGAGCTTCTTTGCATGTAGGTAAAAATTTAAATTTTCTTGCAACTTAATTTGCTGTCTGCTCTTACATTTTTAATGAAGTATTCAACTAATAGAGGAAGTATGTACACATTTTCTTTACCATTATCATCATATAAGATTAGATATTTTAAGTAGAACATAACCGATTTTATCTTTCTTATGTGCCTTGTTTATTCACTTGCACATCCATTGTTTCACTTTTAGCTTTTAATATTATAATTAGCTAAACTGACTCAGTAAAAGATCATTAAAAATACAATTCAAGAAATAACACGCTTATTTTAAAAAACATGAAAATATAATCATCATGTACAGATTCTCCAAAATTATTTTATCCTACATAAGGCTTCCTTGGTGGTTCAGATGATAAAGAATTTGCCCACAATGTGGGAGACCTGGGTTCAATCTCTGGGTCAGGAAGACCCCCTGGAGAAGGGAATGGCAACCCACTCCAGTATTTTTGCCTGGAGAATTCCATGGACAGAGAAGCCTGGAGAGCTACAATCCATGGGGTCGCAAAGAGTTGGACACACCTGAGCAACTAACACAAATACACACATAAGTGAAGGCAATATTTATACTTTAAGACATTTTTAGTTTATTTTATTAAATGGAAATTAATATTTTACTGCTTCCAATATTGACTACGCTCATTTTCAAAATTACATTTTTATAATTTTTTTAAAAATTTAAATTTATTTAATTGGAGGCTAATTACTTTACAATATGGTACTGGTTTTGCCATACATCAACATGAATCCCCCACAGGTGTACACGTGTTCCCCATCCTGAACCCCCCTTCCACCTCCCTCCCCAAAATTTATTTTTGTGTCATTCTTAAAAGTATAATGGCCAAAATTATTTTTAAAACTTAATTTTTGATCATAAACCTCTTATAAGTCCATTATTTTCCTTCACATTTATATAGTCTCAAATTTCACAGATATTTTTCCACAAGAGAGTAAAAATGCTTTTCAAAACTGGAGGCTCCATAAATTCAACAGATTTCTCTCCCTCCAGAAAACCGCATAAAAGAGTTTAAATCACTAATAAAGCCATATGAGAATTATCTTACACTTGCAACTGAGAGTTCCCATAATTCTTCCTCTTCTTCAGCTTAGATGTCTTCTTTAGTTCAAATTATTATCAAGTAAACATGCTGGCATCTTTCTACTAAACATCCACTATATACAAGATTCACATTTTAAATATGCACAAGAATAAAATAAGAAGCACAGTTCTTTTCAAAATTAACGCTATGAGACGTAGCTCGTAAAGCTAGCTTCATGGCCCTGCTGACAACCGCAAAAGCCACAGTAACTCAGAGAACTGCAGACAGCCTCCACGGGACACTCAACAGTCCCCAAAGCAATGAGGGAAGATTACCGCTTTGAGTAATACTGTTACAGAGGACATGCCAAAGACATGAAAACAACTTGGTCTAATCTAGAAGACAGTTAAATCATAAACATATCACCTCATATTAATCTATTGTTATTAGGAACTGTGCTATTAAGCTCTGAAGAGATAGGCTTACATTATTTATTCTGTAAAGTCGCAAATCAAAGTGGAAGTGAAAAAGTAATAGTAAATTAGCACTTTGAAACAAGTAAGTTATGAAGGAAACACAGTGTAAGTTATGCACTGACAACACAGACGCAAGGAGATTTACTCAGTTGGATTCAGTCAATATGTGAGTTTATTCACAAAGAACTGATCAAAAGTAAGAGTACATCTGAATTCCATATTAAATAGCTGGCTTGAATTCCATTATCAAGTAGTACTATCAAAAAGTGAATCTAATTTGGCCCTGGTTATTACGGTTCTTTCTAGTTTTAGCTTTATGTGACAAAATAGATTATCACCGTTGAATACCACAGAACATTGTTGAAGGTCAGGATTTCTCAAGAGTTAAAATAAGGATTGAAAAAAAATTATTGACTCTCCCTTTGCAAATAATTGGCTTGCTTACTTACATTCCAAAGGATCTAATGAACTTAATGTAAAATTGCAGGGACCATGTGGAAAAGAAATTAAAACTTTTACCAATAAAGTTTATTGATTAATTAAAACAGAAAAGTAAAGCTAAACAGAGTTCATGAGTGATGTTTCATGGATATTGTAATACAAATCCTAAAGATAAATTATTAGATGTAGAAGAACAACATGTGTGTATGTTTGAGGGAAGAGCTTTTTATTATTTTAGGAGACTTGATATGGGAAAAAGTTTGAATTAAAAATTCACTTGACTGGTCATAAGAAATGTCAACTTTACATTTGTTAATAAGAGAAAAGGAGTTAGTAGTTTAAAGAATGATTTACCACACATAAAAAGATCAAATTATCAAAATGTAGGTGAATCGTGAGAAAAAAGCCCATGGGTGCAAAACAATGAATTCTCTTCTCTCATTTGCTGTCACCTGCTTATGAAATTTCTCCTTGGCAGTGTTACATAGAAAATGAAGAGGTTATAAGGACTTCACTAGAAATTATGAATAGCAATTTCAGACATAAAATCTGATTTTAAAAAATATATATTCATAAAAACACACTCAAATTCCTCATTTAAAAAATTACAAAATTTTATTTGGAAGTTTTATACAAGTTTGATATTTATTATCTTTCCTTTCCCTTAGTAGTTTTATTACATTAAATGATATAAAGAAAACATGATTATTTTCACCAAGGTCCATGTAAGATGTACCCAGGATCCCTCGGATTTATCCCAGAGTGCCATATCGTTATGTTCATGTCCTGTGTGTGCTGCGGACATGAAGTCTGAGGAGTCCCATCTACAGTCAGACAGTGTCTAATATAGAATTCTCCAGTATATGTGTTACATTTGAGTGAGGTTCAATCAATACCTTCATCCAAAAGTGGTGAACTTCAAAAGAACCAGAAACACTTAGATAATTACATAAAGTTTACCTTAATAAAATAATTCTTAAAGAGCTCTGCCGTATTAAAAAAAAAAAAAAGCTAAAGCAAAAAATTAAAGATCTACAGTAAACAAAGTGATAAAAATGACAACCTTCAATCTGATGCCCTACTTGTAAATACACGATTAAGCTAAGGAAATGTTAGATATTAAAAGTCTCATGATTACTTCATAGACTAATCTGAGTTATTTCTTTTTTATGATGGTTCTATTTTGGAGCTGCTCGATTTTTACTCAACTTCCTCCACGCGTCTCCAGCCATTTTCCCCTAAGTATGTCTGGCAAGATCAATTAAAGAGGACATTTTTCTCCAACAGCAAGCACACCGTCCTCTTAGGAAGAACACTAGAGGGTCCCTAACCACTGCAACACGATATTTGACCTCAAACAGACACTGAAAATGCACAGGTAAGACATCAAAACAGGGCACCAAGACAGAACAGTAGAAGTTAGTTCTCCCTGGAGGGTCTGATCACTTTTATTACCTGGTTATATAGAACTTTCATTTCAGGAAGCAGGAGTGCGACATAGTCTCAATAATAATAGGCAGCAGCAAATATTTCCTTTGGGAGATGAGGAAAGAAAAAGGAGAAAGGCACATACTATTCAGGCAACAATAATATTCAATGTTCCAAGCAACCCTAATAAACAGTGAGTCTTCAAATATATTAGATATACATGAAAACATATTGGAAACAAAAATATCTCAAGCAACTAAGGGTACTTGTAACATAAAAGATAATTAAAATAGCAGTATTAATAACTATTATTGCTGCTGCTATTAATCTTTATTACACTATTTATGATAAGGGACGTTATAGACACTATTTTCAGATGTATCAAAATCTTAATAAATACATAGAGCTTGTAGAAAACACAACCTTATTGGAATGCCCCTCATATTCAATTAAAAGGTAAAATTAAAACCTTGCCTAGATAGCAGCTTCTAAGGCATCAAAACATTTAAGTCCAGTCATTATCTTCCAATTAAAAATAAAATAAAATTTAAAATAACAATAACAAAAGCACTTAAGCTCTATACTATCTTTGGTTGTTTTCCTTAATTCCAGCCCTGAAAAATTAACGACTTCAGGACACCAAAATCAGATACTCTGTATCTGGATTGAAATGACAGCATTAAGTGTATTAAAAATGTCTAACATCATGTATGAACTCTGAGCTATTAACATGTGACTCACTATACAATTTAAAAAGCTAAACATTTAGCAAAAGTATTACAAGATATACTTTACACTCAAAATCATGGGTTATAATACAGTTTCCATCCTGTCAGAAGAGGATCAAATGCAACAAAACACACTGCAACAAATTTATTTAAATTTGCTCAAAAATGACATGGAGTTAAAACACTGCGAACATTCAGTCTATTGAACTATGAAGCAGTTTTTTAACATCCAAGCAGTCATATACAGTATAATACAGACATGAATAATGATAAATATATTATATCAAACAACTTTAATTTTTACTAGTGAAAAAAAATCCCTTTTACGCTATTTTTGGCATGGTGCCAGAGGCCCTGTCATCTAACTAAATTCAAGGCACTGCTTATTTACAGGTTCATAACACGTAGCACTTGTAGTTTTCAAGTAGATGTATGGTTAAAAGGTAGGCTTGTTCATGTATTCTTCCATTGTCTGAAAGAGAACAATAGATTAAAATGATTTCCCCTTAAACCACATCCTTTAGGAGACTGAAAATTTTGAAAATTTCTTCATTCTTTTACTCATTTATTATGCCAATGGTGAAAAGAAGCTTTTGTTTGTTTGTTTGTGGTTTTTTGGTGGTTTTTTTTTTTTTTTTTTGGCTATGCTTCACATTTTGTAGGTCTTACTTCCATTACCAGGAACTGAACCCAAGTCCACAGCAGTGAAAGCGCAGAGTCCTACCACTGGATGGCCAGGTAATTTCCAAAAAGTTTTGGGAAGTGTATATGGTCCTAAATATTTGCATTCTAATCAAGAAAGGTGGTTCAAAGTTTGAGTGTAATTTTTATACACATCCTTATGGCTGGAATTAAATAACTTTCAACAGAGGAAAAGCTAAGTTTGACTGTAAAATCAATGCCTGATAAGAGAAATGCTTAAGCAATAGCTGCCAAGCTATCACTGTTGACTCCAGAAAAATGTACCTGCTAAAATGACCATGAGGACCACTTCCAGGAACAGGTATTAGAGAAATCTGAATGGTATTTGTGTGACATACATATCATTGTTGTTTAGTCGCTAAGTCATATCTGAGTCTTTGCGAACCCATGAACTGTAGCCAGCCAGGCTCCTCTGTCCATGAGATTTCCCAGGCAAGAATCCTGGAGTGGGTTGCCACTTCTTTCTCCAGGGGATCTCTGACCAAGGGATTGAACCCACGGGCTCCTGCTGCATCTTCTGCATTGCAGGAAGATTCTTTACTGCTGAGCCAATGGGGAAGCCATATGTGTCATTACAGATACAGAATATTTTATTGCCAAGACATAAAGGATAAACAGACCATAATACTTTAAATTTCTTCCATGTATTTTGAAAAGGCTTTCCTCCAAAGTATACAAATTATGTTTCTTCATCCTCCTCATCACTTACCAAGTTTGCTAACATGCCACAAGACCATAATTCTTTCCCAGTACTTAAAAAAAAAAAAAAAGTTTAAATGGATTCACAGTTACAGGCAGAGTTAAAGATTACATTGATGTTGTAAACCCTTTATTATGCATGATGGATGGGCTTCCTCTTCCACTCTGTCCCTGTTATAAACATATACTTATGCAACACAGTGAGCTCTGAGTTGAATCAGTCAAAGAACTCAAGGGGCCAGCCTTAGGTAATACCCCTTCTGCTTCTGTGTAAATCACGTACAATCAGTAATGTTCAACCTGTTCTTAAGCTTGAATTCCAGGGGACGTGATTCACATGCACCTGCCAGTGAAGATATCCACCAGCAAGGGCCAAACAGCAAACAGACCAGACCACAGCTAAGCAAGACTGTTCAGAGGATACTAGGGTTAGAAATCAGGCTTCTTGTTTCCATCAGCTCTATTTAGAATTCCAGTCCTCCTCTGCTGAAAATACTCATGCGTCATCATCCACACTTTCTTACAAAGCTCTTACACCTCCTGGATGAGCAAACTCACACCTTAAGACCTCTGCCCTGTATCTCCTCTTATAGCTATTGCCCATATCTTTTTTTTGGTGGGTGCGGCGCTATACCTTGTGTGACTTGGGGGATCTTAGATCCCCAACCAGGGATCGAACTCATGCCCCACGCATTGGGAGCATGTAGTCTTGACCACTAGACGGAAAGGGAAGTCCAAGATATTGTCCATGTCTTTAAACTTGGGCTATCACATTGGCCAGGAGCCCATGATGGTCTCTTGGTACCTAGAGTTTATACCATTTAACTAGGTATACAGGCACTTCCCTGGTGGTCCAGTGGCTAAGAGTCTGTGCTCCCAATGTAGGGGGCCTGGATTCAATCCCTGGACAAGTAACTAAATACCACATGCTGCAACTAACACTCCCACACAGGAAGATAAACAAATAAATAAAAATAAATATTAGAAGAGACACAGATGTAAAGAACAGACTTTTGGGCTCTNTCAAGTTACATGAGCCAATGACATATGTGGTTGGTATTTTCTGGAGCTTGTCCCTTTAAAAGTTGGAATAGACTTTTAGGCCCCACAAGCTTAAAGAGCTCTGCCCTGGCCTTTCACAAGGACTAGGGTATCATGTGGAGAAGGCAAAGGCACCCCACTCTAGTATTCTTGCTCGGAAAATCCCATGGATGGAGGAGCCTGGTGGGCCGCAGTCCATGGGATCGCGAAGTTGGACACAACTTAGCAACTTCACTTTCACTTTTCACTCTCATGCATTGGAGAAGGAAATGGCAACCCACTCCGGTGTTCTTGCCTGGAGAATCCCAGGGACAGAAGAGCCTGGTAGGCTGCCATCTCTGGGGTCACACAGAGTCGGACATAACTGAAGCGACTTAGCAGTAGCAGCAGCAGGGTATCATGGGACTCCAGCTATCTACGCAGCACAGCAGTGCATCTTGTGCATTCAACACCAGGAATGCTACATTTTATTGTATTATGGTTTGGTTTAGCTGCCTAATATGTTTGTGCTTTTCAGGGAGACAGTGTTGGGTTATACCTAGTCAGTTCTCATGAATCCCAACCTACACATACATGGTATCTCATTGCTTGACCTAATGAGGTACCATTTGACCCTCCCTTCTTTATTTGTTTTCTAATTCTGTGCTCAGAACATGTTTGTTACTCCCACTGGTAATCCCAAGAACACCAATCTCTGTATTTGAGGATCAGTGTATTAAAAAACAGAGGCATCACTTTGCTGACAAAGGTCCATATAGTCAAATCTGTGGGTTTTCCATTAGTCATGCACAGAGGTGAGAGGTGAACCATAAAGAAGGCTGAGCACCAAATAATCAATGCTTTCGAATTATGGTGCTGGAGAAGACTTTTGAGAGTACCTTGAATAGCAAGGAGATCACACGAGTCAATCCTAAAGGAAATGAACCCTGAATACTCACTGAAGGACTGATGCTGAAACTGAAGCTCCAACACTTTGGCCACCCAATGCAAAGAGCCAACTCATTGGAAAAGACCCTGATGCTGGGAGAGACTGAAGGCAAAAGAAGAAGCTAGTGGCAGAGGATGAAATGGTCTGACAACATCACTGACTCAATCGACATGAATTTGAACAAACTCTGGCAGAGAGTGGAAGACAGAGGCCTGGCATGCTGCAGTCCATAAGGCTGCAGAGTCAGATACAACTTAGTGACTGAACAACAATATCATCTTCTCCCTTTCAGAGTGTCCTTTTTCTTCTAATCATCTTGTACCAGTGTCCACAGGTACCTTCAAAATAAGGTACCTCTTAAAGTCATCCCAACCAGTTAAACTCTTCTTTCATTCCATATTTTCAACATCTAGCCCCAGTACACTCAGAATAAGCTTTGAGAACTTAGAGCTTTAAGACTACGCATTTTCTCACTAAAAACATAGAGACAGTCTTTTTATTCTAAAAAACTTTTATTGGGTAGGGGTCAGGGAAAAGTCCAGGGCCTACTTTGAGATGTTCAGTTGTACTAAAAGTAAAAGGAATATTACAAAGCCCTCCATTAAACATCAGCAAGTACAAATCATGCTTAGGTCCAAAAGACAGGGAAAAAAATAAAGCACTAATTCTTTCTCTTTACCCAATTATATTACCTGTGTCTATTCATGCTCAGCAGCTCTGACCAGATACATAAAGCAAACCATACAAACAAAGTCAATTTTTCAAGCAGCTTCTCAAATGTTCACGGACTTAGCTTAGTACAGATCCCAAGAGAACATTGGTGACTCTGTTTCTATTTGGCAGGTGTTGCTAATTCATTGAGAGTTTTAGAGGACAGTTGTAATACTGCCTGCTCACTATGGGGACAAGCCGGCTAAACGGGGGGCCCCCTGAGACCTATCTATCAAGACCTTCCACTCAATAACCAGGGATATGAAAGACCAATCAATGTTTCATTGTGAAGGGTTTCTCTCTTGAAATAGCAGACATTCCCTGCTTCCCAGATTTAACTGGAACAAGAAGCACCATACAACCGGCAAGCCCTTTAAAACTCTATTTCCTAAGGAGGGAAAACTCAAAATAACCTAGGGGTTTCTTGGCCCTAATTCAAGTGGCTTTAATTACTGAAGTTCCAAAGATCCTGTTAAATGCCTGCTTCTCCTATAAGGTGATTCCACAGTAAGGGCCTTGAGGACAGAATTATAAATAACTCCCTGGCATATTTTAAGAAAGGTTGTTCTGAGGAATTTCCAAACCAGTGATTTCTCAAGTACCTTGTAAAATTCCCTTCCTGTGGCATTTGGAGAAAGCCAAATGAACATCAGAAAGTTTAAATGCATTTTTTGAGGTGATAACACATCTAGAGATAAATGCAGCAGCTTCCTCATAGGCAAGCACAGAGGCTCGGGGGTACCCTGTATCTTTCTCAGTATCCATTCACCTGAGGACTGGTTCCCTGGATGGGCAGGAGCAAGTCATCAGCTCAAAGATGTCCCAAAACCGTTACTTGGAAGTCATTCCTAACGTTGTTTTACTACCTCAAGCAAGCTCTTATTTCCAAACAGCAGCAAGAATGGCTTTACTGCCAATTTTTAAAAGATACTTCGTGATGCTCTGAGATGTTGTAACCTGCTGTCATGACAACAGAAAGACAGAAAGACTCAACAATGCTGTGAGAAGAAGAACCTAGAGATGGCAGAGCAGGCATGGAACCCAGGCCCTCAAAGGTACGCTGGATCAGGGGTTAGGCAGACAATCTCATTTGGGAGGGCAAAGGTCAGCGGGGCGAAGCGCTCTTTCTCATAGTGACTGTGGGCTAATGTAGGTAAGTTCCCTTATTACGGATGATGTAAATCCAGACTGGATCTATAAGAAAAGCCCCACAGTATTTTATATAACTATCACAGAGTCAGGAGCATGACCAAATGGATGCTTCAGGGCCCATTTATTCCTTGACCGCAAGCTACAGAATTCCCAATTTATTTATGCAGATAGGAACACACACACAGCCTCTCCAGGAAGGTAGGAAATTTTAATTAAAATGATAAATGCCACTTTCAGTAATAAAGCTCTAGTAACCTTGGCAAATAGAATAATGATGTTATTCTATTCAAAAGGCAGGTATTTTAATGGAAGTCTTTTTATACCCCCCATAAAATTATTCTTGAAAAGAACAGCACCAAGTATTTTATATCTTTTTGAGAGGGAGGGATCGTCACTGATAAGGTCAAACATGAAAACAAAGACTCTGGAGTCCAAGTGCCTGGGTTCAAATCTCTATTCCACGATTACTAGCTCTGTGAAATTGAGTAGTCATTAAACCTCTGTGTCTCAGTTTATTGATCTTTAAAATGAGGCTAGAGAATTTCCTCGTGGTCCAGTGGTTAGAACTCTGTGCTCTCACTGCTGAGTGCATACATTTTGATGCCTGGGCAGGGAACTAAGATCCCACAAGCTGTGGTAGAGCAAAAAAAAAGAAGTGGGTAACAATATACCTCTTAGAGTTGCAGTGATAATTAAATAAGTTAATACATGTAACTTACTTAGAAACTATACCCAGCACAAAGTAAACAGTAAGTGTCAGCTAATACATCACCACCACCACCATCTTTTCCTAGGGCATGAGAAAATGGGTACTGACCTCCTGTAACATATCGGAATCCTCAATGGCTTTGACAGCAGATTTCTTTGATGTTTCCTGAATTTCTCCACCGATGATAAACTCATCCAGGATAAAATAAGCCTTTTCAAAATTAAATATAATATCTAGCTCACAGACCTGGTAAGACAAAAGCAAATGTGTTGATAAACTTGCCTCAGTATCCGGGGAAACACATGCCAGAAATTCAAGCTTTGCGACAGTGACACCTATGTGGCGCACCAAAGATAAAAACATCAGATGGTATTTTTAAGGCCAGAAAAGCAGAACTAGGGGAATCCGGGCTCCGAAAAAAAAGTAAAGCCACATTCTATTAAAGGAGAGCATGTCCACAGGTAACACTGTTTAATGTCACGACAAGAAATTTGAGGCTCAGTAGAGGTGGGGAGCTGCCCAGTTCATCCTTCCATCAGCACAGATAAAAGCTGAGTCCTTGCTGACTTCAGGCACAAGGGCAGCTTCGTTGCTCCTGATCACTGGTCTGTAAATTTGGCTCCTAGCTTTAGAACTCTCAGAAGCTCATTCTTCAGAGGCAAATTAGCTCAATTGTGCTAATTTTTCTCAAAACTATGTCTCAAAAAAGTGGTTCTCAAACTTCAGAGTGTGACCCAATCACCCAGAACGCTCACTGCAACACACACTACTGGGCCCCACCTTTGGAGTTTTCTATTCAGTAGGTTAAAGCTTGAGAGGCTGAACGTCTAATGGGTTCCGAAGTGAGGCTAATGATGCTGGTGTGGGGACCACACATGGAGAACCACGGCCACTGTCACAGACCAATGCAGAGGCTGATAGATTTGGTTACATGTACAAGCAGCATGGAGAAGGCAATGGCACACCACTCCAGTACTCTTGCTTGGAAAATCCCATGGACGGAGGAGCCTGGTAGGCTGCAGGCCACGGGGTTGCAAAGAGTCAGACACGACTAAGCGACTTCCCTTTCGATTTTCATTTTCTTGCATTGGAGAAGGAAATGGCAACCCACTCCAGTGTTCTTGCCTGGAGAATCCAGGGACAGGGGAGCCTGGTGGGCTGCCATCTATGGGGTCACACAGAGTCGGATACGACTGAAGTGACTTAGCAGTAGCAGTAGCAAGTAGCAAGACCCATAATCCAAATAAGGCTCACTTCCAATGCTTCCACCAGGCAGCCAGCGAGGCCCTATCCCTACCGTTTCCCTTCCACATAGTCCTCAACTCTCCCTTTCCATCCCCGCCAGAATGTCTGCTCACTGAAAGCTTTCAGTCCTCTCTCACCTTCACTGGTCAACAGCACTTGATACACTTCCCCAATGCCCTGCTTGAAAATCTCCTCTTGATGGCTGCCTGATGCTGGCAATACGACTCAATGCCTGCTTTCCTCCTCCATCTCTGAGGATTCTTTCCAGGCTCCTTGGATGGTTTATCTCTCCTTGAACCTTGCATTCATTTAAAAATTATTTACAAAACGCTTGAGACACATCAACAGACAAAGCAAAAAAATCTCTGCAGCAGGATGCTCACATCCTAGGGACCCGCTTTCCTCTTAAAGACTGATGCTTCTCAAGAGAGCCTGTTTGCAACACATACATTCTCCTGGATGATCTCATTGACTCTCTGCAGCTGGGTCTTGCATGCAGGTGACTTAGCAAACTGAGATGCCTGGGCCTGATCTCTCTCAGCAGTGCTCATCCAATACCTTCACCCACTAACCAGACATCTCTCCCTCCATATTCCTCCATCCAAGTCTTTGAATCCCAAACTGAAGTCAAGCATATTCCTTTCCCTTTAGTCCCTACTTTGCTTAGTAGCTGCAACCTCTATCTAGAAGCTCAATCTCATTTATTCTACATTTATTCCATTCCCCCTCTCTCTCCCTTTTCTCTCTCCCTTGGTCTCATCCCTCTCAATTTGATCACCAGCTCCTATGGATTCCATCTTGTACATAAGCCCATAACCCTTCCATTCTTGCCTATTTTCACTGCTGTTGCTCAGACCTGCAACATCTCATGCTTAGGACGCAAGAGAACGCATCCTAGAAGGAGTGACCTTCTCGGTGGTGTCTGTGCCCACAAGACGCCAATGACCACTAATGTCTCGCTAACGTGCTCATCTGGCGCCTTTCCTGCGTGAGGTCTTCTGTCCAGGACAGTCTGAATTGCTCAGCATGGCATATAGGAATCTCTCCAGCCGGGCCTGGGGCTTGCTCTCTGGCTTCCTGTGCTGACACCTGCCCCACGCTACAGCTACGCATTCTACAAACTCACCCAGTTCTTTCCTGCCTTTGTTCTTTGCACATTCCAGGAATTCCTGGAACGTTCTCTAAATGTCCTTTCCTTTATTCTGCTGACAAAATCAAGCTCATTTTCCAAGGACAAATTCAAAAGTTATGAGCAAAATGATTTCCCCAAATCCTCATTTCTCCCTTTGAGATTTTGCATCACTTCCTATATGTTCTCTCTTACATCTTGTGTGACTGAGTATACACTTACTTATCAGTCACTTCTCCTTGTCCTGTGAGCTCAGGCATAGATCTTGCCTTAGTCATCCTTGTGTCTCTGGAACCTGGCACATAGTAGGATGCAATAAATGTCTGCAGCATGAATGAATGAATCAGCCACCATACAGGCCTTGCTTTTATGCTGCTGAGGACTAATGGCTTACCAGATCTACAGTCCTCTGATATTTATGACTTTACATAAAATGGATGTCAATATTTTAACAAATCGCTCTATATATTTATGTTTTAGGTCAATAAACTTGCAGACTCTCCAACTGAACCTAGAAGCATAAGCACAAATGAGTACAAAATCACTATAATGTACAGCCAACTCAGATAAACTAACCTAACTAATCTGCAAACATTATGGTCTCTTCATTCGTTAGAAAACATCATTAATTCATAAAGTGTGGCACTTCCCTGGTCCAGTGGTTAAGACTCCACACTCCCAGTGCAGGGGGCCAGGTTCCATCTTTGGTCAGGGACAATCCCACATGCCACATGGTGTGGCCCAACAAAAGAAAAAGAAAAAAGAAATCAACAACTGTGTGTATGTAACACACACATCTAAGTTCCCTCTCCCTACAGGGTCTGACTCTTTGTCTCTTTCCCTCTCTCTGTCTTTCAGCACATATACACAAACATACATATATGCATATACATATAGTTTAAAATGAGAATCTGTTCACTGGGACATAATACTATAATCTAGGATTTCCCCAGACCATTAGGGTTTCCTCTTGAGAACAACCATCAGAAAAAAGATGGCATTACAAAAGTACATGTTTTCAGCTTATAAATCCATTCTTTTATTTCTAGAACACTTTCACTCCAGGAATTTGAATGACAATGGAACCAAGTTTCTCAGGCAAAAATGTGGAAAGATCAGAGTATAGGTTAAAAGTAGAGCACTGGACTGGGGATAATATTTGCAACATATGTAATAGAAAGGGAAGTATACTATCCAAGATACAGAAAGTGAAGTGAAAGTTGCTCAGTCGTGTCCGACTCTTTGCGACCCCATGGACTATACAGTCCACGGAATTCTCCAGGTCAGAATACTGGAGTGGGTAGCCTTTCCCTTTTCCGGGGGATCTTCCCAACCCAGGGATCAAACCCAGGTTTCCAGCCTTGTAGGCAGATTCTTTACCAGCTGAGCCACAAGGAAAGCCCAAGATAAAGAAAGAATTCTTGCAGATCCCTAAAATAAATACCACAGCATAAAAAAAATCAAATAAAGGCTGTCAAGAAGAAATTAATAGGCAAGGCAAGAAATGGAAAAGGCCAATACACATCCAATGACATACATAGCCTCACTAGTTATCAGAAAATTGCAAACTGAATTAATGACCATCTGACTATTATGAAGAGAGAATACCCATTGCTGTTAAGTGTATGGATAAATAAACTCAGACTCACTGTTGGTGGAATTTGTAAACTTTACAAGCCATTTTGAAGGCTCAAATTGTAGTATCCATTAATTTAAAATGTACAAATCCTTTGACCCAATAAAAGAATTTATTCCTAGGCTATACTTAAACTAATGCACAATAATACATATTAACAACAAGGATAATGGTAGCATCATTTGTAATAACAATTGGAAACAACTCAAAGTACAGCCATAATGGAATTGCTTAAATAAAGTATGGTCTATTCCTACTTGGTATTGTATTATATACCAAGGAAATTCTATGTTTAAGTTGGAAAGAGCAAAGTAGACTTCCATGGATAGGCATGGAAATAGTTTCTAAGACAGGCTAGCAAGAACAGAAAGTTGCAGAATAATATGCATAATGCAATCCCATTTTTTCTACTTAAAAAACTGTATACATCTAGAAGGATACATTAAAAAAAGGATACATAAAACTTTCAATTTTAAACAATATAGATAAACAGGAAGAAAGCACCATAGATTAGACATTCATGCACATCAAAGAAGGTACAAGAAGTAAGCAGTTACCAGAGGTCAGAAGAGGCGGGAGGTCAGGAGTTACAGTAGCAAGAGCTGGGGAACCCCAGAGTTCAAGGCAGGTGTAGACCAGGAGTCGAGGACAGACAGGAACCTCATTAGGAGAAACCAGCAACCAGAATCCTGTGAAGTGAACTCGACAGATACTAATGCAAGTCCTCTGGTACCCTCTCATACCCCACTCTCCACTCTCCGAGCAGCAACTACCCCCAAGGCCATTGGCCTGACCAGCAGCCACAGGGCAATTAATTTAGTGCACAAAGTTGCAAGGGATGGGATAAGGTCAGGTGACAGGCAAAGCCAGATACTCACAATACCCACATACACACACACACGTGCACACTTTGATTATACAGTTACTAGTTCCAGATCATTAAACTTGTGATGTGCTGCACAAGTTCTCCTGGCCTTAGAAAGAATGTTGCAAATGAGCAGGACTCGTATACAGCAATTCCAAAATACTATTAGCAATTCTTTGAATCTAACCCCAAAGGGTTATTGTACCTGAGAGTAAGATGAGAACTTAAGATATAATGCATATTTTTTCAGCTACTATCTAATTACTCAAACATTACTTCTAATTCTACCTTCAGGGTGCTGCCCCACTATATCAGATATACACCCTTGATGCTCAAATGAGTTCCCTCCATTTTATGCAAAAGCACATGGCTTCCGTGTAATAAACACATGAGCCCCTTTCCTTATCTTTTCTCTTTTTTTTTTCATGTCTCTGTATTCTGGAAGAAAGCTTATAAAAAGAAGAAGCAGTGGTCATTTAATGTTATCTTTGATCCCTTAGCCTTGTGCTTGACTACAATTTTCCTGTAATTTGGCTTGAGGGACTTCTATTATAGCAGAACACACGATGTAGGGAGAGTATCTCCAGCATTTCAATAATTAAATCCTTTTAGGACCTTCCCTTACTGAATTCTGTTATAAAGAAAACACAAAAAGTTCAAGCTACATACAGCAAGGAGATATAAAACAATAATCCAAAGTATAGAGTACACAGCAACTGACAGTTTACAAAGTATTGTTAATTACACTACATCTCTGATCCTCACAATAGCCCCCATGAGCTTTAGCAAAGTAAATATTTCTATTACACTTTGTGTGTGTCATTTTTCTTATCTTTGAATCAATGATGAGCCAAATCATGGGTCTGGTGAGAGAGCCAGCTGACACCAGGGTCCAGGAGGACACACAGCATCCCTCTGCTGACACCAGGAAAACTCCCTAAATCAAGATCAAACCTCTCTGGGACAGCAACATCCACACCATCAATAAAATCTCATGTGGTAGCCCATAATGGGAAATTGGCAGGTGTCTAAATCCTCAACCTGACCCTTATCTCCTGACCCAAAGAGGCATGGCCTCTTAGCTTCTATAAATTGGCCTTCATGCTACTTAAGGAAGACCAAAAGATTAACTAGTTAATCCCTATAAATCTCTTGGGAATTGAAAAGTGCTAAAAGAAAAAAAAATACATAACTTAAATAAGTAGCCTGAGATTTTGATTCATCTGTCACAGGAAGGTAATATTTTCTAGGGTTATGAGAAGCTCAGCACAGGTATTTTTCCGGGAGAGGGTAAGGGTAAAACCCAAGGAAACCTTCAGTATTAACACAGAGGAAAGAAGACCAAAGAGAAATATATTATACCTGAGATGATGTCATGAGACTCAGTATTGCTGGGTTTACTCATCACAGTTAATTAATAGAAACCAAACACCTACTGGGCACAGAGCCTTAAGCTGCTCTTAGCTGCTCTTAGCTTAATGAAAGATTCATTGAATATTTTTAGTGCATTAAATTTTGGTCCATGACAGAGACAGGGCTTCTAAAGGTACGCCAAAATAGGATGAAAAATTAATGTTGGAGAAATTGGAATGCATTCTGATTCTGCTTATCCTTTAACTGGGTTTAGAATAAGTGAAGGTTATTCAAATTCCCTTGAGAAAGCAACGTGTTCTGAAACATCTGATATTTGGTCAAATAAGATTGAGATCAAAATTCAATCCCAATTCACATTATCACTGTTGGATACATCTAAGAAAACATAATAGGTCACATCACAGTGCAGAAATGAGGGGGAGAAAGCAGGTTATGGAAAAGTCTGAGCCTCAGGAAAACTCTTCTGCAAAAGGCCAAATCGGCAGTTTATTTCAAAAGAAAGTACTGCAATGTCAGAATTCATTTGAATAACTGAAAGCATAAAATTAAATAAACTCAAGTTTGAAAACATGCCATTACATACTTGGAAATATCTCTTTAAAAAATGAAAATAAACTTGGTGAACCAGGAGAGAGCAAAAGAAAAATGGTCTGTCTTATCACTTCTAAACACTGACCAACAAACTGAAATTTCTGAAGCAATATTTAGGTCTTATAACATCATTTACAAAGGAAAAAATAAAAAAAGGAAGAATCAAAGACAGAAAGGAAGGGAGGGAGGGCAAATCAATCCAGAAGCCTTCCAAGTACTCATCTTTGTGAAAACTGCTGCAACAAATCTTATAAAACCTTAACCAGTACCTCTAATGCTGTTCATTCCGTTATACAGAATACACTACAGAAAACTCCTATGGAAGCAAATTCTCCTAACAGTACTTAAAAATCTTCAGTGAACAAGGGAGTAGGGAAGAGAGTGTTACTGAGAAGGACACATTTTCCTAGTCTACTAATTCATTTCTTGAGACTGTGAACTAAATAAAAAGTTTCCGGAACATTTGCTATAACTTGGCCCAGAGCTGGTTCCAAGTGTCGGAAAAAAGAAACACGTAAGTCCCTGGTCATGATCTCTAGAGACTTGCAATCTGGTGTCAGGCAAATGCTGTACAAGTTGAGGATAATATAAGGCTTTTCCATGTTGCTGGAGCACTGGATATGCATGGGTAAAAAGACAGAAAAGTGAGAAGATTGGAGAAGTGGGGTCTGGGACCGATGTGTAGAACAAGAAAATGCAGGGCTAAGAAATTTGAATTTTATCCATTAAAGCTGGAGGAGAGTGACTGAGCAGGCATGTCATCTGAGATCTGTGCCTTGGAAGGATGGTGATAATGAACAGGCCAGTAAAGGGAAGCAGAGATGAGCCCAGAAACAGAAAGAGGCAGAGAGGAGGTTTAAAAAAAAAAGCAAAACTGTAATACCAGTGAGAGTGAAACAAGGAGATGAGTTTCAGTCCAATTTGAATAGATGGAGGGAGACTTAAGTAAAGGGTGGAGAAAGATGTAAGAAACACTGTCCTTTTGCACTGAAAGATCCTGGGACATAATAATTCTAATTACAAGACTGAAGGGGTTTTCAGAAGATGATTTTAGTCCTTGTAAAGAAGCCCAGTGAAGACCGTCACCAGCAAAGTGAGGAAGAGTCATCTGGTGATAGGTTTCCAGGAGAGAAAGTCTAGTAAACACACAGGAGAGGAAAAACAGCCAAAAGGGCATTTCAAAGGCAGGAGGAGGGAGGGAGCTAGGGAAGAAATCAAGCTGGGGTCTTGAGAAACACATGTTGTGAGTCAGCAGAACTCAGGGTCAGGGTGAGATAGAGAGGAGCTGATTTAAAGACAGGGTTGTGATGAGCAAGGGTGCAGGGCTTCAGAGACATGAAGGCAGGTGAAGAGTAAAGAATCATCACTGGTGTTGACCATTAAGATTTCCTTGGAGGAGTAAAAGTGAAGTCAAGCCATAAGCTGCCACAAAGCAAACAAGTTCTGCCATAAGGGCAGCTCTGAGAGTATGTTGCTGCTGCTAAGTCACTTCAGTCGTGTCCGACTCTGTGCGACCCCATAGACGGCAGCCCACCAGGCTCCCCTGTCCCTGGGATTCTTCAGGCAAGAACACTGGAGTGGGTTGCCATTTCCTTCTCCAATGCACGAAAGTGAGAAGTGAAAGTGAAGTTGCTCAGTTGTGTCTGACTCCTAGCGACCCCATGGACTGCAGGCTACCAGGCTCCTCTGTCCATGGGATTTTCCAGGCAAGAGTATGTTCAGTTCAGTTCAGTCGCTCAGTCGTGTCCGACTCTTTGCGACCCCATGAATTGCAGCACGCCAGGCCTCCCTGTCCATCACCAACTCCCGGAGTTGAGTTGACTCATGTCCATTGAGTCACTGATGCCATCCAGCCATCTCATCCTCTGTCGGCCCCTTCTCCTCCTGCCCTCAATCCCTCCCAGCATCAGAGTCTTTGCCAATGAGTCAACTCTTCACATGAGGTGTCCAAAGTACTGGAGTTTCAGCTTTAGCATCATTCTTTCCAAAGAAATCCCCGGGCTGATCTCCTTCAGAATGGACTGGTTGGATCTCCTTGCAGTCCAAGGTCAGTAGGTGCCCAATATGTTACTGGAGGTCAGTGGAGAAATAACTCCAGAAAGAATGAAGGGATGGAACCAAATTAAAAACAATACCCAGCTGTGGGTGTGACTGGTGATAGAAGCAAGGTCTGATGCTGTAAAGAGCAATATTGCATAGGAACCCGGAATGTCAGGTCTATGAATCAAGGCAAATTGGAAGTGGTCAAACAAGAGATGGCAAGAGTGAACGTTGACATTCTAGGAATCAGTGAACTAAAATGGTCTGGAATGGGTGAATTTAACTCAGATGACCATTATATCTACTACTGCGGGCAGGAATCCCTCAGAAGAAATGGAGTAGCCATCATGGTCAACAAAAGAGTCTGAAATGCAGTACTTGGATGCAATCTCAAAAATGACAGAATGATCTCTGTTCATTTCCAAGGCAAACCATTCAATATCACCGTAATCCAAGTCTATGCCCCAACCAGTAATGCTGAAGAAGCTGAAGCTGAACGGTTCTGTGAAGACCTACAAGAGTATGTTACTAGGAGGTAAATGCATGGAGGCTGGATAGCAACATGAAGGGAGAGGATTTTGTTCTTCTTTCTTTATTTGTTGTACATACAAATAATATTAAAAAACACTTGGGTGTTTAGTAAAAGAAACCAGAGTGAGTATGGTGTCCAACTCTTTGTGACCCCACGAACTGTAGCACACCAGGCCCCAGGCTCCTCTGTCCATGGCATTCTCTAAGCAAGAATACTGGAGTGGGTTGCCATTCCCTTCTCCAGAGGATCTTCCCAACTCAGGGACTGAATCCAGGTCTCCCACACTGCAGGCAGATTCTTTACCATCTGAGCCACCAGGGAAGCCCCCCCCCAAAAAGAAACCAGAGAGGGGATTAAAAAGTCATAATAGAAAAGAGAAGACAGTTCATGGAGATGAAGGGACAAAATATTAAGGAATCCTTCACAATTAAATTCTAGTTCATGGAAGCAAGGTGTCTAGCTGTGGCTCAGGCCTGGAGATACACAAGCCACCTGCTTCTGATAAGCTTTGGATCTTCCATTTACTAAGAGTTATGTGAAGTAGGGAAAGCCTTCTGTTCTGGTCCTCGGTACAAGCACAGTTCACACCTTAGACTTGACACAGAGAGAGGAGAAATGTGATGACAGACACAGAACCGAAGGCAGAGTTGGGGTGGAGACCAGCTCATTCTAAATACCAGGACACCACTTACATTTCCAAAGTATTTGTCCAGCAGCTCCACATACCGATGCACAATCTCTAGGGTCAAGAGCTCATTGTCCTGATTTTCTACTGCACAGCAAAAATATAAACTAGCATACCTTGAAAAGGAAAAAAAAAAAGATAACGTAAAATAGGATGACACATTACACAACCTGACGATGGTTTTTTCTATGAATATGCAGTTACCTCCTCCTCTCCATGCAGTTTCTCCCAGTTCACATTCAAGAGGGAAACATCATTCACCACATTCAATATCCTCCCAAAATGTAAAGCAGCATACAGAAAAAACATGGTGGTGACTGGATCGTTTCTGTTCATTATGTGAAAAGTCCTCAATGAAACTGTACCTTGAGGTGCTGTGATCAGGGGACAGAGTCCTTTAATCGGGGTCTGTTCATGCCTCTTTGGATGGTGAACTGACCCCTGACCCCTGACCACGGGGCCCAGGGGCCCACATTGCCCACCCTCTCACTTCACACTGTACCACAGTACATCCCATCCTCAGCTTGTCAGGTCCTCCCTCCCATGTGTGTTTCTTCTGCCTAGAATACTCTTCCCCTCCCCGTTCATGGGGCTCTCTTCTACTTCTCCTGTGGGTCTGAGCATGGATGTCCTTGCCTTCGGGAAATCTCTGTCCTCTTTGACTGCCCTGGATGCCCCTGCCATGCATTGCTGTGCCTCCCCTTCCCCCAAAGAGTGTCTAGCACCACTCACTCTATATTTCATGGCTTCTCTCCCCCCAACTAGATCAGTGGCTTCCCAAAGGCAAGTACTGAGTCTGCCTTGCTCACTGTTGTTTATCCAGTAGCTGTAAACAGTAGCTGTTGAGAGAACTGCTGAAGTCTATTCTTCATGTAATAGTTTAAATCACAACTGAACCCAAAGTTGTAGAAACCAGCAGGCAGAGAGAAGCAAGTATTCCCTTTTGCCTTTCCATCCCTGAGATGCTTCTTACTGTAAGGTGCCTTCGCTTACATCTCTCATGATGCTCGTATGAAAAGCTTTGACACAGGGCCCAGCAGAAGCTTTGCCCAGGCACTTCCTGGTAATTTACTCCATTAAATATAGCCTTCAATGTTACCGTTGTCTTTCCCCTTCTGATTTTGTAAACATCCCTTGTGAGAGCCCTTCTAATGTGCATTTTGCTTCTGAAAGTTGCAGTATGATGTTAGATGCAGGGTCAGATCAGTTATGTTCTGATCCTGGCTTAGGCATCAGTTATCTGGGTCTTTATGGGCAAATAACTTTACCTCTCGGGGCCTCAGTTTCCTCATCTAGAAATTGAGGTCCCTTTCTAGTATGGTCAGGCCATGGCACCCAGGTGCAGCAATGAGAAGATATAAAGGCTTTAAAGTTAGAAAAGAAAATCTAGGTTTTTCTGCCAGTTACCACTCAATTATTGCAACTGGGGATTAACTAGATTAATTACTTAAATTCTCTGTAACTTCAGTTTCCTCATCTGCAAATGTGAATAACAAAGAGCTTCTCATCTTTCTCCACATTAACCTTTTTTTCTATAGCATGTTACTAACTGAAACTGTTTTCTTTACTTAATAGGTGAATAAGTTCCAAGAGACGGAATGCTCTGTCTTGTTCACTACTGCATCTACAGTCATTGGAACAGAGTTGGAAATATAATAGATGCCCATAAGATATTTCTTGAATGTATGCATACATTATCAACATGTAAATTATCTTAAATAAGTATCTAGAATCCATCCTGGTACATGGAAAACCATTCAATAAATGAGAGTTCTCTTCTGTTTAGTCTACTGGTACAAACATTTGGGCTTCAGCCTTCAAAGGTTATAGTAAATGATGGAATTGGTGCTGCAATCCAAAAGGCTTAGGATTAAACAAACCAAACAGTAATGAGAAACTCAGTTCTCAAAAAGTTACTCACACCTTTTATAAACAAGTTTTAGCTCCTTCCAGTCAACAAAACTGCTTGTTCTCTGACCACGGGAGAGAATAATCTGAACAATTTCGCGTGTAATCTTTTTCCTTTCCTTGTCAGGGAGAGTAGTGTACCATTTCTGCAGCCGTAATTTCCCTTGTCGACTGAAGAGCAATATGAAATGTATCTAGAACAAATAAAGGACAGAAAATAAACGGAATTTGGTCAGATAAATCATTCTACCATAGATATTAAAATTAAGCAGCAGGGTTTTCAAAGGATTATAAGTTGGAAAAGAGGAAAAATACTTACCAGCATGAAAACTATCCCATCTGGAAATGACATTTAACCCAAAAAGAACAAAGAAATGTATACAGTACAAACAGAGCTTATTTATACTACAGGAAAGAGAGAGGTTCTCTTAATTCATTTTATGAGTCACAAACTCATTATAGGGATATATCATCTCTCCATTTCTCCCACCTCCCCAATCCTTGCAACTACTGTTCTACTCTCTGCTTCTATGAGTCTGATGTTTCTAGATTCCACATATAAGTAATCCCATGCAGTATCTGTCTTTCTGTGACTGGCTTATTTCACTTAACATGATGTCTTCTAGGTTCATCCATGTTGTTACAAATTACAGGATTTTCTTCTTTTGCAAGGCAGAATAATATTCCATTGTATGTATATGTGTGTATGTATGCATATACACACACCATACTTTCTTTACCCATTCATCTGACAATGGACACAGGTTGATTCCACATTTGGAATTTGGGCTACTGTCCGTATTTGGGCTACTGTCAATAATGCTGCAATGAACATGGGGTTGCAATTACCTCTTTGAGAAACTGATCACCTTTCCATTGCAAACATACCCAGATGTGGCATTTCCCTTGGAACTATACCTAGAAGTACTATCATATGGTAGTGTTACTTTTAAATTTTTGAGGGACCTACATACTGGTTTTCATGATGGCTGTACCAATGGACATTCCCACTAGCTGTGTGCAAGGGCTCCCTTTTTTTCACACCCTCACCAACACTTCTCATCTCTTGTCATTTGGATAACAGCCATTCTAACAGGTATAAGGTGATATCTCATTGTCCTTTTAACTGACATTTCCCTAATGATTAGTGATATTAAGCATCTTTTCATATACCTGTTGGACATCTATATGTCTTCTTTGGAAGTATGTCTCTTCAGGTTCTTTGCCCATTTTTTAATTGGGTTATTTGTTCCTTGCTATTGACTTGTTTGAATTCCTTACAGATTTTGGGTATTAACCTCTTAATAGATGTATGATTTGTAAAGATTTTCTTCCATTCCATAAGTTATCTTTTTACTCTGTTGTCGCATTTGCTGTGCAGAGGCTTTGCACAGAGTTTGATGCAATCCCATTTGTCTATTTTTGCTTCTGTTGCCTATGCCTCTAGAGTCATATCCAAAATATCATTGGCCAAACCAATGTCAATGCCAAGAACTATTTTCTGTATGTTTTCTTCTAATAGTTTTACAGTTTAACAGTTTCAAGCCTTACATTTAAGACTTTAATCCATTCTAAGTTGGTTGTTGTATGTGAAGTGAGATAAGGGTCCAATTTCATTCTTCTGTATGTGGATGTTAGTTTTCCTAACCATTTATTAAAGAAACTGTCCTTTCTCCATTGGGTGGTCTTGGCACCTTTCTCAAAGATCAAACTAAGTCTCAAATGTAAGTTCTTTGAGGATTACTTGGCTGAGACATGTAGAATCAAATTACCTTTGGCATCACAATAAATATTTAATGATTTAGATAGTGTTAACCACATAAGGGAGAAGTCTGATTTTATTTTCAATTAAGTTTCAAAATGTGTATTTGAAATACATGTTCCCATTTCAGTGAATTTTAAAAGTTTTAAATGAATAGAAGACACTGTGATATGTAGAAACTTACTGTGGAAACTGGGGGTATCAAAGATTAGTTTTTCAGAAATTTTCAGATGATCTGATCTTTGTTTTATAACAGATTAAGTTTTCTCAGTCTATAGTATAAAAACATCAATTCCAGAATCATAATTTATTTTGTAGTTTTTGTTTTTTACAAAATAAAATTCATTATTGAGGCTAATTGTGTCATGGAGGGAATGATATATACAAGGAACCAAAATAATTAAAATTCTCAAACTTTAAAAATATTCAACTCTTTTTATTAAAGAGATTTAGCTCTGAATGTCACAGCATATGTCATATGTCATACAAACTCAGCAGGTGGAGATATCTGAAGATCAAAAGAAACCAAGCTCTTTCTTCAGGGTATCCCCTAACCTCAACTTATAGAATTCGAGGTCTTCATAATTAGTTATATTCTTTCTTAGAAAAAAAAACCAAGACATAGAAAATGAATAGACAGCAAGTTATAAAGTCCTGCTCATCTAGCCATTTTAAGAAAAACCACTCTCAGTCTGGAATTTTAAGCATCTAGTTAGAACATATCATTTTCTTAAACACCCATTTCACTATCAGTGCAGGTATAGATAATTCAATAACGAAACTACTACCACTTTCTGAGAATCATATTGAGAGAAAGATATTTTTAACTTCTAAGAAGAGATCATCATAAAAGTGACATTCTAAAGGTACAAAATTGAATGGGAATAGAATAATAAAACCTCAGGATCTTGAGCTTTGGATTATCACCAGTAGATAAGACTATTCAATCCTATTTCAAGTGAATGGTCAGATCTTTGCTAGAGAAATGAAATTCACGTATTTTCTGGGTTTTGACTTTGCATTTTCTGTCAGAACATTTTCTTCTTCCCATGTAACCTAAATCTCTTCTGTTACAATTTAAACCGATTTTCCCTGATTTTATCCACAGAGCATATTAAAAGACAATATATCACTATCCTTGAAATAATAAGTAATTCTCCACATATTTGAAGACAGGCTTTAAAGTGTATCTGGAGTCTTTTCCTTCCAGAAGAAATTACCTGGTTTCATGTCTTCTTATTGGTTCTATTACCAGATTTCAAAATTGTCAGTTACAATTCCTCCAGGACTACTTTACAGATAAATGTCACTTTTAATTTAAAGAGCTCAGATCAATGCCCAAAGTTCCAGTGAGAAGCTGGAATTTTTGCTGAGTTTAATGGTGGATTACTTTCTAGTTCTCTTACAACCTTCTCTCAAGATCAAGTGCCTGCCTTCTTAAATGGATCAATAAGGTAGAAAATAAACAAAGAACTCTTTTTCAATTCTAACAATGAATTCAAAGAGAAACGATGATCAAGAACATAATACCCACATTCATGAAGTCATTTTAAATATAAAAAATGTGTTTCAGATTCAAAAGAAGCAACAAATAGATTCAAGTTTAGCCAATCATTACATTGATTAAGACAGTGTTGAAAGATTTCATTCTCTCAGGTTCTGCTCTGAGGAAGAAGTAGCTTGTGTTGTAGTGTCCTGATGTCTGTTACATCTCAAACTGGACAATGTAGCATGAGAAAACTGGTGGAATGATTTGTAGTGACTCACAGGAGTTCATTGCCTCTAACAATTAACGTTATCCAATTTATCTGCTTAGTTATTCAAAGCATATTTGGATAATACATTTCAAGAGATTAATCAAATACCATTTTTGATTAGCATTAGCTTAAAGAGTATGAAAGAAAAAAAGGCAATTGGAGAGGTGTTTTTTTCCTAATATACACAGAGTCAACTTAAATGCCAACTCCAGAAATAACCCTAAATCCAATGCAGTGTGATGAGCAAGGCTGACTTCTTAACTGCTCTGGCCTCTGGTAGGCATCTGGCTTCATCAAGATCTCCCTTCCTCATTCAAGGTTAACCTGAGATGATCCGAGAGGAAATAATCACATTGGCAGCTAAATTAACTGTATTTCATAGACCTTAAAGTACAGATTACTTATTCACTCAGTGCATATTTACTGAGTACCTGCTATGTACACCATGAACCTACAACATAAAACTTCTTTGTCTTCTTTACCTTGAACAACTTTTAATCATGACAGAGTCAAAAAAAAAAGTAAACATATTTAATTAAACCACAGGCCTTTACGTTCTCTGGTGGTGGTTGGTGGTTTACTCACTAAGTCATGCCTAACTCTTGTGACCCCATGGACCATATCCCACCAGCCTCCTCTGTCCGTGGGATTCTCCAGGCAAGAATACTGGAGTGGGTAGCCATTTCCTTCTCCAGAGGCTCTTCCCAACAAAGGGATCAAACCTGGGTCTCTTGCATTGCAGGTGGATTTTTTACAGACTGAGCTACCAGGGAAGCCTTACCTCTTCTCTCCCAAAATGCCACTAAAATGACAGTAGTAACGTTTCTTTAATGCATTAACCCTCAAGGGCCAAGAGAATGGCAAGGGATGTGATAGCAGCCAAGAGATTTCAACAGTTCTTTGGAAGATGGAAGGAGACAGAAGACTGATAACTAACTTGGCAAATTAAGGAAAATTGTAGCTTAAGAGGTAGATTCCAAAGAGGAAACCAGAGAAAGCCTGAGAGCAGCACTCGGGGATACCATGGCCCCTCAAAGTTCTAAAAACAGGGACACTGGCTAAAGGTCTGCCTACAGAGTGGTTGGGCACTCCTGGGGGATTACAGTTAAGTGAGAACATTCATGCATGTGTACACACACAGCGCGCACGCACACACTCCACAGTAAGTTGCCAGCTGCTTTACTCAAGGCTACAGAAATTAAGTGGAGTCCAGGCAGCTGGGGCAACTCTTGGCTCAGCTTCCTCTGGCCCCCACTCAGTAGTGGGAAGCAAGCAGCTGGCAATGCCAACAAGGCTTGGCTTACCCAACCTGAGAAGCTCAAATTTGTGCAAAGCCATATTTCTTCCCAGGTGGCCAAGTGGTCAAGAATCTGCCTGCCAATAGAGAAAATGTAGGTTCAATTCCTGGGTCAGGAAGATCCTCTGCTCCAGAATTCTTGCCTGGAAAACTCCACAAACAGAAGAGTCTGGCAGGCTCCATGGGGTCACGAAGAGTTGGATACAACTGAGCACACACGTGCATACACACACACACACACACACACACACACACATACTTCTTCTTTACTTAAGGCTTACGTTACCTCTCAGGGGACTTACATAAGTAATCTACGTCCACAAAAAGAAATATTTACAGACATCTGCAACCCTCCTGGATCTTAAACATAATTCAGAGCTGCAAAGCTACATATGCATCTTCACCAAGTGAGAAACATGTTCCTCACCTCTACCACCAAACTCTGTGATATAAAAAGCTCATCTATTAATTAGGAAATTGAATGATTCCTCCCTGAAGACACTAAACGGCAGAGAAAAGATCTCTAGGTACTAACAACAGAGCCTCCCAGGCCACCTGACTATGCCGCCAGAACTGTCTATTAGCATCTTAGCACCCACTTTTAAATATGAGTAGAGGCCAAGGATTACCTGACATCTGAGAATAGTCTCTAATGTCAAAGAAAGAGACTGAAAAGAACAAATAGGAAAAAAAAACACGTAAGTAGTGGCTACAATAAGAAAGTATGGAGCAGGACAAACTGTTACTCACACACACACAAACATGAGTATGCTCAGAGTTCAAAGAAGATGGAGTTCCTACATCAGTAAAACAAAAGCAGGGTTCTATGGAGGAAAAAAGAGACAAGAAAAAGACTCTCGTGAATTAAAAAGTACAATAACCAAAATAAAGCCAAAGGACTCTCCGAGAAATGAGAACAAACAGAAAAACAGAAGGAAAATTAGAGGAAAAGACAAAACTATTGAGGAGTCAACCCAGAAGGTGCAAAATTCAGAGAGCTAAGACAGAGATAATGGGAGAAAGTCTCAAAGGAAGAATTCAAAAAATGTCCTAGATCTAACAAGATGAGATGTCATATTAGATAGGCTCATCATGTGCCCAGCACAAAGAACTTTAAAAGGACATTGCATGAAAGAACTCTTATGATAAGGAGAATAGCTTAAGAGATTCCAGGAGGACAAAAAGTTCACACTCAACAGATCAGCAATCAAAAGAGCACAGGACTCCTCACCTGCAGCTTTTGGAAGACTAGATGTCTACACCCAAGCAAATTATCAACTCAGTGAAAGAGAAGAAGAGACCTTTGAATTTTCACCCTTGCATAGACTAAAAATGAAGAGAAAAATAAACAAGAAATTTGCATCCAGCTTCCCTGGTGGCTCAGTGGTAAAGAAATCTGCATACCAATGCAGGAGACACGGTTTCCATCCTTGGGTAGGGAAGATCCCCTGGAGAAGGAAATGGTGACTCACTAACAGTATCTTTTCCTGGGAAACCCCATGGACAGAGGTACCTGGCAGGCTACAGTCTATGGAGTTGCAAAAGAGTCAAACACAACTGAGCAACTCAACAACAACAAATATCTTCCTTAGGAAGCCACTGGAAGATGTCTCTCAGCAAAGTGTAGGAGAGAGTTAGATATGGTTACCTGCTTGGAGAATCCCAGGGATGGAGGAGCCTGGTAGGCTACAGTCCATGGGGTCGCAAAGAGTCAGACATGACTGAGCCACTTCACTTCACTTCACCTAGAGTACGGGCTTCCCAGGTGGCACAGTGGTAAAGATCCTGCCTGCCAATGCAGGACTCATAAGAGACACAGGTTTGATCCCTGAGTCAGGAAGATCCCCTGGAATAGGGCAATGACAACCCACTCCAGTATAGTATACTCCAGTATTCTTGCAGGCATCAGAGGATGAGATAGCTGAATGGTATCACAGATGCAATGGACATGAACTTGGGAAAGCTCCAGGAGATGGTGAGGGACAGGGAAGCCTGGAGTGCTGCAGTCCATGAGGTCAGAAAGAATCGGACATGACTGAGCGACTGAGCAACAAGAACCTAGAGTACAGGGAACCCAGACCAAAATGGTGGTGAAAGGAAAGACCAGAATGACAGCCACATACCAGATCAAGAAAGCAACCATTTCGGATGGAAGTGCTGGAGGCTGGAGGAAGAGGTGGGGAAGGGAGTGATAGAATTTATAGATCATTTCATTCCTTTTTATAGTTGGAAAAAATATTGATAGTCATCTGAAAGATCTGTCAGATGACTGGGGGGAAAAATAATGATAGCTATATAGAAAACCAGACAGTGGAAAAACTACTTACCAACTTCAGAAAAAGAAATGATACAAACAAGAAATCATAATCTTAGTTCTTAAAACTACTTTGGGGAAAAAGAAATGAGGAAGTATGTGTGTGAGTAGAAGAGAAGTACATGCTCAGTTACCATTAGTCAGGAGATAATATAAAGAATTATGAGTAGGAAACTGCCAGCATAAGCGTATTATTTAGAAATATAGATGGAGGGGGTGGTCTTAAGATGGTGGAGGAATAGGATGGGAGACCACTTTCTCCCACACAAATTCATTTCAAAGAACATTTCAATGCTGAGTAAATTCTATAAAACAACTTCTGAATACTGGCAGAGGACATCAGGTGCCCAGAAAAGCAGATCATTGTCTTCAAAAACAGGTAAGAAAAATATAAAAGACGAAAAAAGAGACAAAGGAGGTAGGGAGGGAGCTCTGTCCTGGGAANTGAATCAGTTCTAATGAGGTGGATGAAACTGGAGCCAATTATACAGAGTGAAGTAAGCCAGAAAGAAAAACACCAATACAGTATACTAACACATATATATGGAATTTAGAAAGATGGTAATGATAACCCTGTATGCGAGACAGCAAAAGAGACACAGATGTTTAGAACGGATTTTTGGACTCTGAGGGAGAGGAAGAGGGTGGGATGAGATGGGAGAATGGCACTGAAACATGTATACTATCATGTAAGAAACGAATCGCCAGTCTATGTTCAATGCAGGATACTAGATGCTTGGGGCTGGTGCACGGGGATGATCCAGAGAGATGATATGGGGTATGAGGTGGCAGGGGGGGTTCAGGATTGGGAACTCATGTACACCTGTGGCTGATTCATGTCAATGTATGACAAAACCAATATAGTATTGTAAAAAAAAAAAAAAATGAAGTACCCTTAAAAAAAGAAAATATCTAAATGAGGGGAAAAAAACATATGAATATTTTCAAATTAAAAAAAAAAGAAAGAAATATAGATAGAAATACCCAAAGTGCTTGGTTGCTCAGTCGTGTCTCTTTGTGACTCCATGGACTATACCAGGCTCCTCTGTCCTTGGAGTTTTCCAGGCAAGAATACTGGAGTGGACTGTCACCAAAGGAAAGGCTACAATTATTGAAACTAATTGCCTCTAGGAGAAGAACATAGTAAAGAAGAAGAGTTGCTGTGTTTCATTATAAAGTAGATGTACCCAAGTAGATGCTTTAAAATATGAACATATATTATTTATATTTAAAATTTTTAATGGAATTAAAAACCAATAAATAAGGGATGGTAGATTACCTATATTTAACAGTGACATTAAAAACATATTCTGAGATATCTTCCCCTCTCCCAATATTAAACTCTAAGCTTGAAGGGAAAAATCCATAAATACTGTTAAAATCCATTAACTGTTCAAAACTATCATTTATGAGCTCTCATTTGATTTTATCTGATGCAGTTTTATTTTTCAACCTCATGAGTAAGAATGCCATTAGTTTACTAGCTTCCAGGTGGAATAATATATTTTATGTCCTGATTTTACTTCAAGCACATAACATTTGATCAGAATTCTACTCTTCCTAATACAAATTTTTAATATATTTTTTATATTTATTTATTTTGGGCTTGCCTTGGGTCTTAGCTGCAGTGGATCACAGGCTCTCTAGTTGTGGTACCTGGGCTTAGTTGCTCCACAGCATGCACAGTCTTCCAGGACCAGGGATCAAACCCACATCCCCTGCATTTGAAGGTGGATTCTTAACCACTGAACCACCAAGGAAGTCCTTCTAATATAATTTTTAAAAAGAGAGGACAGATGAAATTTTTTGGAGATTCTGTGCTATTCTTCATGTACTAACAATTCCCTATACACACACACACACCACCCCAAGCTTTTCCCTGTGGAGCAAAGACGTTCTCCTCTGAAGCTTCTTTTCATACTATCGGTTTCTCAGTTCTCTTACCATTTTGCATTTTGCTTCCTGAATGATGTTTAACTCCACATTCTGCTCATAATAAGGACTCAGTAAATACAGGTGGAACTGTTGAATTTTGTGAAATGGCAGCTAGCTCTGTCTTAATATTCTGAGTAGGGAACTGAGTTTTCTACGAGGGTTGGAGAACACTGTGGTTTGAGGTTTTGTTGAGCATCATGAGCTTGAAACTGGGATTATATTTCTCCAGATTCAGTAAAGTCAACTATCGCTTGTTTTTTGCCCAATCTTCTGGCCGCTTATCCTGACCAATTTAACGGTTCTCTGGCCAGAAGAGTTTAATAGCATTTATACACTGCAAGGAGATCCAACCAGTCCATTCTGAAGGAGATCAGCCCTGGGATTTCTCTGGAAGGAATGATGCTAAAGCTGAAACTCCAGTACTTTGGCCACCTCATGCGCAGAGTTGACTCATTGGAAAAGACTGATGCTTGGAGGGATTGGGGGCAGGAGGAGAAGGGGACGACAGAGGATGAAATGGCTGGATGGCATCATGGACTCAATGGACGTGAGTCTGAGTGAACTCCGGGAGTTGGTGATGGACAGGAAGGCCTGGCGTGCTGCGATTCATGGGGGCGCAAAGAGTCGGACACAACTGAGCGATTGAACTGAACTGAACTGACACATCAAGAGCTCCAGTTGCTCTGTTCTCTCTGCTGGGTCAATTACACAAACGTTACACATGACTGGTCTGGGCACTCTTTTCTTCGGGGCCCCACTTTATATCTGCAAGTAAGAATGATCCCTTTAACGATGTGCCTGGGGACTTTCCTGGTGGCCAGTGGCTGAGAATTTGCCTTCTGCTGCAATAGACATGGGTTCAATCTCTAGTCAGGGAACTAAGATCCCACCTGCCATGGAATAACTAAGCCTGAGTGCAACTACTGAGCCAAGCTCTGGAGCCTGCATGCCACAACTAGAGAGTCCATGAGCCACAACGTAAGATCCCACGTGAGGCAAAGAAGATTCTGCATGCTGCAACTAAAACCTGATGAGGCCAAAGAAACTAAAACAAAACAACTAGCCCAATTTCCTTCCTCTAAGCCTTCTCTAAATACGACAAGACCAACCCCCTAGGACTGCTGCCTCTCAGGCATCTCCCTTTGGTCTATCGAAGAGGTTTCCAGAAAATAGAAAGACAGACTATCCACTGCTTTTTCATCAGCCTCATTTACTCAGTGTCTCATTGAGCTCCAGTTCTCTGTTCCACAAACCAAGCTGCCTTCTTGGTAAAAAGGTAAAGCAAATTACCAGTGATCTACCTTGGCTGGATGAAGCACAAGCTGGAATCAAGATTGCTGGGAGAAATATCAATAACCTCAGATATGCAGATGACACACTCTTAGGCAGAAAGTGAAGAACTAAAGAGCCTCTTGATGAAAGTGAAAGAGGAGAGTGAAAAAGTTGGCTTAAAACTCAACATTCAGAAAACTAAGATCATGGCATCTGGTCCCATCACTTCATGGGAAATAGATGGGGAAACAATGGAAACAGTGGCAGACTTTATTTTGGGGAGGCTCCAAAATCACTGCAGATGGTGACTGCAGCCATGAAATTAAAAGATGCTTACTCCTTGAAAGGAAAGTTATGACCAACCTAGACAGCATATTAAAAAGCAGAGGTATTACTTTGCCAACAAAGGTCCATCTAGTCAAGGCTATGGTTTTTCCAGTAGTCATGTATGGATGTGAGAGCTGGACTATAAAGAAAGCTGAACATTGAAGAACTGATGCCTTTGAACTGTGGTGTTGGAGAAGACCCTTTAGAGTTCTTTGACTGCAAGGAGATCCCACCAGTCCATCCTAAAGGAAATCAGTCCTGAATATTCATTGGAAGGATTGATGTTAAAGCTGAAACTCCAATACCTTGGCCATCTGATGGGAAGAGCTGACTCACTTGAAAAGACCCTGATGCTGGGAAGGATTGAAGGTGGGAGGAGGAGGGGATGACAGAGGATGAGATGGCTGGATGGCATCACTGACTCAATGGACATGAGTCTGAGTAAACTCCGGGAGTTGGTGATGGACAGGGAAGCCTGGTCGCAAAGAGTCAGACATGACTGAGCGGCTGAACTGATCTACCTTTATTTTACCAGCACACTCCAAGTAGAAATAAGATGTGTCAGACCAAAGTTTCCCAAAAGTCAGTTACCCATGGTTTTAGGACAAAGGTTCACTGACAACTGGCCAGTTTTCTAACTTAGTGACCCTTTGAAACTAACTAGTTGCATGCTGGAAGTGGTTTGTTTCTCTTTCTGGGCCATGTCACAGAACTTGCAAGATCTTAGTTACCTGACCAGGGATCAAAGCCCCCCTATCCATGAAAGTACCAAATCATAACCACTGGACCACCAGGGAAATCCCTGGAAATTTAAATTTTACAGGTTTATCAAACTCATTATATGCCATCTAGTCAAAATTGTGTTACCTCAACCATTGTTTCAGACTTGATCCAGGATGTGCTGTGCATTTACCACGGTGTGTGTGTGTTTCTGCTCAGTCACTCAGTCACGTCTGACTCTTTGCAACCCCGTGGTACCCTGTAGCTCCTCTGTCCTCTGGGATTTTCCAGGCAAGAATACTGGAGTGGGTTTTTCATTTTCTTTTAGGGGGTCTTCCTAACCCAGGGGTCAAACTCATGTCTTCTGCATTGGCAGGTGGATTCTTTAGCACCAAGCCACCAGAGAAGACCACATTTACCTCTAGGTCAACTCTCACATCCACTAGTAATGTACAGATGTGAGAACTGGACCATAAAGAAGGTTGAGCGCCAAAACACTGGTGCTTTTGAACTGTGGTGCCAGAGGAGACTCTTGAGAGTCCCTTGGACAGCAAGGTGATCAAACTAATCAATCCTAAAGGAAATCAACCCTGAATATTCATTGGAAGGACTGACACTGAAGCTGAAGCTCCAATACTTTGGCCACCTGATGTGGAAGCTGACTCACCGGACAAGACCCTGATGCTGGGAAAGATTGAGGGCAAGGGGAGAAGGGGGTGACAGAGGATGGGATGGTGGGATGGCATCACTGAGTCAGTGGTCATGAGTTTGAGCAAACTCTGGGAGATAGAGAGGGACAGGGAAGCTTGGTGTGCCTCAGGATCACAAACAGTCAGACACGACTTAGCGACTCAACAACACAACTCAAGTTAGACTCAGGACATGAGGGGCATTTATCACTAGGCCAGGTCACAACCTTGGCCAGGGCCAGGGGCAGTAGAGCAGGTTGGTTGTTAAGTGGGAAGATTCTGGTGATAGGCAGCTTGAGAGTTTGTATTTGCATCCTGGCTCCATCATTTGTAAAAGTCACCTGATCTCTCTGTTTCTGTCTCTTCATCTATGAACCAGGGATGACGACAGATAATGACGTCGGTAATGTTAGAGGATACTATCTTTTAGTGAGGAGGTTAGCACAGAGTAAGCTCTCAGTAAATACTTGCTATGGCTAAGAAATCACGGGGAGTCAGCCCCACCCACTTACAGTCCCACTTATCTTCACTGAGGCAAGCAAAGAACTCCCCACTTCTGCCTTTGGAATCATTCCACATCTCCTCCATCACTTTTCCCATGTTCTGATGGAAAGTGTCTGTGACAGTCATTCCATAGGTACCCAGAAAGGCAGTCTGCTGTTTCTTTGGATAATATTAATTAATGGATAACTTGCTATCTTGCTTCCTCAATTACCCAGTCTCATCAATCGCCTTCCTAATGCTTAAACAATGAATTTCTTCCATAGACAGCCCAAATGTGTAAGTTCTTTAGAGTTCCTTTCTTCCTTTTGATACCTGACCAGTGGTGTTCTGATCATGTATTTATGAATTCTCTCCAAGTTCCCTGTAAGGTGTTTACTTTGGGGTTCCTCATTTTTTCACTTGTGTGTGCATGTGGCTACAGTTTCTTTTTCTATAGTTGAGTAAGAGCAAGTCACGCTTTCACCTTCCCTCCTGACTCTTTGCTTGAACCATATCACTTGTCTCTGGTGGGTCACACTCGTTCTTTAACCACCAGTTTCTCTTTCATGGGGGAAATCGAGGACAGGTATGGCACTGAATCAGCTGCCAGCTCCCCTCTCTGGGTCTCATCTCTTCATCTAAGAAACAGGAGAGCTGGGTCAGGTATCCAAATACCTTTCATGGGCTGGGCAGAGGCAGGCAACATTTTCAACAAGGGTGAAGGTTCAGTGTAATTCGACAGGAGAATGAAGACACAAAGTCAAACTGGAAATCACAAGTTCCAACAGAAGGGACAGCTTCAACTCAGCCATAGTAAGATTTTGCCAAGAAAAACATTCAGCCAGTATTGCCAGGTCTTCAATTTTTTTTTCTCCCAAAAGAAGCCTGAAACCTGGATGATTATGTGAAATACTGAGATTATTTTAATATTGGCAATTAATATGGATAATGGCAACAAAACCCTGTGTAAGTCAAACAAAGCACATTGTGAGTGGCTGTGGTCATTAGCTGCATTTGGGCTGCAGGCCTCGTTTGAAACTGCTGAATTAGGTGACAGTTGAAGCCCCTCATTTCATGAACGCCATTTACAGCTTTATTGCATTCAACGTGCATGCTCAGTCGCTCAGTCATATCCTAGTCTTTGTAACCCCATGGACTGTAGCCCACCAAGCTCCTCTGTCCATAGGATTTCCCAGGCAAGAACACTGGAATGGGTTGCCATTTCCTTTTCCAGGGGATCTTCCCAATCCAGGGATCAAACCTGAAGTCTCCTGCGGCTCCTGCATTGGCAGGCAGGATTGTTACCACTGAGCCACCTGGGAAGCCCATGGCACTCAACTGATTTCCCCCTTTTTTGTGGTTTTGGAATCTGATTGAGGAAGTAGACCTCGGATCTCAGAGCCGGGCTTCCACCTTTCAGCCTAATATTGTTGTTGAAACTATTCTCAGATCAGTGACCTATGAATTCTTACTCACCAAATTTTTAAACATTTTTGCCCTCAAGATTTCCAGCTCATGTTTCTGTTTCTGCAAATACAGGGAGAGAAAAAGTGTATATAGAGAAGCAAAATCTATACAACCTCATTTTTGGCTTATTATGTCAACCTTCTTCCTGAGATAAAATGTTGAAAAGCTGCTACACTGGCCAGTGTGTTTCAAATTTTTTCTCAATTCTTGCACACCATCTGGTGGTGGAACTATCTATTATAACAAGTGAAATGTTCAGTGAAAAAGGAAAATTAGGTGAATTGGGTGAGGAGAAAAGAGGAAGAGGAGAGTAAGAGGAATGGTAAGAGGAAAAAAAAAAGGAAATAAGATGGGAAAAAAGTCATGAGTAACTCACATAGTAAAAGTTCAACTGCTGAGAATTAGCTAGCAGTCATTTATGTAAAGCTTTAAAGATGTTCCTAAAATTGTCTGTTATGACTTAGAAAAGGAACTTATGGTTGCCAGGGGAAAAGGATAGTTAAGGACTTTGGGAAGGTCATGTACACACTGCTATATTTAAAACAGATAACCAACAAGAACCTATTGTATAGTACATGGAACTCTACTCAATGTTATGTGGCAGCCTGGATGGGAGGGGAGTTTGGGGGAGAATGGATACATGTATATGTGTGGCTGAGTCCCTTTGCTGTTTACCTGAAACTATCATAACATTGTTAATCAGCTATACCCCAAAACAAAATAGTTTTGGTGTTAGAAATAAATAAATAAAATTGTTATCCATCCACCTGCATCACACAATACTGTTTATGAGGAAAGGAGGATGGAGAGATGCATAGTTATATGAAAAGGATAGGACAAGCAGCCTGTGAGGGGCTGGATTTGCCTCACCCTAAGATTCATATGCTGAAGTCCTAACTCCAGTACCACAGAATGGGACCTTGTTCACTGAAGATGTAACAGTAAGTTAAGATCATACGAGAGCAGGGTGGGCCCCTAACCTATCGATATGATATATTTCATTACAAAAGAGGGAAATTTGGAGACTTCCACGACAGTAAAGTGGTTAAGGCTCCACGCTTCCACTGCAATGGGCATGGGTTTGATCCCTGGTCAGGAAGCTAAGATCCCACATGCCACACCACATGGCCAAAATATAAGAATAATAATAAAGGGAAATTCGGACGAGACGTGCATGTGGAAAGAACACTAGGTGAAGATAAAGGCAGAGAGTGAGGCGATGCAGCAGAGGCCAAGGGACACAGAAGCTTGGCAGCAAAGCAGCGGGAGCTGGGAGAGAAGCCCCACTGTCTCAGAACCCCCAGGAGCAACCAGCCCTACTGAAACCTTGACTTTGTACTTTCAGCCTCCAAAACTGAAACTATCCATTTCTATCATTTAAGACACTCAGTGTGTGGTACTTTCTACCAATAGCCACAGTACAAAACTTGTCTCTGGCTTTTAATTTTATGTCTTTAAAAAAAAAAAAAATCTCAAAATCACCACCATTGTTTTCCATGTCGGTTACAATTCAAAATCATAAAACCAAGTTGTCAGCTTAGCAAATATTTATTCAGTGTCTATTCCAGTGAGGTATTTAAAATGAAACCACCACTCATTGCTAGACTCACAAAATGACATTAGGAAGTAATATAGTAACATTAGGAAGAATAACAGAGGTGATTTGGTACAAATCTCATTTTAACACAGATTGCCGGTGACTGGACCCTCAGTCGCATAGTTAAGAAGCAGCAGAGTTAAAAACCACCTCCTCAGCCCAAGGTTCTTTGCACTTGGCACCTAAAACCATTTTTATCCAGCAAAGCTGAAACTACTACTTTTTTTTTTCACTTATGTAAAAATGACAGTCAAATCTTATGCTAATGCCAGAGACCCACTTATAATAACCAACGTGTTGAAAAACATGCCAACACCACACTAAGCACATCACATCCCCTCATTTAGCCTTCATTAAAACTGTAAGATGTAGATACTATTATTACCCTCACTCGATTGATAAGGAAACTAAGGTCCAACAGAGTTATGTACCTTGCTCTGGGTTAAGCAGCAGGAAGGTTCCAAAGTTGGGTTTTCATTCTAGAGCCCACTTTTTTTTAAGTAAAGAAATTTATTGGTATAAAGATTTTTACAGTAGTTTTGTTATTTTTTAAGATGGTATCTATATAATATAGACAGATTCCCTTCTTGAGTCTATCTCTCTGTATCCATCTTTGCCTCTATTATAAGGATATATATTACATCTCTGATACCCACTTTTTAAATTACTCTGCAACATCACCCCGTGAGAAGACAGAAAAGATACAGACACTGGCACCAGTGAGGCTGGATCTGCCCACTTTTGAAGTCAATATGATATCTACCATCTTTGTAACTAGAAGATAGACCCTGAAGCTCTCCCCACCCTATCTGACACCAAAAGCTTCTGTAACAAATATTTTTTCTTTGTGTCTGTGTGTTTGTGCTCAGTCCTGTTTGACTCTCTGCAGTCCTATGGACTGCAGCTCACCAGGTTCCTCTGTCTGTGGCATTTTCCTGGCAAGAATACTGGATTGGTTGCACTTCCTACTCCAGGGGATCTTCCCAACCCAGGGATTGAACTCCTGCCTCTTTCGTCTCACACTGGCAGGCAAATGCTTTACCACCAGAGCCACCTGGGAAGCTACTTTTTTTTCTAGAACAATTTTTAAAATCAGCAGGTAAGGTCAAAAGGCCTGTGCTTATAGAAATTAAAATAAGAGAAACATTCAACCGAAGATAATAATGCCTTTAGCACTGAATCACTCTGAGTCACTCACTACTACTAAACATATCACAGCAGTGACATCAAAGTAGATGAAGAAAGCATTGAGAGGAGTTTATGACACTGGAAGCTTCTCGCTAGCCGAAAAAGATCATCTGAACCTATCTATGCAGTTAGGTTAGATCAAACATGGGTCCTTATCACCTCTCATATAAATGGGGAGCAGTGAGGAACTTGAACTTGGAAAAAACTCCCTTAGAGCTCTATCAAGGGGCTACAACATCACTGAGAGAAAAGGACATTATTTCCTTTGAGGTGATAACTAAAACAGTGCCTGTATTGGCAAGGAAGTTCCTGTTTCTAACAGAAATAGGGTAAGAGGTAGAGAGAAGAATGTCAAGAAAGGAGAGGAAGAAGGTAACAGCTGTGGCTGCTGGGCTTGTGTTCTTACTGAAGATACGTAGAAGTTTACCTTTCTTCCTTTCTCTCCTTTTTTCATGTATTCATTCAGCAAGTATTTCTTGACTATCTAGAAAAGCTATGACAAACCTAGACAGTATATTAAAAAGCAGAGACATCACTTTGCCAACAAAGGTCCATATAGTCAAAGCTATGGTTTTTCCAGTAGTGAGAGCTGGACCATAAAGGCTGAGCACTAAAAAATTGATGCTTTTCAACAGTGATGTTGGAGAAGACTCTTGAGAGCCCCCTGGACTATGAGGAGATCAAACCAGTCAAGCCTAAAGGAAATCAACCCCAAATATTCATTGGAAGGACTGATGCTGAAGCTAAAGCTCCAATACTTTTGGCCACCTGATGTGAAGGGCAGACTCACTGGGAAAGACCTGGAGGCTGGGAAAGATTCAGGGCAGGAGGATAAAAGGGCGACAGAGAATGAAATGATTGGACAGCATCAACAACTCAGTGGACATGAGTTTGAGGAAACTCCAGGAGTAGGTGAAGGACAGGGAAGCCTAGCATACTGTCCAAGTTGGACAGCAAGATAGCATTAGTTACATCCCTTGTGCTGCTTATCTATTGCTTTTAAAATTTTGGATTCACTTTAGAAGAGCATTTCAAAATAACTCAGGAAAAAAAAATAATACTATGTGGATTGGGAGTATCTTAGAATTTTATAATAATGAACCACATCCCAATAATAAACCATGTAATCAGCGATGCTTATATATGAGTGGGTGAAAGTCACTCAGTTGTGTCTGACTCTTTGTGACCCCATGGACTGTATAGTCCATGGAATTCCCCAGGCCAGAATACTGGCCTTTCCCTTCTCCAGGGGATCTTCTCAGCCCAGGGATCAAACCCAGGTCTCCCACAGGGCAGGCAGATTCTTTACCAGCTGAGTCACAAGGGAAGCCCAAGATTACTGGAGTGGGTAGCCTATCCCTCTCTAGAGGATCTTCCTGACCCAGGAATCGAACTGGGGTCTCCTGCATTGCAAGAGGATTCTTTACCAACTGAGCTATCAGGGAAGCCCAGATGCTTATACAGACGGTCCCAATTAATATTTTTTTTGAAATTTTTACTTTGTATTGGGTATAGCTGATTAACAATGCTGTGATAATTTCAGGTGAACAGTGAAGGGACCCAGCCATATATACACATGTATCCACTCTCCTCTCCCATCCAGGCTATAACCCAATTAACATTAACATGTAAAAAAAATAGTGATTTATTTTCTAGATTGTTTTAACCATTTCAAAGTTTTAACATAAACAAATAAAAGTATTTTCTCATAAAACACAATGTAAAAATTACTAATGGTCTTTTGCCTTTTTGATTCCCATTAATGAATCCTGTTTTTTAAAAGCAATTTCTAAAATTACAAGTTACATTCTTAGGCAAATGCAAACTAGTTAAAAAACAGTACCACTTACACAGTTTTAGCCCAAAACCACAATAATCTCAAATGCAAAAAGGTAAACTATTTTATTCTTTGAACCTCAGTGTAAGGTAAACTGTTGAGTACCATCAATAGTTTAGGTAAGAACCATTCTTTTCTGAAGTTTTGAGTCCTCTCCGCCATCACAGTTCTCAAAAACAACAAAACAAAAAATCTTTCTGCACACTACATAATCCAGAAATATATTTGAACAACTAAGCATTTTTAAGCACAATTGCACTCATCTCACATGCCAGTAATGCTCAAAATTCTCCAAGCCAGGCTTCAGCAATACGTGAACCGTGAAATCCCTGATGTTCAAGCTGGTTTTAGAAAAGGCAGAGGAAACAGAGATCAAATTGCCAACATCCGCTAGATCATGGAAAAAGCAAGAGAGTTCCAGAAAAACATCTACTTCTGCTTTATTGACTATGCCAAAGCCTTTGACTGTGTGGATCACAATAAACTGTGGAAAATTCTGAGAGAGATGGGAATACCAGAACACCTAACCTGCCTCTTGAGAAATCTGTATGCAGGTCAAGAAGCAACAGTTAGAACTGGACATGGAACAATAGACTGGTTCCAAATAGGAAANTCAGAAAAAGAAGATCATGGCATCTGGTCCCATCACTTCATGGGAAATAGATGGGGTAACAGTAGAAACAGTGTCAGACTTTATTTTTGGGGGCTCCAAAATCACTGCAGATGGTGACTGCAGCCATGAAATGAAAAGACGCTTACTCCTTGGAAGGAAAGTTATGACCAACCTAGATAGTATATTCAAAAGCAGAGACATTACTTTGCCAACTAAGGTCCATCTAGTCAAGGCTATGGTTTTTCCAGTAGTCATGTATGGATGTGAGAGTGGGACTGTGAAGAAGGCCGAGCGCTGAAGAATTGATGCTTTTGAACCGTGGTGTTGGAGAAGACTCTTGAGAGTCCCGTGGACTGCAAGGAGATCCAACCAGTCCATTCTGAAGGATATCAACCCTGGGATTTCTCTGGAAGGAATGATGCTAAAGCTGAAACTCCAGTACTTTGACCACCTCATGTGAAGAGTTGACTCATTGGAAAAGACTTTGATGCTGGGAGGGATTGGGAGCAGGAGGAGAAGGGGACGACCAAGGATGAGATGGCTGGATGGCATTATGGACTCGATGGATGGGAGTCTGAGTGAACTCCGGGAGATGGTGATGGACAGGGAGGCCCGGCCTGCTGTGATTCAAGGGGTCGCAAAGAGTCAGACACGACTGAGCAATTGAACTGAACTGAAGCATTTTTATAGATGAAATTGCAATAAATAAGCATCTCTGTCCTTGGCTACATAAACCAGTATAAGCTTGAATCAAAGTAAAATAGTTTTCCAATTATTGCAATCTACTTAATTTTGTTAAAGTTTAAACATTTCCATCAGTTAAAATTTCTGTATCAGTTGATAGTTCAGACCAACCATTTTCTATGACTGCTTGAATCCCATTTAGAGTAACTTTAAACTGCAATGATATTGTCAAATGAAAACAAACACATCTATCAGCAGTCAAGTTTTTTCTCTTTGTAAACCACTAGTTGTCAGTGAAGACAATCCACCCAAACTCCAAGATCTTCTATCTTTGATCAGGTCATAAATTCATTTATCAGTCTTCCTCTTTCAGAAAGTTAAACCTTTATTCAAAGCTAAATGCAACTAGTTATGCCTTTTAATTTACATCCAAGAAGATCAAGAGGAGGCAAAATGGCATGCAAAAATTACAGACTGTGGTGCAAGTTTATAGTGTCACTAAATGTTACTGCACAGAATTCCATATGTAAATACTTTCATTTCATACAATAATTAATGAGTTCTATCCTAAAAGCATGGCACCTAAGCATGAGGGTAAAGGGAACAGAATAGACTCAAGGAAAATTGTTCTTAGAAGTCCCAGGATGGCAGGCCACTGATTATCTTTGGTGTGAAAATTAATATCCAAAAAATAACTTAAGAATGAACAAAATTTTCCTGACCTTTGAAAGGTGGGATGGACTGCACAAATGTGTAGTGTAAGGATGTCTATTCAAACTCAAGTAGAATGTTGAATTTTTTTCCCAACCTACCCTGCATCTTCCCTTTTCCATAAGCTGGATAATGGCCCTTTAACAAAAAAAAAAAACAATGTGTGACGCAAGCCAGGTAAAGCTAGACACAGAGAATCTCCCAACTGATGCCTAGATCATGCTCCTAATTTAGGTCCCACCCATGACTCTGGCATGACAGAGTAGCCAGTGGCTAGGCACACATCCCAAATCCAAATTAGTGGGTGCACACATCCAAATTAGTGGCTGCAGATCTATGCTGTCAACACAGAGATGGAACCACTAATTATCTCCACAATGTATTTTCAAGTGAGCATGCCTGCTTGCCAGTACCATAATCACTTTTCCTCCAGTTTTCCAGGTCACTAATTCCAAATTAGGGGAAGCTGGAAAAGACTAGAATCTTCTGAAGGAAATGACAAGAAGGTGAGTTTCAAAAGGAAGGATATTAATGGTAAAATCTGAAAATTGTGCTTGTATGTCCATCTTCAATACTGAATCAGAAGACTTAATTTTGCAGCAGTGCTGTAGGGAATGAGCACTCCATTTCTAGTTAGTTGAAAACCACCTTAAACTGAGAGCTGAAATTATTCAAGATTTAAGCTCATACATGTACAACAATAAGCCAAGGAATACAAACCCGTGAGAAAACATTCCTGGAGAAACAAGTGCAGAAAGACCTCTGATGGCCAGCAAAGAAAAAGCCAATGTTGAACAGAAGCCTTTAAACTCATCAGTGGGGGCATAGGAAGTAGGAAATAGTGACCATACAATTTTACCATTATGTTGATGGACAGTCTTCCAAAACAATTCTGAATATTGTACATTTATATTTATAATATATAGTGCTAGATTTCTGGTGTCAAGACAAAATTAGTCTCAGAATTCACTCTGCTTGGTAAGTGATTCACTAGATACTTTTAGATGTGTATCCAATACCATTCCAAATTACTTTAACAAGTATAGGCTAATACCTCACTGTCATTCAGAACCACATCTAATCTCTTATATTTCTACGAAAATGTATTTTGGTTTCTCACAAGCTATACCTTAACCTATTTAGCATTGACACCTCAGAGAATTTTTGTGTCCTTTTTGGCTTTGTTTTCCCCAAGTAGTACACATAATTTATTATACTTTTTTCCAGACTTTTACAAACGATGATGAATCTGAGATTAAATTTGAATATTTTCTGTGCCTTCACTACTCCGAATAGACCAGAAATCTCCATTCCTAACACTGACTGATCAAGTATAAAATCCAGTGTTCCAGGCGAGTTGGTTCTGTACTAAGTAGAGATTTTACCAAATGAGAGACAGAGAAAGAATGTCAAACTTTTAAGTTCTAAAGAAACAAAAATAAAGACAGACGAGTACAAACACTAGAAAAACTGCATAGCACTCTAGTAGGTATGCCTGCCAAGTTAAAAAGAAACCAGACAGGTTCAAACTGAACGAATGCTTTCACTACTGACAGTGCCAAACCCAAATAACCCAAATAATCCCCTCGTAACCACACCAGTAAAGGCAAAATGCATATCTTGTGAAATTCATAGTCATATTTCAGTTTTTCGTATAAATGAAGAATTCTTTTTCCATGTTTATTTTCATATTATTTAACTGATTATTCTTATACCATTTTATATCACTCAGCTGTTTTTATATCATTTTACTGTATATCATTTTATATCATTTAGATTCTCCCTTTTACTTTTCTTCCTTTTGAAAGTTAACTTTATACTTTCAGTACTCAAATGCAAATATTTACATATATATATATGCTGAAATATTGCTCATGTTTACTTTTTATAATATTTCAAGAAAAAAGTAATAGTATAAAAACACTGCAATGATTGTCCAAACACATAATTTCAGGTAGTTTATATTTTCTTCTTTACATTTCTACATTTTTTCCCAATTTTTCTATAATAATTATGTATAGTATAAATATGTATTTTTAAAAATTTAAGTTATTCCTAGAAAAATATAGAATATAGTAGCTCTCTCAACACCAGAAGGTTCTGGAATAGTACATAGTAGGTTCTGGAATAGCACACAGTAGGTCCTCAAGATTGCTGGGAGAAATATCAATAATCTCGGATATGCAGATATCTGAGATATGTCATACCACCCTTAAGGCAGAAAGTGAAGAACAACTAAAGAGCCTCTTGATGAAAGTAAAAGAGGAGAGTGAAAACGCTGCCTTAAAGCTCAACATTCAGAAAACTAAGATCATGGCATCTGGTCCCATCACTTCATGACAAATAGATGGGGAAACAATGGAAACAGTGTCAGACTTTATTTGGGGGGGCTCCAAAATCACTGCAGATGGTGACTGCAGTCATGAAATTAGAAGACATTTGCTCCTTAGAAGAAAAACTATGACCAACCTAGACATCATATCAAAAAGCAGAGACATTACTTTGCTAACAAAAGTCCTTCTAGTCAAGGCTATGATTTTTTCAGTAGCCATGTATGGATGTGAGAGTTGGACTATAAAGGAAGCTGAGCTCCAAAGAACTGATGCTTTTGAACTGTGGTGCTGGAGAAGACTCATGAGAGTCCCTTGGACTGCAAAGAGATCCAACCAGTCCATCCTAAAGGAGATCAGTTCTGAATATTCATTGGAAGGACTGATGCTGAAGCTGAAACTCCAATACTTTGCACACCTGATGGAAAGAACTGACCCACTGGAAAAGACCCTGATGCTGGGAAAGATTGAAGGCAAGAAAGAGGAAAAGGGGACGACAGAGGATACGATGGTTGGATGGCATCACCAACTCGATGGACATGAGTTTGAGTAAACTCTGGGAGTTGGTGATGGACGGGGAAACCTGGCATGCTGCAGTCCATTGGGTTGCAAAGAATCGGACATGACTGAGTGACTGAACTGAACTGAGGTCCTCAAGAAATACCATCTGAATGAATGGATGAAGTTCCTTGGCAAATCAATTCTTGTGTGAAGCCAAAGCACGGATTTACTTAATAGTAGTTCCATAATACAAAAAAAAAAAGAAAATATAACACATAAAATGTAATTACCTAATTAACTTACAATGAAACTGTAAGAATTTAGAAGATTAACGTTTAGAATACTGATGGGTTTTGAATTATGTCTAAATCCATTTCTGTGCCACATTTTAATACCAGATTTTGCCTGTGGGATTAACTTTTTCTGGAAATAAAGCACACAAGTACATTTGGTGTCAACCTATGATACATAATTCTAGGACAATACACTAAAAGCAACATGAAAACACTATGAATTTTCCTTCCTGTAAATGTCATTATAAAAAGAAAAGGAATAAAAAAAGATGTAATGATCCATCACAGCAAAGTCAAGAAAAAAATCTCCCTTGGCCCATTTATTGGTAAGGCTAACAATCATCAAGTAATTGCCATGGGGACTCAACATTTAGTTGAATTTCAAATAAAGAAATGAACATTTAACTTTCTGATTGGCTACCTAATATCTGTTCTTCCAACATATTCAACATTACCCCTGCTCCCAGAAAATAAGAAAGAGATAATGAACAATCAGAAAGCAAAATAATGGCCAAAAGAAATGTCTTGACAACACAAAAGTAGACTGGGATGAGCACTTAAGATTCTAAGAATTACCAAGGTATAAAAGCAGAAAACAAGCCTCTACCTAAGGACACCTGAAGCTGTAGGTGAGGATGAAATTTAAGGGTTTTCTTAAAGCCATTACTAGAGGTAGCCATCTTACTTTTTTGTTTCCCTGGAAGAACTTAAGTTTTAATTTACAAGCCACTAAATTCAGTATGAGGATCCAGGCCTTTGTCATTATCCATCCCTTTCTGTGCTCCTTGGGATTTTTTCCATGCATCCTTCACATCACAGAACAGCAGCAATGTCCACTAGGCGCAGAACTCTAGAATGAGTGAATAACTAACTTATCAGCTCTAGCAACAAGGGCTTCATAACAGCTTTCCCAATAATGCTTCTATCAGTAATACTGAGAATGTGACAGAAAACCTTCTAAAATCGAGAGGGCTTTACTTCTTCAACCATGGCCTTTCTCAAGTCAGGGCTAATAACTGAGTCCACAGGGTTTCCTATCAGTTCAGTTCAGTCGCTCAGTCGTGTCTGACTCTTTGCCACCCCATGAATCGCAGCACGCCAGGCCTGCCTGTCCATCACCAACTCCCGGAGTTCACTCAAACTCATGTCTATCGACTCAGTGATGCCATCCAGCCATCTCATCCTTTGTTATCCCCTTCTCCTCCTGCCCCCAATCCCTCCGAGCATCAGAGTCTTTTCCAATAAGTCAACTCTTCGCATCAGGTGGCCAAAGTATTGGAGTTTCAGCTTAAGCATCAGTCCTTCCAATGAACACCCAGGACTGATTTCCTTTAGGATGGACTGGTTGGATCTCCTTGCAGTCCAAGGGACTCTCAAGAGTCTTCTCTAACACCACAGTTCAAAAGCATCAATTCTTCGACGCTCAGCTTTCTTCACAGTCCAATTCTCACATCCATACATGATCACTGGAAAAACCATAGCCTTGACTAGACAGACCTTTGTTGACAAAGTAATGTCTCTGCTTTTTAATATGGTGTCTAGGTTGGTCATAACTTTCCTTCCAAGGAATAAGCGTCTTTTAATTTCATGGCTGCAATCACCATCCACAGTGATTTTGGAGCCCCCCAAAATAAAGTCTGACACTGTTTCCACTGTTTCCCCATCTATTTCCCATGAAGTGATGGGACCAGATGCCATGATCTTAGTTTTCTGAATGTTGAGCTTTAAGCCAACTTTTTCACTCTCCTCTTTCACTTTCATCAAGAGGCTCTTTAGTTCTTCTTCGCTTTCTGCCATAAGGGTGGTGTCATCTGCATATCTGAGGTTATTGATATTTCCCCCAGCAATCTTGATTCCAGCTTGTGTTTCTTCCAGCCCAGCATTTCTCATGATGTACTCTGCATAGAAGTTAAATAAGCAGAGTGACAATATACAGCCTTGATGTACTGCATTTCCTAGAGTTCATTCAAAATGAACCATGGAGGAATTTTTTTGTTTAGAAATTAGAAAAGATCTATATGGATCATGAGCAGAGAGCAATATTTTTAAAATCTGTGTATGCATTAAAAATCCCAAAGTAATAGACAGGAGAGTTCACAAAAGGCTAAAGCAGGATAGAATTTTGGACAGAATCTAATAGTCAGTTTTACAGAAAATGCCTCAGCCCAAAGTCACAAAGCTGTTAAGCTGTTGACAGCCTGGGGATCTTGACCCCAAACACAGCTGTCTTTTGACCAAAGCAAAATGCAGCTGGGGTAGTGAAAATTTAGATTAAATAGCTTAATTTATTACAGAGGGAAAAATAAATGATACCTGACCTCACCTCAATCCCTTTTCTCTTTTTTAATTTTTTAAATGCTCTACTCTTAAGTTTGCACCTGACCCAAAGAAGCAGTATTTTTTTCCTTTCTTGAAACAGCACATCATGTAATGTAATATCTACTTGCCTAAATGCAAAGATGTGGTCCTGAATTTAAAATATATATATATATATATATATATATATATATATATACTTTACAAAAACATTCAACAGATCCTTAGTGATGGGTACAAACTCCTGATAATTAAATCCTAAAACCTTTAAGATTCTTCCCTTACAGACCCATTAACTGCAATATTCTTTCCAGAAGTACATTATATTTTAACTGTGGTTTAAATTTTGGCTCCATTGCTAAGGATTTTTTAAACTTGTATATAAAAAAACTAGATGTAAAATTGTCATTGTAACCATTTTTCAGTGAACAATTCAGTATTACTAAAGGCACCCATAATGTTGTGGGACCATAACCACCATGCAGCTCTAGAATTCTTTTCATCTTCCGCAAAGTAAACTCTGTACTCATTAAACACTAACTCCCCACTCTTTCTTTCCCTAAACCCTGGCAAATACCATTCTACTTTATGTCTCTATGGATTTGACTACTCTAGGTATTTCTTAAAAATTAAATTACACAGTATTATAATTTTTGTGACTGGCTTATTTTACTTCAAGGTTCACCCATGTTGAAACATGTCAGAATTTCCTTCCTTTTTAAGTCTGAATAATATTCCACTGCATATAAATAGTCCATTTTATCTATTCATCCATGAATGGACACCTGGGTTGCTTTCCCCTTTGGGCTATTTGTCAATAATGTTGTTATGAAGAGAGTATACAAATATCTCTTCAAGTCTCTGCTTTCAATTCTTTGGGGTACACACTCAAAAACAGAATTGGCTAATAATATGGTAATTCTGTGTTTAATATATTGAGGAACTGTCATACTATTTTCATAGCAGCCACACCCTTTTACATTCCTCCAAGCAGTACACAAGAGTTCCAATTTACCCACATCTTCACCAATACTTATTTTCTGATTTGATTTTAAAAAAATATAGTAGCCATTCTAACTTTTATCTTTTTCGGGACTCCACCTCTTCTGCTAACTCTCCCTTTAGCAAACTTTAGAAACTTCTGTGTAGCTTTGTTGGCCTTTGAAGTTCCTTTAAAACAGTGCAGCAAGTTCAGAAATTTTCATTGCCCATCTGATGTGTATGAATGCTCTCGCAGCCTCCTGATTGGTAAATCCTTGGGGATTACACTGTATGCAATTTCACTTGTTCATTGATTCTATCTATTTAATTTAAAAAAAAATCTGTCATTGGATTAAACAAAAACAGCCATTCTAATAGGTATTGAAACTATCTCTTTGGGCTTTGGATTTGTGTTTCCCTAATGAATTGTGGTTGTGAGCACTGTGATAGTGTGTGTATTGGTCATTTGTATATCTTCTTTGGAGAAATGTCTATTCAAGCTCTTTGTCCACCTTCCTCTAGAGCTGTTTTTGGCTTCATCCGAAAATACTTCCATTTATATACAATTGTAAATCCTGGGGCTTTTCAGTTTAATGGTTATTTGGAACGTGAGAATCACGTCTATGTCTTGGGGTCCCTTGAACATGAGCTGTAGAAATTAAGAATATATGATCTAGTAGCTTTAAGGTATCACAAAGCTGTGTGCGTGTGTGCTCAGACACTAAATCATGTCCATCTCTTAGCACCCCATGGACTGTAGCCCACCAGGCTTCTCTGTCCATGGAATTTTTCAGACAAGAATACTAGAGTGGGTTGCCATTTTCTCCTCCAAGAGATCTTCCCAACCCAGGCATCAAACCCATGTCTCCTGTGTATAAGTAGCCTAAGACCTCTTTATTCTCTCCTATTTACTACTGACCCAGTAAAATAAGCAAGTTAGCAGCAGCAGGAGCAAAATAACAACCTTAGGAAAAGAAATATGGCATCGTGGCCTACCATGTGGTTACAAGTCCAGATTTTGACCAAAAACCAGTTCTATATGACTTGCAAGTTGACCAGCATCTCTGGGATGCTGGACCTGCAATAACTTCTAAGGTATTTTTCACCTCTAAACATCTGACACCAGACATTTATCACACAAGACAAAGATAACCACATATTCTTTAAAATAATGGGATACAGAGAATGATTCTCAAATCAGCAGTCATAAAGCATTTTTTACATATTTCTCAGAAACCAAATATTAGAGTAACGCAGACACCACATTCATTGGTCAAAGTCCTCCCCATTTATGCCTGTCGATGTGTGAGCCATTGTTTATCTGCTGTGAGGGAGGTGTAGTAAATTTTGGTTCCCTTGCCCTGAGAGATTTTTCTTAAACATGGAAACCCTGAATCTAAATAAAAGTTAATTACAGAGTAAAAAGCAAAAATCTGAACAACTCTGGTTAAAGAGAGTCTGAAGGCTTCAGAGACCTCCATGAAGCTTTACTTGAGTGACTTTTCTATGACTTCCAAAACCTGTTTTTTTAAATTGATGCCTAGAGATGGAGCACAGCATTTCCACACATATTCATGGGCCTTCATCACCTGCCTGAGCCCAAGAGCAAGAGAACAAATAAACTAAAATCTTGGGAAGAAAAATGGGTAATACAACAAATAGGAATTTATTACCATTTTGCATAATTTGGAATATATTGCTGCCAGTCATGCCCTGTGCTAAGTATTTTACATGATTTAATTCCCACAATGAACACAGGAGATAGGTATTTTCTACTTCTTAAGTTGGGGTAACTGAGAGACAGAGAGGTTAAGAAACTTGTCCAAGGTCACACAGCTACAGGTGATAGTATTGGGCTTGGAAGCCAGCAGACTGGCAGCAAATCCCTGACTCTGAATATTTTTACCTTCTATAGCCTTGCTTGGACAACACAGCCTGGCTAAGCCCACTCTGACACAGTCCCTGCATCATTCCTACAAGCCATTTTCCAAAATATGGATACTTCAAGTGCTGATGTGTTGGATGCAAAGATAGACAAATCAGCCTCAGACTCAGAGGAAGCTCCGAACGAAAGGGGTAAGAAGGAAGGGGCAGGCCTCACACCCACAAAGCATCTCAAATTTAGAATCATGCATCACGCAGGCTGTCACAGAAAAACCCCAGTGAGGCTGAAAGACAGAGACATTCTTTGTATGGCTATAAGCCTGTGTCCCACTACCAGTTCAAGATCCTGGCATACACAGTGAATCAATATATTTTTACAAATTCTTAAAATACTTTGCAAATGGCACAATGAAAGTGCACAGCATTTTATGAACACTGCATGTATTATCTTGTTAAACATAAGGCTTGAAAGAGTGCCACAATATTTACAGCCTTGTTTGGACACTTCATTTTGTCACATGCCAGTGGCTTTAGAATATGGAAGTGGCCTGAGCTTCATGCCCTCTCCGCCCCCCAGGCTCTGACTCTTTGTGACTCTCATCGTGAGCAAGACTGTGCTGGGCAAGTCAGAGAAAAATCAGCAACGAGACCACAGTGTACACGGTTGGCATCACTCAGCGTCTCACACTCTGTTCCTTGTTTCGCCCATTAACAACGGGAAGCAGCTGTTCCCTGTGACTCGTTTTCTGTTCTGCACCATTTAGTTCACAGCCTAGGAGCTGAGACCACACCCATCAGAACTGAGTTTGCTAACAAAGAGACAAAAATAACAAAAGGCTAGGCTTTCTGCTTCTCAGACATCACCTAATTCTGAAACTGAATCTACTTGCAAGGTAACATTTAAACCATCCCTGGCCTCTCTCTAGGCCACAATAATCAGGGGCATGTGGCCAGGGCTGATTTTCCAATGACACTACGAAATACTGGGGGAAGCCCAGGTGGCTTAGTGGTAAAGAATCCACTTGCAATGCAGGAAATGCAGGCTCAATCCCTGGGTCAGGAAAATCCCCTGGGGGAGGGCATGGCAACCCTCTGGTTTTCCAATGACCCTACCAAATATTACAAACAAAATTCTCACTGATCATGGAAACAGCCACCATTTGAAAAATATATAGTTTTGTGTGTAGTTATACTTCAATCAAAATGAGGCTCGTACACTAAACGAAAAAATTATAAGGGTCCTAAGGCTGTAGAGGAGATATCAGGCTGAGAATAATAACAAAGACCTGATCTTTATTCTGAAAGAATGAGATCTGGTTTTTGACTCGGATTTTTGTACTTTTAATTCATTCTACCAATACGATAGACCATTGATTCTGAAAGTCAATGTCAATGTTCTATAAACCAGAACCTGTGGTTTTCTAGAAGCCTGAGTTCTGCAAAATTTATGAGGCTCTTTTGCATTGCAACAGTCATTGGTTCGCCTTGGTTGGTAAATTCCAGCCATGGCCTCCAGGGTAGGACACACTGTCTTTGACAGGAAGAGTCTGAAGGAACTAATTCTTGGAGAAACCATCCCAGGTTGATTTTGGGTATAATCCAAAGGAAACAGAGAGACTGGGTTAAATTTTAGACAGATTCAAGTAATGATTCTTTAGGGTCTGACTCACAGATAACAATCACTTTCCCTCCTAGTTTATGAACTAACTTCAAATTCCTAAGGACTGAGGTAGAAATGAACCTAAGATGAATATTGCATATATTGTAAAACTAACCTAGCATTTGAACCTTGTAAGAAAAACTAAGGCAATGGGTCCTTGTCAACTAAAATCTAAAATGCTCAAAATTCCACAGCAAATAACCCAAGTACATAAACCATTCTTATCTATACATTACTCCACATTCCATAGAACATAATACCACCACAATGAACTTTGTCATGAGCTAGGTTAGTCAGTTAAATTAGGAATATAAGTAATATGTGTACATGCGTGCTAAGTCGCTTTAGTGTCAGACTCTTTGTGACCCTACGGACTGCAGCTCGCCAGACTCCTCTGTCCATGGGATTCTGCAGGTAAGAATACCAGAGAGGGTTGCCGCGCCCTCCTCCAGGGGATCTTCCCACCCAGGCATCAAACTTGCGTCTTTTGTGTCCCTGCATTAGCAGGCAGTTCTTTAACACTAGTGCTACTTGGGAAGCCTTGTAAGTAATATATTCTATGATAAATCTGCATGACAGAGAGTGGATGATTTTTTTTTCCATTCTCACACATTTGAAAAAACTACTTCAGCTGGTCATTTGTCAGAAGCAAATCAACAGATGCAATGGCCCTTTTTTGGGCAAAGCCAGGCATGAACATGTGGCGTTGCTAAGAGAAGCAGGATATGTGAGCAGCCACAAGCCATCACAATCAAGATAATCACCAGCAGTGAAAAGACAGTGAGTGTTCACCTAAGGCCATGGATAGACGTGCCATAATACCTACGTTAACGACTAAGCTGTAAGGATAGGAAACAACAGGGGTTCCAACACAGACCTGACTGTAGAGCCTAAGGTCTTCCCATCATCCACACAATCGAAGGCAATCTACATATACGCACAGTGGAGATAGGACTGCTGTTACACTGCACAAGTCTTTGGAGTCTCTGTTAAATAGATGCATGACACTAGAATCAACAGTACTGGAGACGGCTCAAAAATGACGACACGCGATCCCCCAACTTGGCAATGAAAATAGGCCATAGGCAGCGTGATTACTCCTCTGCAGAAGACACGTTCCCGTCAACACAACTGAGGCACGGTCAGAGGACGAGATGGTTGGAATGACAACTAGAGCACGGCTCCAGGGTCTCCTCTACCGCAGCCTGCCTGAAGAAGGCTGTCTTCACAGCAGCGCCTGTTTACAGGCCTCAAAAGAAGAAGACAACTTGGAAGAATTTGTAAACACATTTCCATCTGGCCTCTTTGAGTGTCTGCTGCTGACTTCTTTACCTCAAGGGGAGACAGATGCAAGAGCTATGAGTCAGAGGACACTGGAGACACTGGCCCTGCTGCTCCAACTCTTGCTACTCTGGTCCTAAGATCCCCACAAAATCTTCTGATCATCTTCCACCCTACCTGGGAGTCTTTCCTCCAAGGAGACGCGAACCTGCTGACCAGCTAATATGAACGCAGTATTCTACATGACAATTTTATTTATCGGTAAAAATGGCACACTGCATGGCAGGCAAAATGCTGGGCATGTTTATATGCATTAATTCACCTACCGAGGAGATGTACCAACATTGAAATCAATGATAATAATCATAATAATAAATTACATTGCTGACACTTAGAAGACTTTCCTGGAGTGATCAAGCTGTAGATGGCAGGGCTAGGTGTTGAATTCACATAGAACTCTATAGCTTGACAAGAAATGCCCAATGTCTCGGGATGATCTGGAAGAGAAAGGGGTATTGGTAGACTTCCTAAAAATATATTTTGAATTAATGAGCATCACTCTAAGGAAAGAGTCCAGAAATTTTAGCAGATTTTTGAAAGGATTCTTCTGGAGAAGGAAATGGCAACCCACTCCAGTATTCTTGCCTGGAGAATCCCAGGGACAGGGGAGCCTGGTGGGCTGCCGTCTATGGGGCCACAGAGTCAGACACGACTGAAGCGACTTAGCAGCAGCAGAAAGGATTCTTATCCCGTAAAACTCTAAAAACCATCAGCTGCTTTGAAAACATTATTTAATGGTCACAGATTCAGTCACAGGAAAATAGTTTACATCTATTTTAATTGCCAACAGAGTAATTTCAGGGCTAATTACAATGATAGTGAATCTGGCCTTCTGCTCAAATCTCATTATATTTAGGGCCTTTTTCTGTTCTTATAATGTGATGTAAGGGTGGGCAGTATTAATAAATAAATATGTGCTGCTAGAGTACACCTGTTCTTTACCTGGTGGCTTCCAGCTCCCTACACAGCTCAGGGAACACCACACCACACCCAGGGCTGGCCTGGCCCATCTTAGGGTCAGAGCAATTAGTCATGTGCAGAGAGGGCCGAAGATGGACTTAACATCTTCAATTTTGAACACTTGTTTCTTTTTTCATTAGCTCTACCAAATAGCATGAAATTTTTTTAGGAGAGGATGCAAAAGATATTTGGGGATCGCTTTTGCAAAAAATAACCATTCTTTACATCACCTGGTAGAGAAATAGGCAATGAAAGAAAAGCACACTTTATTTTCTCATTTCTTTCCCTTGCCCAACATTTTAAGTAGTTACTTCAAATTCAGAAATCTAACCTAATTTTAGCAATGTATAACTACAAAATAAACTATAAAGTCTCTGGCACCCATAAATAAATACAGCAGTTGGCGACAAAACTGATGTTTAATTATAGATCTTTCAAGGATGTTACAAAAAAATACCACCCCAAGGTACTTTGGTCTATCATATCTCAAAAAAATTGGAAAGAAAAAAGATGCTTTGTAAAGAAAAGTTCTTTTCCATTTGTGATTATCTTATTTCACAGTTAATTAAAAAGAATTTGTCTTTTTTTTTTTTTTTTTGGTCACTCTTTCAAGGCCCAATTTTTAGCTTCCATACCCAAGACTCTAGCACAGAATACAATTCTAAGTTGGAAGTATATCATGGAAGCATTCATGTTATAAATATTTGCTAAAAATATAATGATTATAGTTTTTCCTTAAACAATGACCACAGATGTTAACTAGACTTATTGCAGTGATCATTTCACAATTTATACATATACTGAATCATTATGCTATAGACCTAAAACTAATATTATATGTCAGTTATATTTCAAAAAAAATTTTTACAGCATTTTGGCATTGCTCCAACAACCAAGCTCATGATCAGGAGGTTCATCTCCATAAAGAGGAAGTGAAAAAAATTATAAAAGATAGATTCAAGTTTTTCTGAGATATGGGCGTGGTTGTTCAGCTTACCTCATATGATAGAAAATGAACATAAAACTTTAAATTTCACTTTAAAATCTTTCTGAACAACAACAACCACAACCAAAAAATCCAGACCTTTCTGGATTGTCCTCCTGACAAATGACAGGAAGCAAATCTTCGTCATTCAACGTCCTCTACCAAATACCTCCACTTTTTCTAAGGGACTAGGCTTCTAGGAGGTTTCAGTGTGTGTGCATGTGTGTGCCCCAAACCCAGTCCCACAGGCAGCCACACCAATCTGCTTGCAGGACCTGAAACACATGTTATTAGGATCCATCCCACACCCTAGCTCCTCCTTCCTCCCCCATGCATGAAATACACTCTTCACCAAACCAAGCCTATAACACCTTTTCAGAATCTCCCATAAAATTTACACTTCCCCATGTACTTTGTCTTTTCCCGACTACATCTCTATTTTCAACATTCTTAAAAGAAATCCATACTTCAGGGTAGCATGCAACTTGCTTTACTTATACATTTTCCCTCCCTGTGGAATCAGAAGCATAATCATCTCTGTCACTTCCCTCTTAATCATCTCCAATTCCGAGTATAGGACACAGTTGGTATTCAGGAAATATGTACCTACAGCAAAATAATAATGCTGTGTTTCTTTCACACTTGACTTAATTGAGGCCCATACTGTACTTACTCCTGTACCTAAAACACACACATAAACTGATGGGCCAGCAGTTCAATGACTCCATATACAGTGACATGAACTCTGTTGGTACAGCTGCTGTACCTTCACGGTACATGACAACCCCACCTGCGGGCTGCACTTAAGACAAGCCCAGATCCTGATCATCAGCAACACAAGAACATATGGATCAACGATTTAGAATAAGGCCAGCCTGCTTCTGAATCTGACACATGCATAAAATAATGTATACTAGGTTTGGGGAGACAAACAATTTTCTTGCAGCTGATACAAACTGTGAGAGCCAGAAAGGATTTTTAAGATTCTTTCTCAGGCCCATGCTCACCTCATGTAACAGCTGAGAACTGGCTCCAGAGAGTTAGGTAATCTGGTAAATAAAGGTCATGGTTACTGGCAAGGCTGGGTACAGGACCCAAATTCCCTTATCTTCCAGTCCAACGGTCCTTCGAAATACCATGCTCTCCTGTCTTTCTAGTGATGTTTGCCTAATGCTTCCATGAAAAGACGATGTGGTATATATATACAATGGAATATTACTCAGCCATTAAAAAATCATGAAATAATACCATTTGCAGCAACATGGATGGCCCTAGAGATTGCCATACTGAGTGAAGTAAGTCAGAGAAGGAGAAATATTGTATGATATCCTTTATATGTAGAATCTAACAATAAATGATACAAATGAACTTACAAAACAGAAAGAGACTCACAGACTTAGAGAACAAACTTAGGGTTGTGGAGTGGAGCAGGGAGGGATAGTTAGGGAGTTTAGGACTGACAAATACATGCTGCTGTATTTAAAATGGATAACTAACAAGGACCTACCATATAGTACATGGAACTCTAATCAAAGTTATGGGGCAGCTTGGATGGAAGGGGAGTTTGGGGGAGAATGGATACATGAATATGTATGGCTGAGTCCTTCTCTGTTCGTCTGAAACTATTACAACATAGTTCATAGGCTATACTCCAATACAAAATAAAAAGTTTAAAAAAATAAGCTTTAATTTTCAAACATTCATTAAAGTGATGGAGAAAGGTAACAGCAGATGGTTTCTTAGAGATACACAAGGAAACTAGCTCATTCAGAGACAAAATATTAATACACACACACACACACACACACACACACACATCCCTTGCAACACATTTGCAACTTCAGTAACATTGTTTCTTTCTTGGCTGCTAAGAAGGCAAGTTACCTCCAAAACCATGTAGTTAAGTGAGGTGAGGTTCCTCCTGACTCTGGACAAGCCTCAAGCTACTTTTGACCCATTTCCCTAAATATTTAAGGAAGATATTAATATTTTTAAACTCTAAAAAGTTCATCCTTTCTCGTTTTCCGGAAAGTCCCTACGTGAGAAATGTCATTCTGATAATAATGGATAAAGAATTTCTTAGCAGGGGTTACTAGAGGGCAGAGTGAGAGATGGGACAATCAATAAGAAACCAGTTTGTTGTGGCAGACCTTCAGCAAGCCCTCCTCCAGGATTTCAATTTCCTAATACTACCTTTCTATGTTGTCTCCTTATTAACCCTTTCCCACTCACATATGTACCAGATATGCACAGTCTTCCTGAAAAGCTAATGGCAGGGTCACCTGCTTTTCCAGCCTCAGCCCCACACCTGTCTCTCCCCTGAGCCCCTCCCTTGTCCTCCACAGAATTCCTACAGCAATTATGTAATCTGAATGACATACTTCAGAGCTTAATTACATACTCCCATATTCATCTAGGTTTGCTATGCATGGGAGAAATTTCTTCCCAACACCACAAGTTCCTTGGAATCAAGAAACAGATACTGGAGGGGTTTTCTTTTCTAATAACCTCCCCAGTTAAGAACACAAGGATTAACAGACAAAGAAGAAAAAAAAAAAAAAAAAAAAAAACTCTGAAAAGTGATTCATGTATTCTTTTCCCATTTATCATTTCCTCTGGACAGAGTAATCAACTTAGGGTCTATCAACAATACCTGTCAGTAGTTAAATTTTGTCTTAAAATCAATATGTTCCTAATTAGGTTCTCTCCTGGAGTCTCTCGGAGAGGCAGACTGGCCTTTGGTTCTGTTTCAAATCATTCAAGGAGAAAAAAGATCCTAGAAACAGGGAGGAGAACATCCAACCAATTTTCAGTATGACTTTGAAGTTGAATGAAACATTAACAACTTGGGACCCTATTCATATTTCATAGTGATGCTTATTTGATCTTTCTTAATGTAAATTTTTTTGTGGTCAGGAACAAGTTTGTTCGGAAGGCTATCATTATGCTAAACTCAGCGCCCTGCATGGTAATGACCACTTAAACGTTTATTAAGGACCTTCTTTTTTCTTCCTACTGCAGCCTACTGAACATTCATTAAAAGTCTGTCCCCAGGGCCCTTCTACCTTGACAACCATGTGGACAGCGAACAAAATTTAAGAGATGGTACAACCATCACATTTCTTGAAAGTTCGGGTTCAATCTGAGAGACAGACCTGCCTTGTTATACAGTCAAGCCTCCCTCTTTCCCTTTAGTTTTGCCAAAGACTGTCAACACAAGCTAGATTTTCTAAATTCTTAAAGTATCAAAATCTTGAGGCCAAACAGACTTATAAAGGTAGGACTCATACTCAGGGCACTTAGAATTGAGAACTTGTCTTCTTATAAAGAAACTGAGGGCAAGTACTTATTTCAGACACATACAGTGAGTTTAGAATCACATTTTTTAATATGATATCATTGTACAATAACTCTTACCTTCAAGGGCGCCCAGATGGCGCTAGTGGTAAAGAACCTGCCTGTCAATGCAGAAGACATAACAGACGCAGGTCCAATCCCTGGGTCAGGAAGATCCCCTGGAGGAGGGTATGGCAACCCGCTCCAGTAGCCAGGATTCTTGCCTGGAGAATCCCACGGACAGAAGGGCCTGGGCAGGCTGCTGTCCACAGGGGTGCACAGAGTCAGACACGACTGAAGCAACTGAGCACGCACACACGCACAGCCCTCACCTTCTCACCTCCCCAGTCTCTGCAATCTATTTTTAAGTGTTTCCTTAGCTTTTTCCTATTTCTCTTAAAAATATCCTGCTTACCACTGATGGAATGTGTGCCAGGACTGGACTGGCTCATTCAATCTTCAGGGAAATTTAGGAAATGGGCCTACTTACAACGGCAAAGAGCACAGCAACTCAGATTACGAAGCCTACACACAGGGGCCCAGGGCCAGGTGCTCAGCACATTCTCCTCCAACCACATCACACCCGTGTCCCATACCTGCCTTCAGAATTGAATGCAGACAGCCTTCCTGAAACGCTGTATGCAGGTCAGCCCCACAGGAACATGTAGCTCAACATTTATATAAGCCCAGGGAAGTTCTGACATGTTGATCTGTTTCAGGCCTCTAGTAGCTTCACCTGCATAAGGAAAAGTTGCTGCCCTGATATTTTTTATGGGAGCCAAGGGACGCTGTGAGCGGGCAGCAGAAACCAAAACTGGGGGCTGAACTAGCCCGCGATCATCTGAATCTGGTTCCAGGCTTGACTAATCCTTCCTGACTCTTTCAGAGACAGGATTTCTCAATCTTGCTAGAACATTCCACCAAGGCCAACCCAAGACCATCAGACAAAAATCTCTGTGCTTTAATGCTTCCGTCTGCTGAAGTGACTGGAAATGTTATTTTATCTTATTACCAGAAGCTTTCAGAGTCATTTCAGTGAGAAATCTGGATCACATTTTTTTCCCCTCAGCTATTCTCAATTCTCCTTCAAAAGCAAGGTAAAAAGAGTGGTCCTGGAAGCCTGGCCAAGAGCCCAACTTAAAGAGAAAAGAACAAAGTGTCTGTGTGTGTGCAAGCATGTGTGTGTACATGTATGTGTGTGTATATGCATGTATGTCCATGTGTGTGTTTTTTAAGGAAATTTATTCTGCTTCCATCCCAATTCCAGACACACCCAAGCTTAAGAAGTTATAAAACACAGAGAAAAATAGTTTTGCTGAAGAAGTAATATAAATGGAAATATATTTGAAGTCATATTTCATATAATTTAAAAGGTATTACATTCACATATAAAAAATCTGAAGGATCTAAAGAACACAATAAAAAGTGAACCTTTTTAAACACCAGATGCTTAAAGTTCTTCTCCAAAACAATCAGTGTCACTAGCATACTCTTCTGGAAGTTTTCTGTTTATATGTAGGCATGTGTGTGTCCTGATTTTACACAAATGGGCAAATAATGTATAGGATCTAAGCTGACAGGTGACACTACACGTGACAATCAGGCAGGACTAGGAGGGCTAGAGAAGACATGGCCTCCTGCGCCCAGGGCTCCATGCGCACGCAAGCATGACGTCAGCAGCAGAAGCACCAACCTAAGGATTTAACTTAGGGCAGATGCGGGGGCACAAATACGGCTCTGAACTCTCCATCCAGTCAGAACGTGTGCAGGAAGTGACCAAGCGCAGTGTGAGGCAGCTGGGCGACCGGCCCCACCACCTCAGGACAAGGGACAGGGTGGCAGGATGGGATGGAGCCACCAAAACCAACACTGCTAGGGGCCCTGCGCCACCTGCCTGGGAAACACCTACAACTCTCATGAAGTAAAAGTGAGATGACAACTAACACATGCTTTGGGAGTATAACTCTCTTCTGTGTGCTTGATACAAAATACATATTAAAAAAGCTTATAGAACTCCCCTCACCACCACCCAACCCAGAAAGTGGCCTCCAGGAGAGTTTCCGGGTTATTTAATACAACTTCTGTGGCCCAGATCCAGGGCTGGTTTCTGTGGACACTGGGGCCATAGGTTCACAAAGGCACAATCCTTGATTTAACGCTCTGCAGACATCATCTTGAAATTCCCAATAAATTCTGAACAAGGGCTCCCACATTTTCAATTTGCACTGAGTGCCACAAATTATGGGCTTTCCAAGTGGCGCCAATGGTAAAGAAACTGCCTGCCAATGCAGGAGACATGAGATGTAGGTTCGATCCCTGGGTCAGGAAGATCCCTTGGCGGAGAGAGCATGGCAACCCACTCCAGCATTCTAGCATGGAGAATCCCCAAGGACAGAGGAATCTGGTGGGCTACAGTCCAAAGGGCCATGAAGAGTCGGACAAAACTGAGTGACTTGGCATTCACACATGCACCACAAATTACATAGCTACTCCTGCCTGAAACATTGCTTGTTGTAGGGCAGGTGTTCAATATATTTGTCAAATATACACATGAATGAACTTCCCTGGTGGTCCAATAGTTAAGACTCTGTGCTTCAAAGGCAGAGTACATGAGTTCAGTCCCTAGTTGGGAAAGTTCTTCACTTCTTGCAGTACGGCCCCAAAAAGGGAAAAAACTACACACATGAGTGAATTAATGGAACCTGAAGTAGGACATGAATCTACAGATCAAACCACAGCCTGCAGGCCAATTCTGGCTCTCCCACCTGCTTTGGTAAATAAAGCTTTATTAAAACACCATCAAAGCCATTTGCCTCTTGTCCGTGGCTACCTTCACTCTGCAACAGAAGGGCTGGGTAATGGGGACAGAGACTATAGGGCCCAGAAAGCCTGAAATATTTACAATCTGGCCCTTTATAGAAAAGATGTTTCGGACATCTACCTTAGAACACTGTCTCAAATTTCTCTTCGCAAATAACTGTAATAGCAGAAAAAGGCAGGTAGGTGTGTGAGACCTGGAGGGTTAGCCTTAAGCAACTGAAGCGTCAATACTCTGGCTACCTGATGCAAAGAGCTGACTCATCATTGGAAAAGATCCTGATTCTGGGAAAGACTGAGGGGAGGAGGAGAAGGGGGAAGCAGAGAATGAAATCCTTAGATAATACCATCTACTCAGCAGATATGAGTTTGAGCAAACTCCGGGAGATAGTGAAGGACAGGGTAGGCTGGCAAGCTGTAGTCCATGAGGTTGTAAGGAGTCAGACATGACTTAGTAACTGAACAACAAACTAGTCAGAAACAAGCTATTTCTTAGGGTTTTATTTTTAAAGTTTATGTGAATTTTGCATTTTGGACCCAAATACATTGATGTTTTAATGCAAAAAAAAAAAAATCTTTTAATCTACAATGAGCTGGATGGGTTGTTTTTATCTCTAGAAGTCCCCCCTTGACAAGGGTAGTTATACAAAGGGCAGATGCACCACAGTTTGCAGACCACATGTGACCTTAGTTCCTCCTCCTTAATAGGCCCAGCTTGGAAGGAAGACTCCTGGAGCATCTCTCTGGCCACTGAACCTTGCCACACACCCACCATTTCTTACCAGCCCAGAAGCCCTGCTAGAGAAGATACAACAAGGACATAAAACACAGAATCCCACAAGCCTGAGTATTGACTGAACAAAATATAGGTCTATGCTCCATCACGCTGAAGGACTAATAAGTGGTCATATTCTTTTTCCCCAGGCAGTTTCCAGAAACCATTTAGAGAGAGCTATTTCAGAACCCAGTTCTTCCTGTTGGGAAGTTTTCAGACTTTGGACTTTGTGGGAGATTTTTTCGAAGGGCAGCTTCCTCATAATGGTCAGCCGCATTTCATTTCTAATCGAAACAATTTTCAGTACCCCCTTTCCACTGTTAAAATTCTTAAGTTATCCCATGTTAGCAATAAGTTCCTTTTCTCTAGCTACTCAGAATGCTGGCAAAACAGCTCAGTACACTTCAGAGAGGATTTTAGGGGCATCTGCCTCTGATCTCTGCGTGCATTCTTTAACATCACAGGATTTGGGGGCTTCACAATTTCTCCTGGGCAAAGAATCATCAGAGTAAAACTAGATACACCAGAAAGGGAGACTGTAAGGGAGGCAAAGATAGACTCAGGAAAGAAGGATCCTCAGTGAAGCCTTAGCTTACTGGGAAAATCTCTGTATAGTAACAAGAAAATAAAATTGAGGGAACGATTTATAGAGATGTCAAGGAATGCTAATCTTTGAGGACTCAGGAGGTTTCTTTTTTTTTTTTTTAATTTCCATGTAGGATCTTAGTTACCCAACCAGATATTGAACTTGTTTCCCCAGCACTGGGAGCACAGGGTTATAACCACTGGACCACCAGGGTAGTTTCCACAGGAGGCTTCTTTACTTGTGTTAGGGGTTATTTTATCCATTATGTCTTCATCTGTAATAAAATAATTCATGGAACCTGAAAGGACAGATGTTAAAAACAGCTGTGTATTTGCGGCAGATACACAATCAGCTGACCATTTCCTTCCCGCTATTTTTAATAAAATACCACACAAAAATTGTAAGCTGTTGACAGTATTTGTCACAAAACCAGTCATGGGAATTCAAAAGGAACAATCCCAGTGAGGAGTAAATACAAGTCTCATTGGTGTTGCTGGGAGACACATGAGAAGGTCCTATTGTAGATGAACTCTCTTGGGAGAACAGAACATCACAGACTGTCTATTCCCAAGCCCTCTACCCACAGTAGGTACTTGCCAGCAGTTAGATCACACCTCAGAGGAGCGTGGTCATTACTGTTAAGAGGCTTCCTCACCCTCGAACTGGAATTTTCTTTAGATGTAAAAAGCTTTTTTTTTTTTTTGTATAGACCTAGCAGAAGCAGAAGATATTAAGAAGAGGTGGCAAGAATACACAGAAGAACTACCAAAAAAAAAAAGATCTTCATACCCAGATAACCAGAATGATGTGACCACTCACATAGAGCCAGACATCCTAGAATGCGAAGTCAAGTGGACCTTAGGAAGCATCACTACAAACAAAGCTACTGGAGGTGATGGAATTCCAGTTGAGCTGTTTCAAATCCTGAAAGATGATGCTGTGAAAGTGCTGCACTCAATATGCCAGCAAATTTGGAAAACTCAGCAGTGGCCACAGGACTGGAAAAAGTCAGTTTTCACTCCAATCCCAAAGAAAGGCAACGCCAAAGAATGCTCAAACTACTGCACAATTGCACTCATCTCACATGCTAGCAAAGTAATGCTCAAAATTCTCCAAGCCAGGCTTCAAAAGTATATGAACCCTGAACTTCCAGATATTCAAGCTGGATTTAGAAAAGGCAGAGGAAACAGAGATCAAATTGCCAACATCCGCTGGATCATAGAAAAAGCAAGAGAATATCAGAAAAACATCTACTTCTGCTTTATTGACTACGCCAAAGCCTTTGACTGTGTGGATCACAACAAACTGTGGAAAATTCTTCAAGAGATGGGAATACGAGACCACCTGACCTGCCTCCTGAGAAATCTGTATGCAGGTCAAGAAGCAACAGTTAGAACTGGACATGGAACAACAGACTGGTTCCAAATAGGGAAAGGGGTAGGTAAGGCTGTATATTGTCACCCTGCTTATTTAACTTCTATGCAGAGTACATCATGAGAAACGCTGGAATGGAAGAAACACAAGCTGTAATCAAGATTGCCGGTTTTCTTGGGCTCCAAAATCACTGCAGATGATGACTGCAGCCATGAAATTAGAAGATGCTTGCTCCTTGGAAGAAAAGCTACGACAAACCTAGCAAATATATTAAAAAGCAGACGTTACTTTGCTGACAAAGGTCCATCTAGTCAAAGCTATAGTTTTTCCAGTAGTCATGTATGGATGTGAGAGTTGGACCATAAGGAAAGCTGAGCACTGAAGAATTGATGCTTTTGAACTGTGGTGTTGGAGAAGACTCTTGAGAGTCCCTTGGACTGCAAGGAGATCCAACCAGTCCATCCTAAAGGAAATCAGTCCTGAATATTCACTGGAAGGACTGATGCTGAAGCTGAAACTCCAATACTTTGGCCACCTGATGCAAAGAACTAACTCCTTGGAAAAGACCCTGATGCTGGGAAAGATTGAAGGCAGGAGGAGAAGGGGATGGCAGAGGATGAGATGATTGGATGGCATCGCCAACTCGATGGAAATGAGTTTGAGCAAGCTCTGGGAGTTGGTGATGGACAGGCTGAAGCCTGGCGTGCTGCAGTCCACAGGGTCACAAAGAGTAGGATATGACTGAGCAACTGAACCGAACTGATAGTTGCTTTACAGTGTTGTAAAGCTATGGCTTCCCTCATCGGTCAGTTGGTAAAGAATCCACCTGCAATGCAGGAGACCTTGGTTCAATTCCTGAGTTGGGAAGATCCCCTGGAGAAGGGACAGACTACCCACTCCAGTATTCTTGGGCTTTCCTTATGGCTCAGCTGGTAAAGAATCTGTCTGCAATGCAGGAGACCTGGGTTCAATCGCTGGGTTGGGAAGATCTCCTGGAGAAGGGAAAGGCTACCCACTCCAGTATTCTGGCCTGGAGAATTCCATGGAATGTATATGCCATGGGTCCATTCACATACAAATGATGTAATTTCATTCCTTTTAGTGGCTGAGAAATATTCCATTGTATATATGTACCACCAACCAAAACAACAATACATGCTAGTTACAATTTATTTAATCCTGAGACAATCAAAATGATACATCGGGTGGGGAGGAGGACTCACAGCAGGGTCTCCAGGTTCAGAGTTAGATATCTCCACCCTTATTCTTGGCAACTCCTTTTCACTGTTCCCATTTCTCTGTAATACAATGAGATTATGATGCACATATAAGTTTGGAATTACCCTATTTAGGAAAAGGAAGGACTTATGCTGATTCAAACATGAATTCTGATAAAGGAATAACTTTACAGTTCAGTTTGGGAAGGTCTCTCTAAGTCAAATGTAAAATCACATAAAAAAATCTTTGACTTTTTTTTAACATAAGTCTATTTTACTTTAGATAAATAACATATATTATGAGAAGTGGACTTGCAACACAAGAAGGTGCTTACTGATGTTTCAAAAAGTGGTAATTTCCCTATTTTGCTCACAATGTGATGTTAAAAGTCACCTCAACTTTTCAGAAGCATGATTACTACATAAAAAAAAGTCCACATGCATTTTTATTAAGGGTGTTCCCAAAGCCTTTCAAATTTCACCCTGTAAATCCTCACTGATATCTGCTTGGTGATGGTGGTGGTCTAAGTCATGTCCAACTCTTTCTGACCCCATGGACTGTAGCCCACCAGGCTCCTCTGTCCAAGGGAAAACAAATACATAAAGGAGCAAAGTTTTAAAATTCTCCTTCTTCCATCATCACTGGCAACCATGCAATAGTAAATTCTCCCCAGTTAAGTGTTTAAGTGCGGTGGTCTCATAGCCAGTGGGGATCTCTGAAAACACAACAACCCTAGCTTTATTTCCCAAGGTAGAGATTTCTAAAACAAAGGCAGGGTGCAAAAGTACAAAGTTGATGCAAACAGAACTACCCAGCTATAAGCACTGCCCCTAGATGCAAAGTGTATGAAATTTCTGCCCTTGAAATCTAGATCACTGGCCCAGTGGAACCAAGGACCATTTTCTGTGTGTAGGTACCAACGGGATGCTGTGGGCATCTTCCAGTTTCCTAGCAGCAAGAGTCAGGAATGAAGCAGAAGAAAAACAAGGAGTCACAAAGCGATCCTCACTAAAAAGCCTAGAGATGCTGGGCAATGGGGAGGGCCACTTACGCTTCTCTGCCATGTGACAGTAATAAAAGATAGGAAGTGACAGTCACTGAGCACTTACAATGGGCAAAGCTGGTCTACCAGCTTTCACTTGCATTCATGCTCAGAACCTGCCTGGGACTCTTTTGACTCTTAAAAACTCAGCCCCAAATAATAAAAATAAGGTATTAACTAAACGAAACAACAAAGCAAAACATGTATATATTTTTTTAAAACTTCAGCCCCAAAGACTTTTTGTTTATGTAAGTTGTATTGATGTTTACTGTATTGTGAACTTAAGTACAGAAAAAATTTAGATACTTATTACACTTCACTTCAGTCGCTCAGTCGTGTCTAACTCTTTGCAACCCCATGAATTTATTAATTCACTTAAAAACTATAATCAACCTATTACACATTAACAGAAGCCCTTTAGTGAACAGTAACAATATTTTCCGAAGGAAAAAAAAATGAGAAGAATGGCATTGTTTTACATTTTGGCAAATTTCCCTAAAGTCTGGCTCAATAGAAGACAGCTCGACTGGCCTAGTGCTTTTGCATTCACTCTGCTGCACTCTCCCAGGTCAGGTTAACCTTGAGAAAACATCATGTATACTCATGTAGGAATGAACGTGTAAAGGGTAAATAATACCTCTGTGTTATTATGAAAAGAGGTTTGGCCTTCTGGACTTCTAAAATACCTTGGGAACTCCTAAATGTACCCAGACCAAACTTTGACAACCACTGCCTTATGAGTTAGGATCAATTATTATCCCTACTTTATAAATGAGCAAACTGGCATAGAGAGGTCAAGGCATGATCCAAGGACATGTTGCTGGGACAGGCCAGAGCAGGTAAAATGCAAAGAGCATAATACTTTCATTTGGTTGCTCGTTGCACGAACTGAGATCATGAAGGTAGAAGGTGGAGTTGGTTATCACAAGCACTCAAAAACATCAATATCTCCCACTGGGCAAGGTCTGATGAAAAACAAGGGAAACTGCACATTTTTGATCAACTCATCATTGACACCAGCAAGAAAAAATAAAACTCCACTGCAAGTGTTGTCCAGAACTTGTACCAGCTTTCTGGATGGAAGATTTTTGCAACTCACAAACTCCAGGGCCTCATTCCATTCTTCATGAGGCAAACGATGCAGTGTGCTGCACGTATGTCACTGTGTTCCTTGGGAAACCTGAGCAAGCCAGGAGAGTTGCTCCATTATTTACAGGTTCCTTTTTGCATCATGCTGTATTTACAAGGAACCCTCAACAAACAACAATGGCGCCTCCAGTCTATGCAGTCAAACCTAGGAACCACCATCTGTGATCTTCTGGACCAGGAGCTCAGCACTCCACTGCCCTCCTTGTCCATCAACTTTTGTAACCCTCCGGGCCTTCCTGCTCTGCCTGCAGAGTACTCAAGTGCAGAGTGCGGGTCACTTTTGTTCCTCCTTTGATTTGGGAAGTGAACTCACCTGGGAAAGTGGAACTGGGTGCTGTTCAGGCCACTGCATACTTGAAAACAACAACTACTACTACCCTGAACAGAGAGGCGCCTGAAGCTATTGCTTCCATTAACTGCAACCAGGATCTCTCAACTGGATCACTGCAGACTGGTCCCCCTCCACTCGGTTGGAATAAAATCCAAACTCCTTAACTGGGCTTATGAGGATGTCTTATCTGGTACCTGACTACCTGTCCCACTAGAAGCAAGGGTTCCTCCTCTCTAGCCTTTGCTCTCTCTGCTCCCACTACCTGCAATGCCCCCCAGGACTTCCAACAGCTCAGATGTCACCTCCTCAGGGAGGCCTTCGCTTCTTGCCCCTCTTTTATAGCTGCCTCTCCATCCCTGCATCCGGTTGTACTTGAGACTGCAGAGCACTTGCTCTCGGAAGTTATCTCGATTTTACTGGTCTATTACTCATCTCCCTCCTTCCACATCCTCCTCCTAGAAGATAAGCCGCCAACAGCCAGGGCTCCACCAGGTCCCCACGACGTCTCCGCCGCCTGGCACCGCGCCTGGCACAGACTAAGAGCTCAGCAAAAACGGTCGAATGAATGAAGCAGCGGCGCCCCGTGGCCGCGAGGGACCCGAGCTGGGGTCCCCGGTGTCCCGGGCCGGGGTCGGGATGGCGGGGTAGGGGACCTCGGGGCGCGACCGGGCTGCTGCCCTACCGGCCGCGCGCCCGGCCCGGCGCGGCAGGTGCTTGGGGAGGGCGCCCGCACACACCCGCCGGGGTCCGCGCCGCCGCCCAGCTCTCCCGCACTCACCATGGTGGCCGGGCCGCCGCCGTCCCCGGCAGGCGAGGGACGAGCGCGGGGGACGCGAGGGCGAGACGCGAGCGCTGGAGCCGGCGCGGCTGACAGGTGAGGCTCCCGCATCAGACCATGGCTGCTTCCCACAATGCCCTCGAAGCGAAAGTTTGCAGACTCCGCCTCGCGCCGCTGCCCTCCCTCCCCTCCCGCTCCCTCCCTACCGCACTTCCTCCCCCAACCCCGCGCACCTCCCTCCTTCCCCTCCTGCTCTCCCTCCTCCCACTCTTCCCCTTTCCTCACCTCTTCTCACCCTCCTTTCTCCTCCCCTCTCCTCCGTTTCCCGACTCCCTTCTTTCTCCTCCCTCCTCCTGCCCCGCCCCGCCCCTGACGG
>SJYQ01011475.1:49214-78935 GCA_006410935.1 Redunca redunca | reverse complement strand
GGCCCCGCCCCGCCTCCGATGGCCCCGCCCCGCCTCAGCTGGCTCCGCCCCGCCCCGCGCCGTGCCGGCGGCGCTAGGTGCGAATACACCTGCGCACAGACCTCGGCATCCGGCCTGATCTGCGGTGCGCTGAGCACCAAGAGCTCCGCGGTTTCCGCACCGAGGAGCCCTGCGCGGGGAGCACGAAAGGAACTACTTTCCAGATTCCACCCGCGCCCTGAATGTGATTTCATTCATTCCGCAAACGTTGATCAGACCTGGCTAAGAGATTTCCCCAGACACTTGGCGGCAGGAAGTGTCATTGGGATGTCTTCTCCTGAACCAAGTAAGGGAGGGAGCATTTGGTAGAGCCGGAACCAGAAGCGATCTCTTGCCGCCGAGTTGTTTTTTTCTTCACATGTGTGTGTGTGTGTGTGTGTGTGTATACAATCCAAGAACATAGGTTATTTTAAGCAGACCCGATTTTAAGAACTCTCTCCTAAGACTCTGGCGTGGACTTCCTAATCTTTCTTCTTCTCCCCTTGGTTTTTCTTAAGCCTGGAGTTTCTACCTGGGGCGTTAGAAGTCTCCAAACCCTAAGTTGTACGTAGTGTTTTTGAGTGCATTTTTATGTTCTTTTGGTTGAGTCGGTTGGTTTTACCAAAAACCTAAAGAGATCTGTGACCCTGAAAAGGTTAAGAACCTTTGCCTGAGTGGTTTCTGGAAATCAAAACTGGTGAAATCCTCAGATCTGCCTTGTACGGTATGATACAGCCCAGGTGACCTGGAGATATAAACTCCATGTACCCCATGCGCTTGCTCCTTGGAAGAAAAGCTATGACAAACCTAGACATCGTATTAAAAAGCAGAGACATTGTTTTGCCAACAAAGGTCCCACAATCAAACCTATGATTTTTCCAGCAGTCCAATAGGGATATGAGAGTTGGACCTTAGGCTGAGCACTGAAGAATTGATGCTTTCAAACTGCGGTGCTGGAGAAGACTCTTGAGAATCTCTTGGACAGCAAGGAGATCAAACAGTCTACCCTAAAGGAAATCAACTCTGAATATTCATGAAGAACTCATGCCGAAGCTGAAGCTCCAATACTTTAGCCATCTGATGTGAAGAGCCATGTCATTGGAAAAGACCCTGATGCTGGGAAAGATTCAGGGCAGGAAGAGGAGGGGCAACAGAGGATGAGATGGTTGGATGGCGTCACCGTCTTAGTGGACATGAGTTCGAGCAAACTCCAGGAGGTAGTGAAGGACAGGGAAGCTGGGTGTGCTGCAGTCCATGGGGTTGCAAAGAGTCGGACGTGGCTTAGCAACTGAAAAACAGCAAGCCACATTAATCAGAGCCCTACACAAGGAGCCTGGGGGATCCAGCTGGGAACCAGCAAGATACTTTCTTCGGAAGCTTATAATCTCTTTTGGCTCAACAAATAGTAAACAAGTAAATAAGTCATTACAAAGTAATGAATACTAAGTAGGTAAGAATATTACCAAGAAGATGAGTACAGGTTGCTGGACAGGAACAGGGGAAGCTACAGTTATTTAGCTGGGGCACCTGGGAAGGCTTCCCCCAGGGAAGTGACATGAGATATGGAGGTCAGATGTCAGTGCACTGAACAAAAGAAAGAAAGGTTTTCAAAGAAAACCTCTGTGGCTGGAGTTAAGTGAGAGGAGGTCAAAAGGTGGGCAAGAGGCAATGGGTCTTTCCTACCTTAAGGCAACTCGTTTACTAAAACCTCCAAGATAACTGCAGTTTCAAACCTGGAAATTCTCAACAAGCTCACTGCCTCCTTGTCCTGATGGCTTCCACCCCTGGTATGGTGGCATCTGCCCAGAGTCCTCTAGAAGAGGATTATTAAAGAAATAATTAAACCCCAGACTATGGGATGAGTTTGCCTCCTGACAGAGGATCTGCAATTTACAGTAAATTTAGAAGAGCTGTTCTCTAAGCAAATTCTACCCCCAAGGTTCATTTTCTTCCTATCTTGGGCATTTTGGGCTTCAGTCTAAACTTTGTGCCTCCTGCTTGCTATCTGACTTTGGGGCTCACCCCTGTCCCATTCACCTTGCCCATTCTGCAATGTTTCTGCTTTAAGGATATTGTTGCCATTGGAAAGAGATGGGAATGCTAAAGGTGAGGCTTAAAGCTAAAGAAATCTTGATGCTCTTGTCATGACAGTTAAGTAAAAGATAAAAGCAGAAGAAAATTCCCTTACTATGTGGCCCAGACTAGGAAAAGTTTGGTTTGAGAATAAGAGCATCCTTTGTCTTCTTACATGACCTTGCTGAGAGGGGCAGAGGATGCTCTCCTGGGCTTTTGCTCACTAATGTTCTTCCCTCCAGATTCCCACATCACACCCTAAATCACTCTTGGTGCTGGACACTTTACTTAAGTGGTCTTATCTGGCCCTCAAACAGCCTCCAAAAGAAGGAGTTCTTTGCCCACTGTACAGATGAGAGTCTGAATCTAAGAGGCATTGGGACCAAAGCAAGCACAGACAACTAATCAGAGGCAGAAATGAGCCTGGAATCAAGGCATTAAGATTCAAGTTGATTCCCACTGAAGCCTCACACCTGGTAGAGCCACACAGGACACACACTGGGGAATAAAGAATGTTTATTCAGAACACCCACGGGTCATAGTGGAATAGCATGCATTTTTGAGTCTTGAATTCCCTAGCCCATCTTTGCTCCCTTTTGACCTTCACAGCAGGTCTACTATTAAGAAGGCCAACCCCAGGAAGTACCCAGAGGTCCTGTAAATCAAGATGCTCTACTGGGGAGATGGTCCTGAAAGTGCCTTTGATTCTAAATCTGCTATCATAAGCAGAAGCCAGAAAGCATGGTACGTGACACATGATTCAGATCAGGTCGTCTGTGAGCTGATTCGTGTAATTCTGTGCACAAAGCCCTGGTATTAGGTCAACGCGATTTGTGAGTTTCACTTCTCAGATGACTCTATAACTGCGCATTAACAGAAAGAACAGAGAATACAAAAGCCACCACAGAAGAGGAAGGGAGTAGCATTACAAATCAGGGACATGATAATAAAGTAAAACACTGATAATCCATAAGCCAGAATACTGACTGTCTGGAAATTGAGAAAAGTCAAGCTACAAGTTTTACAATATAGAAGGAACAAAGAAGAAGCCAATTTCAAACCCAGCCTATGCAATTCCTCAATGGCAGCATGCATTTGACTAAAGCCTCACTGGTCTTCAGTGTGTTCCTATTAGTGTCTTAAGCAATCAACATCCCCAGTAATCTCCTCTGAATTGTCTAGGAATTCACCTTGTTATGGGAAACTGGTGGTCTGAGGCCTTATGTTTTCAGAAAACTTATTTTCTTTTCAAAACTGGACGGTTTTATTCCAAATAAAAGAACCTTATCCAATGCATCTCTAAAGAATATTTTCAAAATGTTTTCAGTTAAAAAATAATATAGGTTCCCTGTAGGTTTGGAAAATATAGGAGAGTATTATTTTAAAGCCTCATTCCTAATCTTACCATCAAGAAATAAACACTGTTGGAACTTCCCTGGTGATTCAGTGGTTAAGGATATGCCTGCTAATGCAGGAGACACGGGTTCGATCCCTGGTCCATGAAGATCCCACCTGCAGCAGGGCAACTAAGCCTGCATGCTACAACTACTGAAGTCTGCACACCCTAGAGCTTGTGCTCTCCAGCAAGAAAAGCCACTGCAATGAGAAATTCACAACTAGAGAATAGCCACTGCTCATTGCAACTAGAGAAAGCCCTTGAGCAACAACGAAGACCCAGCACAGCCAAATGTAAAATGCATTAATTAATTAATTTTAAAAAATAACCACAGTTATAGTTGGTGTATTTAGATTTGTATTTTACAGGCATAGAGGACAAGATCAAAATTTAGTTTTTAAAACAAAAATGGGAATCCTACCGTATGTACTGTTTTATATTCTACTGATTGTTTTCTTGTTTGGGGCTTTTTTGGGGGGTAAGGGTAATAGTTACTGAACAAATATTAATTGAGCATCTGCTTTGTGACAAGAACTGTGTTGACCCTCGGGCATAGAACAGTGAGGCAGGGGGAAGGATATGAATGGTCCCTCTCAAGATGAGTATGCAGTGCTATGGGGAAGATAATTTTTTTTAATAACATGCATTAGTATATAATTATCAAAAAGAAAAAGTGCTATGCAAACATGTGAGAAATCCTGACAGACGTTTACTTTCCTCTCCAGGATCCATTCTCCCTGCTGCCTGAAATCCCAGTTTGGGTTTGGAGACCCAACATACACATAACTCTTCACTTCAGGAGTAGCACATGGCCTGACCGCATCCTGGCAGATCAAAGTGTTGTTCTCCCACAGAGACAGTGGTTGGTCCTGAAACAGGCATTTGCTTGGAGTTAAGTAACCCAAGCCATCAAGACTGAATTCTGGGGTATTAATTGGAATCCTCTTGGAGAAGTATATCCACTCTTCCCACTAGGTTTGAAGTTAAAGGATGAAGCTGGAACTGTTGCAGCCATCATAGCACCATGAAGAATGCACATCTTTTTGAAGCCATCACCAAAGAAATGGGGGCCAAGAGACAAGAAGACAATCAGGTCCTCATGACAGTTTTTGAGTCCTAGATCAAGCCTGAATTCTGCAGTTACCTGAACCAGTTTGGTTGTCATGGTTTGGCTGGGTAAGATGGTTCAGGGCATAAAAGGGTCAGGTAAGGTTTCTCTGAGGAAGGGAGGCATAAGATGAGGCCTGAGGCCTGGAGCAGGAGCCAGAGTGAGGAAAGAGCTGAAGGGGAGAAACAGCAAGCACAGGGGCCTGGGGCCGATGGAGCTTCAGAGCACTGGACAGGAAGCTTGAGTGCACGCAGGGCCTCGGAGGCAGGCTCAAAGATGCAACATATGAGATCCAGAAGTGAGAAGCCATTGACGGCTTGCAAGTAGAGAAGGGCCAAAACTGTGGTTTAAAGATGTTCACTAACAATCCCACTTGCTGTGGTTTGGACAGCTGAGTGCACTGCAGACAAGAGAGGATTCAAAGAGACTTAAGTGGTTTTTACAATGTTTCAAGTGAGAGATGATACAAGCTTCAACCAGGAAGCTTGGTAATACATTTTTATGTAATATTATTTTGTGAGAATCTCTCAATATCAATTTCTAGTTAGACACACACATACACAGGGAATTCTCTGCTGGTCCAGCGATTAGGACTCTGCCTTTCTACTGCAGGGAGCATGGGTTGGATCCCTGGTCTGGGAACTTAGATCCTACATGCCACAAGACAGGGCCAAAAAAAAAAAAATTTAATGAAAAATACATAATACTTAATAGTCCATTCTTGAGCTATTCATGTTCTAGTCCTTTATAAGAAACCCATCATGAAATTCTAGAAATCTAAGTCCTTACAACTAAATACTGAGATTGTTTCCACTTCTCATGTTATGAATATTACAATGGAAACCTTGTACATAAAATTTTTCTTCAAGTTTCTGGTTACATCAGGATAAATTCATAAAATTCAAACTACTGTTCGAAAGAATAAACCTTTTGAAGCCTCTTTCTATATATCTATCAAGAAAAAGTGTCCCAGTTTATACTGATCTACATTCCCACCAGTAAAAAACAACCCAGGTAACTCTTGAATTAAGAATAAATTTCAAAACTTTTATGGTGGTCCAGTGGTTAAGAATCCACCTGTCAATGTGGCGAACACCGTCCCGGTCCAAGAAGATCCCATGAGCTGAAGGGCCACTAACCCGTTGCGCCACAACCATTGAAGCTCTCACTCTAGAGCCCCTGCTCTGCAATAAGAGAAGCCACTGCAATGCAAAGCTCTCGCAAGTCACAACTACAGAAGAGCCCCCATTCCCTGCAACTAGAGAAAGCCTACTTGCAGCAACCAAGATCCCAAGCAGTCTAAAATAAATAAATAGATAAATAAAATAAAAGTTCAGTTTAAACAAGGTTGGGGCTTCCCAGGTGATGCTAGTGGTAAAGAACCCACCTGCCAATGCAGGAGAGTTAAGAGACACAGTTTCAATCTCTGAGTCAGGAAGATCCCCTGAAGGGAATGGCAACCCACTGCAATATTCTTGCCTGGAGAATCCCATGGACAGAGGAGCTTGGCAGGCTACAGTCCATGGGATCACAAAGAGTCAGACACTACTGAGCAAACAGCATTAACTTACCCAAGTCAGTGTCTGGACCTCTCATCTTCACTCCCACTTCTAAGTTTAGCTGAGATGTGGCATGAGTTAAGATAGTGTTTCAAAGCCACTAGTGTGGTTTTGTACCAGTTTTTGAAGGGCACTAATGTCAGTCAAGGACTTCCCTGGTAGCTCAGCTGGTAAAGAATCTATCTGCAATGCAGGAGACCTGGATTCGATCCCTTGGTTGGCAAGATCTCCTGGAGGAGGGCACGGCAACCCACTCCAGTATTCTTGCCTGGAGAATCCCCATGACAGAGGAGCCTAGCAAGCTACAGTCCATAGGGCTGCAAAGAGTCAGACACGACTAAGCACAGCACAGAGCAATGTCAGTCAAATAACTAACCAAATGATATATTAATATATATTGATTAATACGATTCAAATGTTTCTTTATCACACTGTAATTTCCAGATTGTCTTTAGAAAAGAAAAAAGGTACAAAGTATGCATTTGTGTTTGTGTGTGTGTGTGATTAAGCAAAATGCTTCCTGATGGCTATTGAATTCTTAAAAGTAATCTTTGGAATCTGTGACTAAATGACTTACTAATGTCATCAAACTTTGTCAGGAAATGAATAAGGTTATTCTTTTTTTCTGATCATAATGGTAATTTGGTTAAAGGCTAACTAAAGTAAAAATAAATGGAATGGGAGGAGTAGTTTCTGGGTTTCTCATCTTGTTAATCTGGTCAAATACAAGATACTTCAACTAAAGTAGGTTGATGGTTATCACTACTTCACTGAAGGAGAAAAGAAAATGGAATGTGGATACAACTTGACATTGGCTAGCAGTTACAATTACCATTAAAAGTGCAGAATATGTCAGTGTAATGGATGCCAACTAAGCTCAAGAGCCTTTGAAACAATTCCTTGAGAGCTGGCCTTTGATCCTCCAGTCATGTACAGAGACTTGCCTTGGTTTCAAAGCATTGGCTTTATTCCTGACAACAGCACCGCCCTTTTGTCTGAGTCATGCCACCATTTTCTCCTTACTTATTCCCACCCTACTTTGGAATTCTGAATACTCAAACAATTGTCATGCTCCAGGAAGCTCTTGGGGCCACTCACAACAACCAGTGGTGATGCTGTGAGTTGCCTAAGGCATAGATATGATGTTTGGGGCCAGACTTATAACTGGGGAGGAGGGGCCTTCACTGAAGCTTAATGCTACAGTGGTGTCATCACTGCCAAGTGAAAGTGTTAGTCACTCAGTCAGGTCCGAATCTTTGCAACCCCATGGATTGTAGCTCACCAGGCTCCTCTGTCCATGGAATTCTCCAGGCAAGATTATTGGATTGGGTTGCCACTCCCTTCAGAGGATCTTCCAGACCCAGGGATTGAACCCAGGTCTCCTGCATTGCCGGTGGATTCTTTACCATCTGACCTAACAGGGAAGCTCATCATCATTGCCAGTCTCCTGTGAAATATACTGGACTCCATGGTTGATATTTAAACTTCATATCAACTGGAGAATCCTTAGTCCTGATGTTCCTGATAAGCAACAACCTTTGGTTTTGTAGGATTTAGTCTAACTCCCCAGGTAATCCTGTGGTCATGTGTAGGATGAGCATGCCTACAGAGTCATTAGATCCATGTATATGTTGGGCAAGGGATTGAACCTCAAAGCCAATGATTTCAAAATCCAAGGCAGGGAGTGGGAAGAGTGATGAAGAGTCAGAATCATGTAGTCCTCAAGTGAGTAGGGACAGGGAAAGAGTGGAGAGTTAACATCGCCCAGGGAAATGTGCTAGGATTGTCTTACAGAGGAGGAGTTTCTGCAATCAGATGCCCTAAGTGCAGGTCTGGTCTCTCTTCTGACCCACCAGGTGAATTTGGGCTAGATGCTTAACCTCATTACAACTCTATTTCCTTATCTCCAAAATGGAGATAATCATTCTCATGCCTCCTAAAGGGATTCATAGGGAATTAGGATTCCCTGGTGGCTCAGATGGTAAAGAATCCATCTGCAAAGCAGGAGACCTGGGTTCAATCCCTGGGTTGGGAAGATCCCCTGGAGCAAAGGGAATGGGTACCCACTCCAGTATTCTTGCCTGGAGAATTCCATGAACAGAGGAGCCTGACAGGCTATGGTCCACTGGGTCACAAAAAATCGGACACGAATGAGTGACTTTCACTAAAGACACTGGCTATAGACCATGGGGTGACAAAGAGCTGGACACAACTGAGTGACTGAGCATAAGGTTAAAAAGTCCACACTCAATTACAGTTGTTGATACTAGTAATAGTAAATTTAATTAGTGTTAACTTTATCTTTTTTTAATTAATTAATTTATTTTTTATTTCTGGCTGGGCTGAGTCTTCGTTGCTGCCTGGGCTTCTCATTGCAGTGTCTTCTCTTGTTCTGGAGCACGGGTTCTAGAATGCAGGCTGCAGTAGTTGTTGCTCATGGGCTTAATTGTCCCAAGGCATGTAGAATCCTCCTAGACCAGGGAATCAAACTCATGTCCCCTGCACTTGCAGGCAGACTCTCAACCACTGTGCGTGCATGCTCAGTCACTTTTGCTGTGTCCAACTCTTTGTGACCCCATGGACCATAGCCCACCAGGCTCCTCTGTCCATGAGATTTTCCTGGCAAGAATACTGGAGCAAGTTGCCACGCCCTCCTCCAAGGGATCTTCCCAACCTAGGGAGCAAATCCAAGTCTCCTTCCCTGCATCTCCTGCATTTCAGGCGATTCTTTATTGCTGAGCATTGGGGCAGCCCCTCAACCAGTGTACCACCAGGGAAGTCCAGCATTAACTTTATTTAAAAGCTGCCTTATTTCCTCACTGATCAAAGCACCTTTTCCATAGTCTGATGTGCCTTCTTAAAAGCATGTTTCACAGAAAAAAAAAAAAAAAATTAAGCATATTTCAAAGCTATGGAGAGAGCTGAGTGGGGTGGCATGGTAGCTCCATGTCTCCGGCCAGCTTGTCCCCAGCAGTGCAAGCCACATTTGACTTTCACACAAAACTCAAGCAATAAGCAGAGTAACAATCTGCACTCACAAGTAGGACTTGGGTGATCACATGGTCTCAAGAGTGTTTAGGGTCAGTGATGTCAACGCGAAGGGGAGATGGTCACCTAAGAAAATGTCAGCTCACTGTCTTGCATTCAGGAACTTGTGAGAGAATGCTTTCACTCCTTTGTTGAAAGATATCAGGTTCTCTCCCTTCTAATTTCTGTCCTTATAATGTTATGCCATCAAAATACCTAATTACATGCTGGCTTTTTTTAAATAATAATAATAATCAACATTTACTAACTGCTTACTGTGATTTCAGTGGAAGGCTTTAAATGTATTGCCTTATCTAATACAGTTATCCATTGATATGGGTTATATGTTTATAATTGCATTTTTATTGAAGTATAATTGATTTACAACGTTGTGTTAGTTTCTGGTGTACAGCAAAGTGATTCATTGTGTGTGTGTGTGTGTGTGTGTGTATTCTTTTTCATGTTAAGCAGTGCCTCACAGCTTGTGGGATATTGTTTCGTGACCAGGGATTGAACCCAGGCTTTCAGCAGTAAAACACAGAGTCCTAACCACTGGTTCAGTTCAGTTCAGTTCAGTTCAGTTGCTCAGTCGTGTCTGACTCTTTGTGACCCCATGAATCACAGCACGCCAGGCCTCCCTGTCCATCACCAACTCCCGGAGTTCACTCAGACTCACATCCATCGAGTCAGTGATGCCATCCAGCCATCTCATCCTCTGTCGTCCCCTTCTCCTACTGCCCCCAATCCCTCCCAGCATCAAAGTTTTTTCCAATGAGTCAACTCTTCGCATGAGGTGGCCAAAGTACTGGAGTTTCAGCTTTAGCATCATTCCTTCCAAAGAAATCCCAGGGCTGATCTCCTTCAGAATGGACTGGTTGGATCTGGACCACCAGGGAATTTACATTTCTCATATTATTTTCCATTATGGCTTGTTACAGGATATTGAATGTAGTTCTCTGTGCTATATAGTAGGACCTTGTTAAACTATTTTATAACAACCTAGATGCCCATCAGCAGATGAATGGATAAGAAAGCTGTGGTACATATACACAATGGAGTATTACTCAGCCATTAAAAAGAATACATTTGAATCAGTTCTAAGGAGATGGATGGAACTGGAGCCGATTATACAGAGTGAAGCAAGCCAGAAAGAAAAACACCAATATAGTATACTAAACTATTTTATATATACTGGTGTGTATCTGTTCATTACAAATTCCTAGTTTACCCCTCCACTGCTTTCTCATAGTGTTTTCTATGTTCATGAGTTTTTTCCATTTTGCAAATAAGTTCATTTGTATCACATTTTAGATTCCACGTAAAAGTGATATCACATGACATTTGTCTTTGTCTGACTTACTTCCCTTAGTATGATAACCTCTAAGTCCATCCGTGTTGCTGCAAATGGCATTGTTTCATTCTTTTTTATGGCTGAGTAGTATTCCATTGTTTATGTATACCACATCTTCTTTATCCATTCATCTGTTGATTAACATTTAGGTTGCTTCCATGTCTTGGCTATTGTAAATAGTGCTTCAATAAACACTGGGGTACATGTATCTTTTTGAATAAGAGTTTCCTCTAGATATATGCCCAGAAATGGGATTTCAGGATTGTACATTTAGATTTTGTTTTACATAGTGGCTGCACCAATTTACACCCCCACCAACAATATAGGAAGTTTCCTTTTTCCCCATACCTTCTCCAACATTTATTATTTGTAGGTTTTTAGTGATAACCATTCTGAATGATGTGAGGTGATACCTCATTGTAGTTTTTATTTATATTTCTCTAATAGTTAGCAAAGTCGAGTATCTTTTGATATGCCTATTGGCCAGCTGTATGTCTTCTTTGGAGAAATGTCTATTCAAGTCTTTTTCTCATTTCTTAATTAGGATGTTTTTGTTGTTGTTGCTTCTCTTGTTGATTTGTGTGAACTGTTTGTACATTTTGGAAATTAGGCCCTTGTCAGTCCCTTGGCTTATTTCTAATATGGGTCAGTACTCTAAAAATAGTGTTAGTCAGTGCTAGATAATGGCTGTTAATTTTGTCCTTAATACAAACATACTGCCCTTTTGATCTAGGATTTTAAGACTTGGGTGAAGCAAACAACTAGCCGGAATTCATTCAGTGGTGAGGTTTTCTATGCAGGCTCAGTCCCTTCTTTATCTGTTCTCTTAAACCACATGCTTTTCCTCTTTGGCTACTCATTTCCCCTCTGGTCACACTTGTTTCATTTTGTCTCCACCCTGGTCAACACAATTTGAAAAGTACTGAGATTGCTCCAGACATTGTGTATGTTGTTATCTCTCCTTTGTACATGAGGAAACTGAGGCTCCGAATGATGAAAAATTGTTAACATCACCTCAGTGGTAAAGTGCAGATAGATCCAGGGTTCAGATTTGGGTAACCGTGGCTTCAAATTCCATCATCTTTCCACTAAGGTAAACTTTCAGCCCCCAGCATGTGTTTTATCTAGACTTGAGCCTTCCTTTAGTCTTGTCCCCTTCACTGCCAACTCCAAACCTTCCAGTGTGTTAGAGGACAAGTCTGTGTTTTGTTTTGCCACACCACATGGCACGTGGGATCTTAGTTCCCCAACCAGGTATCGAACCTGCACCCCTTGTGTTGAAAACTCAGAGTCTTAACCCCTGGACCATTGGGGAAGCCCTCAACCACAATTCTGAAGAGGCTTCCCAGTCCTGCACACATCATGCATACCCTTCTTCAGCCTGAGGTATGCAGTCGCCACCGTAGACATGGGTCAGAGTCCCAAGGATGGGAAGGGTGAACCAAAGCCCATGAGAAAGGCCCTGCAGGGGGAAGGTGTGAGAACTCTGGCCCTGCTCAGGAGAGCTGCTGAGCTCCAACTTTTGGTGGTATAGAAGTGAGGAGAGCCCATGCTAATCCCCCCTGCCTAGAGAAACGCAGACTCAGGATCTCTGTTCCAGGGTTTAGAGTGAGGGCTCAGATTCTAGTACAGGCTTTGATTTCAGTCCTGGTCTCACCACACACTAGCTCTGCCACCTTGGACAGATTGCCTAGCTTCTCTGCGTCTCGGTTTTCTCATCTGTAAATGGAGATATAACATCAACATACAGTTCAGTTTTGCTGTGACCATGAACCACAATAATCATACCTGAAAAATATCTAGTGTTGTGCCTGGTACATAGTTGGTGCCATTTCAATCACTAAGTCATGTCTGACTCTCAGGGACCCCATGAACTTTGGCACACCAGGTTCACCTATCCATGGAATTTTTCAGGCAAGAATACCAGTTGTTGTTCAGTCACTAAATTGTGACTCTCTGCGACCCCACGAACTACAGCACACCAGGCTTCCCTGTCCTTCACTCTCTCCCGGAAATTGCTCAAATTCATGTCCATTCAGTCAGTGATGTTATCTAACCATCTCATCCTCTGTTGCCCCCTTCTCCTCCTGCCCTCAATCTTTCCCAGAATCAGAGTCTTTTCCAGAGAGTTGGCTCATCACATCAGGTGGCCAAAGTATTGGTGCTTCAGCTTTAGCATCAGTCTTTCCAGTGAATATTCAGGGTTGATTTCTTTTAGGACTGACTGCTTCCCTGGTGGTTCAGACGGCAGAGAATACTGGAGTGGGATTGCCATTTCCTCCTCCAGGGGATCTTCCTGTCCTAGGAACTGAACCCAGCTCTCCTGTGTCTTCTGCATTGGCAGGTAATTCTTTACCCTGAGCCACCTGGGAAGCCCCTGGTACATAATTCAGTTCATTTCAGTCACTCAGTCGTGTCTGACTCTTTGCAACCCCATGGGCCGCAGCATGCCAGGCCTCCCTGTCCATCACCAACTGCTGGAGTCTACCCAAACCCACGTCCATTGAGTCGGTGATGCCATTCAACCGTCTCATCCTGTGTCATCCCCTTCTCCTCCTGCCCTCAATCTTTCCCAGCATCAGGGTGCTTCAAATAAATTAACTGTTTGGGGGACTTCCCTGGGCTTGCCTGGTGGCTCAGATGGTAAAGAATCCTCCTGCAATGTGTGAGACCTGAGTTCCATCCCTAGGTTGGGAAAATCCCCTGGAGGTGGGCATGGCAATCCACTCCAGTATTCCTGCCTGGAGAATCCTTATGGATAGAGGAGCCCAGCAGGCTACAAGTCCATGGGGTCACAAAGAGTCAGACATGACTGAGCATCCAATGGCTAATACTTCATGCTGCCAGGGCAGGCAGAGCAGGTTTGATCCTTGGTCAAGAAGCTAAGATCCCACAGGCTGTGCAGTGCAGCCAATAAATTAAATAATAATAATAATAACGGTTCTTGTTGATAGTAAAAGTTTGCGATTTTTTTCTCAGGCAAAAACAAAGATCTCACTCAAACTTTCTGTCCCCCAAGACCAGTAGAGAATTTGGAGTTCTGAGTTTGCCCTCTGTCCTGGCATCCACACACAAAGGCAATTATTTTTCAGTTCACTTCTATCTGGAACACTCCCTAATAGGAAGCTCTCCCCAAAAGCACTCCAAAGGCAAGGCAGAAGCTACCCCTCACTTTCTAACATAAATGATTGGAGACCTCACAGCTTGTGAAGACCCCAGAGTCACTTCCTTATTCACAAGCACCGCATCAATATGCCACCATTCCTTTCTTTGCTAAGCCCAATTTCACTATTCTGTATTTTGTCCCTACTATGTGCCAGGCACTGAGTTTGGTGCATAAGCCCCATTGGATAAAAGAGACAGCATCCCAGTGGATCATAATCTAGTGGAGAATGGAAAGTAACCAGTATACCAGCAAAAACACTATCACTGGAAATTGTGATAAGTTCTATGATGGATAAAACCAGAGACAACAGTGTGATGGGGAATCTACCTAGAAGGGGAATAAAGGGAGAGACTCTGATGAAGAGACATTTAACCTGAGGGCTGAAAGGGGACCTGCCAGGTAAAGGAGAGGGGAGAGAACAGGTGAGTGCTTGGAGGGACTGAAGGAAGGCAGGTGGAGCTGGAGCACCCCAGGGAGCAGAGCGTTTGTGAGGCAGGAGACCCTCCAGGTTCCACTTTTACAATTGGCCTCCTGTTCTCATCTCATGGGACACTAAGACCTGAACTTCAGGCTGAATATTTACAACTAGTCTCCTGTCTGCTTTTCCTGAGAGGGGAGATAGGAGGGCTCCAGGTAAGGCATTTATCATCAGCCTCCTGTTTGCATCTCAAAATAGAAATAACAACAGAAACAGGGTAGACAGTGTTCATCTCTTGTAAACACCTTAAGATAACAGTCAAGGCAAGAACATAGAGGGGCAAAACCTCTTGGGTCTTTTTGAGCAAAGGATTTTGGGATTGCCAGTCTCCCTCCCCCCACTTCTTGGGGCAAGGGAGACACTACACATGCTAGAAAGGCTCTTTGGGGTCAAAAGTCAGAATGATGCCAGGCTTGCTCCTCCCAGAAGCCTTCCTGTCAAGATCCATCTTGGCTGAGGAGTGAGTGCTCTGCTCAGTAGAGGATCTTAAGACAAATTAGCCAGAGGGGGACAAAACAAGATGATTGGCCTAAAGGAAGACAAATACCCAAGAAATTGTCCCCATATACTGCAGTCATGAAATTAAAAGATGCTTGCTTCTTGGAAGGAAAGCTATGACAAACCTAGGCAGCATATTAAAAAGCAGAACTTTGCCAACAAAGGTCCATGTAGCTGTGGTTTTCCAGTAATCATGTACGGGTGTGAGAGTTGGAAAATAAGGAAGGCTGAGTGCCAAAGGATTGATGCTTTTGAACTGTGGTGTTGGAGAAAACTCTTGAGAGTCCCTTGGACTGCAAGGAGATCAAACCAGTCCATCCTAAAAGTAATCAACTCTGAGTATTCATTGAAGGGACTGTTGCCGAAATTGAAGCTCTAATACTTTGACCACCTGATGCAAAGAGCTGACTCATTGGAAAATAACCTGATACTGAGAAAGACTGAAAGCAAAAAGAGAAGGGGTTGCAAAGGATGAGATGGTTAGATAGCCTCACCAACTCAATGAACATGCATTTGAGCGAACTCTGGGAGATAATGGAGGACTGAGGAGCCTGGCGGATTTCAATCCTTGGGGTTGCACAGAGTCGGACACGATTTAGCGACAGAACAACAATATAAAGGATTTAAACTTCCCAAAGGCGTGACTTTCTCTGAGTTCTCCTGTGGGTCTTTCTGCATGTACTTTTCTTTACCAATATACTCCTTCCTTTTCTCCTTACCTTCTGCCTCCTCGCCCAAATTCTTTCTTGACAAGGCAGGCATGGACTAGGGATCCAGGCCCTAGCTGCTGGCTTCTGTGGTCTAATGGTTTAGGATTCCTAGTCTGGGAACTAAGGTCAAGCTCTCTGCTACTGCTCACTGACATTTGCTGCTGCGCGTGTCCAAAATCAGTTGGAGAATATCTTCGTCCCAAGTGAGGCAGGCATTGAGGACTCTGGTAGAGCTAGAATTTTATTTTTTAAAAACCTTATTTCTTTTACCTTTCTAAACAAAATGGGCCTTAGGAAACACTGCTATCAATAAAGCTAGTGGAGACAATGGAATTCCAGCAGAGCTATATAAAATCCTAAAAGATGACCCTATCAAAGTGCTACACTCAATAAGTGAGCAAATTTGGAAAACCCAGCAGTGGCCACAGGACTGGAAAAAGTCAGTCCTCACCCCAGTTCGCAAGAAAGGCAGTATTTAAAGAATGTTCAAACCACAGGACAATCGCATTCATCTCCCATGCTCCTAAGGTCATGCTCAAAACTCTGCATTCTAGGCTACAGCACTCTGTGAACCAAGAACTTCCAGACATCCAATCTGGGTTTGGAAAAAACAGGAACCAGAGATCAAATTGCCAACACTGACTGGATCATAGAGAAAACAAGGGAATTCCAGAAAAGCATCTACCTCTATTTCGTTGACTATGCTAAAGCCTTTGACTGTGTGTTGTGCTGGGCTTAGTCACTCAATCGTGTCCAACTCTTCGTGACCCCATGGACTGTAGCGCGCCAGGATCCTCTGTCCATGGTGATTCTCCAGGCAAGAATACTAGAGTGGGTTGTCTTGCCTTCCTCCAGGGGATCTTCCCAACCCAGGGATCGAACCCAGGTCTTCCACGTTCCAGGCAGATTCCTTATCATCTGAGCCACCAGGAAAGCCCAAGAACACTGGAGTGGGTAGCCTATCCCTTCTCCAGGGGAGCTTCCCAACCCAGGAATAAACCGGTATCTCCTGTACTGCAGGCAGATCCTTTACCAGCTGAGTTACCAGAGAAGCCCTAAACATATCTAGAAACACTCATTTGGAGAAAGATGTTTTCATACAGTTTGGGTGAAAATGAAGCCATCCGACAGAACCATGCCATAAACATCATCGACAAGTACAGACTTCCAGACTAGAATCCTTCCCAAGCCCGCAGTTCCCGACTGCCTCTTTCTGGTCCAGGACCCTAGCCACACTCTGTGTTATATGGTCACCACTGGGTACATCTTCTGTTTGCTGTTAGTATGAGGGAAAGGAGTCTGGATCTGCTGGTAGCGCATCTGCAGCCCATCCAGGAACAGGGGCACTAGGGTGATGGGCACAGAGTCTGGCTGCATGGTGTACCCCACAAAGCGGGGAGGCAGGTACTGCCCTTGTTGGGGCACGATCTGGCTTGCTGGCAGTTGAGCATGACGTTCATGAGCATGTTCATGGTGCCCTTGGGCAAGTAACAGTTGGTCTGGGACCTGGTCAAGGGTGCCTGGGCCCCCAAGTTGGCCCTGGAGCTGGACTACGTGGATCATAACAAACTGTGGAAAATTCTTAAAGAGATGGGGATAACAGACTATGTTACCTGTCTCCTGAGCAACCTGTATGCGGGTCAAGAAACAATAGTTAGAACCTTGTATGGAACAACTGACTGGTTCAGAACTGAGAAAGGAGTACAACATGGCTGTTTACTGACACCCTGTTTATTTAATTTATATGCAGAGCACATCATGAGAAATGCTGGGCTGGATGAGTTACAAGCTGGAATCAAGATTGCCAGGAGAAATATCAACAACCTCAGATATGCAGATGATACCACTCTAATGGCAGAAAGCAAACAGGAATTAAAGAACCTATTGATAAAGGTGAAGGAGGAGAGTGAAAAAAGCCTGCTTAAAACTAAATGTTAAAAAAGCTAAGATCATGGGCATTCAACCCCATCACTTCACGGCTTTCTATTGAAAGGGAAAGTGTGGAAGCACTGACAGTTTTCCTCTTCTTGGGCTCTAAAATCACTTCAGATGGTGATTGCAGCCAGAAAATTAGAAGATTTCTTCTTGGCAGGAAAGCTATGACAAACCTGGTCAATGTGTTAAAAAGCAAAGAGATCACTTTACTGACAAAGTGCCTATAGTCTAGGTTATGGTCTTTCCAGTCACATGTGGTTGAGACAGCTGGACTCTAAAGAAGGCAGAATGCCAAAGAATTGACACTTTAGAACTGTAGTGCTGGAGAAGACTCTTGAGAGTCCCCCAGACGGCAAGAAGATGAAAACAGTCAATCTTAACAGAAATCGACCCTGAATACTCATTGGAAGGACTGATGCTGAAGCTGAAACTCCAATACTTTGGCCACCTGATGTGAAGAGTCAGCTCACTGGAAAAGACCCTGATGCTGGGAAAGATTGAAGGCAGAAGGAGAAGAGGGCAACAGAGGATGAGATGGTTGGATGGCATCATCAGTGCAATGGACATGAACTTGGGCAAACACCAGGAGATGGTGGGGCACAGGGAGGCCAGGCATGCTGCAGTCCATGGGGTCGCAAAGAATCACACGTGGCTTGGCAACTGAACAACAACAAGAGACAAATGGAGAGACTTCTCTCGGCAGTCCAGTGATTAAGACTCTGTGCTTCCAATGCAGGGGACAGGGTTTGATTTCTGGTCGGGGAACTAAGACCCTACCTGCCGCAGAGGGCAGCCAAAAATTTTTAAAAATTTAAAACAAAATGGCCCCCATTTCTCACTAGTTCCAATGACTAACAAATTCATGAATAGAATGTTTGTCCCCTACTCCTATCTCCCCTCTCTGAATCCTTTTATAAATGGTGTCACCCATCTCAGCCCTTGGCAGTGGAGTTATTTGCTTATCTGAGCCCCCCACACAGGAAATCATTTTTCTTGGGACAGGGAGTTTTCCACATTTAACATTGCTCCCGTATGTAATCACTGAACATTTGCCCACATAGTTCTCTCGCATTGAACTACACTTCCAGGCAAAAAGAGGAGTATACATACTAGCTCAGAGCTTGTTTACTCCTTGGAAGGAAAGTTATGACCAACCTAGATAGCATATTCAAAAGCAGAGACATTACTTTGCTAACAAAGGTCCGTCTAGTCAAGGCTATGGTTTTTCCAGTGGTCATGTATGGATGTGAAAGTTGGACTGTGAAGAAAACTGAGCGCCGAAGAATTGATGCTTTTGAACTGTGGTGTTGGAGAAGACTCTTGAGAGTCTCTTGAACTGCAAAGAGATCCAACCAGTCCATCCTAGAGGAGATCAGTCCTGGGTGTACTTTGGAAGGACTGATGCTAAAGCTGAAACTTCAATACTTTGGCCACCTCATGCAGAGAGTTGACTCATTGGAAAAGATTTTGATGCTGGGAGGGATTGGGGGCAGGAGGAGAAGGGGACGACCGAGGATAAGATGACTGGATGGCATCACCGACTAGATGGATATGAGTTTGAGTGAACTCCGGGAGTTCGTGATGGATAGNCTTCCCAACCCAGGGATCAAACCTGTGTCTCCTGCACTGGCATACGTTCTAAGTTGTTTCAGTCATGTCCAACTCTTTGTGACCCTCTGGACTGTGGCCTGTCAGGCTACTCTATCTATGGGATTCTCCAGGCAAGAATACTGGAGTGGATTGCCATGCTCTCCTCCAGGGGATTTTCCCAACCCAGGGACTGAAGGCGCACCTCTTACATCCTGTATTGGCAGGCAGATTCTTTACTATCAGAGCCACCTGGGAAGCCCATAGATAGTACCTAGAATAGTCAAATTCATAGAGTCAGAAAGAACATTGGTAGATGCCAAGGGCTGGGGATGGGGTGGGAAGCGAGGAGTCAGTGTTTAATGGGGACAGAATTTCAGTTCAGAAAGTGAAAAGTTCAGGAGATAGATGATGGTGAGGGTTTCACAAGAATGTGAATGTACTTTGTGCCACTGAAATGTATGGTACATATGGTTAAAATAGTATGTATTATATTATGTGACTTTTAAAATAAAAAACATTAATAAAATAAATGGATCTGCAGGGAAAAGAAGTCGGGTCAGTAATGAGCTGTCTTTCAGCCTTAATGCGACGTGGTGTTACCATTGGTGAACATAGTACATTTGGTCCATGTACTATCCAGGGGCCATTTCAACTCTAAATTTTCAGGAGCCTGTGATGACGACTGGAGATCTGGGTTCTAGTCTTGCCTTTGCCTTAGGTGGTTAAGTCACTGAGCTTCACCTGGTCTCAGGGTCAAGAAGGAGCTAGGGGATTGGATTCGGTGCTCTTGTAGGCTCTTCTCTGCTGCGTTCAACTCATAACTTTCAAAACTTCCACCCAAATTCCCAGGCCTGAAAGAGTCCCCACTGCAACTTGTCCAAATATATGGCACTCCCCAAGCTTGGCTGTCAGTGTTTGGGAACACTGTGGTCCCTGTTCCCAAAAAAAGAAGACCTGAGTACAAAAGGCCAGTCGGAAGCCAGGGAAAAAAGACTCAGACATGAAACCATGGGAATCACATTGGACTCTTCAAACACCCTCTCATCAAGCAGGGCTGGGAACTGGGTGGAGGATCTGCTTGACACTATCTCTCCCTGAATAAGGACTCCCAGACTCCACCTGCTGGGCATGAGGGGCCTCTGAGTGTTTTGCAGGCCTCTGAGATACATTATTATTCTTTGAATTTCTAATCTTCTGGCCCAGGCTGGTGTATCAAAAAAGTTCAAATTTTTTGGTCATTGAATGTGGCAGGCAATGTTCAGAACATTTTGCATATTTTAACTCATTTCACCTTCACTACAAGACCCTCTGCAGGCAATTACTGTCCCCACCACATGGGTAAAGAACTCTTAAGCCAGAGGTTTGAGACCACACAGCTCCTAAAGGAACCTCAAGTCCAGGCAGTCGGCTCCACAACCCATGGTCTTGGTCACCCCCCAATCCTCTGAACCCCCACAGCTCTGCAGAGTGGCTGCTTAATGAATACATGTTGAGTGAATCAATGTTGAGTGAATGCTTGAATGAATCAAAATGCAACTCACTTCAAGATTCAAGATCCCACTGAGCAGTGTTCCTAGATTCCAGATTATCCCAGCCCCTTCCCTTCCTTTCTGGCCCCTATAGGCTTCTTGGCCAGCAGGTCAATTTCCAGCCCATGGAAGGTGTTTTCCCTTCATGACTACAGAAAACTCGTGGCTACCTTTGGAGAGGCGGCCTCACCCATAATCCCCAGTCTTGCTCACTCAGATTTATGTTTATTTTTCTTTAACTGATAACAAGTACCCCTGGGCCTGGGCAAAGGAACACCCATGTGCCCTGCCCAGTATAGGCATTTTATTAAAGCACCCGGTGTTCTTTTTAGGCTGTGAACCAGGAATTCAGGATGCCATCCAGCCACACACCTTAACTCTCCACCCTAAAGTGAGCCTTGCCTCAGGGAACGTGTCTCACACACCCCTCTATCCCCCATCAGCCTCCCCAAAGCAGGTTCAATCTCCACTTTAACTCCATCACTTCTAGTGAAGGGAAAGAAGAGAGAGAAACTAATATCTAGTATGAATGCTAGGCTAGCTACTTCAAAAACTTTATGCTTTCACATATACAATATTATTGTACTGATTCTACAGGTAATGAAAGCAATGAATGGCCAGGATGTGTACATAACTTGCCAGTGTTAACCTAGCCAGTGAACAGCAGTGCTGGAATTCAATCCCAGATAAGTCTTGGACCAAAGTCCATGCCCTTTCTACCCCATGCTATCTTTGAAGGTGCTTATTAGCACTTCCCCTGGGCTTCCTCTAGGATGCCAGAATCAACATTTGGGTAGGAAAACAAAACAAAACAGTATTTAAGGACCATTTCTTTATCTGCAAAGTAGGAATAAAAATAGTTCCTACCACAAAGGGTTCTTAAAAGGGTTAAATGAAAAACCCCAAATGAAGAATTTAGCACCAAGATTAAAAAAGAATAAGCACCACTACCCTTCCTCTTCCATTATTTTCCTCCTCTATCTCTTCTGGACAACAGGTGAACAAAAACTGGACCTCACACAAGAGAAGCAGTATCGCCAGGCAGGGCATTTGGAAGATAAAGAAGCAGTGTGGTGGTAAAAAAAAAAAAAAAAAAAGAAAGAAAGAAAGNGTAGATGGTATAAACATGTAACTTTATATCCAGACAGGGTTTCAAATGAATACAATTTAAAATCATGTGCTGGGACTTTCCTGGTGGCACACTAGTTGAGAATCTGCCTTCCAATGCAGGGGACATGGATTTGATCCCTGGTCTCGGACGGTAAAGTGTCTGCCTGTAATGCGGGAGACCTGGGTTCGATCCCTGGGTTGGAAAGATCCCCTGGAGAAAGAAATGGTGACCCACTCCAGTACTCTTGCCTGGAAAATTCCATGGTTTGAGGAGCCTGGTAGGCTACAGTCCATCGGGTCACAATGAGTCGGACACAACTGAGCGACTTCACTTTCTTTCACTTTCTTTCTTGGAACTAAGATCCCTCATGCTGCTGGACAAATAAGCCCCTGAACCTCAACGAAGACTCAGCACAACTAAAAAAATAAAATAAGTAAGCATATGCTAGCAAATATGTTTTCAGTAGAGAAATTAGTTAAGTTCTGATTCGAATTTTTTTTTTTTTTTTGGCTACACCACTCAGATTTTGTGATCTTTGTTCCTTGACCAGGGAGCGAACCTAGGACCATTGCTAGGAAAATACTGAGTCCTCATCTTCGGACCACCAGGAAAACTCAACTTTTTAAAGAACTGCGGGAAATTCAACAGAGAAAATCACATATGCAACAATAACAACAAAAAAGCAACAAATAACAAAACACAGAGTTCTGAGATGTTATGTCTTGTCAGAATTGGGCCAGCCCCACAGCCTGGTGGGCTACAGTCCATGAGGTTGCAAAGAATCAGACACCACTGAGTGACTAATGTTCCCATACTGAAAGGTCTTCCAAGGTGGCACAGTGGTAAAGAATCTCCTTGCTGATGCATGAGTCACAAGAGATGTGGGTTTGATCCCTGGGCTGGGAAGATCCCCTGGAATGGCAACCCACTACAGTATTCTTTCCTGGAAGATTCCATGGACAGAGGAACTAGCGGGTTACAGTTCATTGGGTTGCAAAGAGTTGGACACGACTGAGCACACACACCCACACACATCCATGCTAAAACACAAGCACTGGATTAAAAAACAAAACGCAATTCAATTCTATGCCTACTTTACCTTTTTTTTAAATCTCAGCATAGCTGTTGCTCAGTCATTAAGTTGTGACGGACTCTTTGAGACCCCATGGACTGCAGGACTACAGGCTTCCCTGTCCTTCACTATTCCCTGGAGTTTGCTCAAACTCCATTGAGCCAGTGATGCCATTCAAACATCTTATCCTCTGTTGTCCCCTTCTCCTCTTACCCTCAGTCTTTCCCACCAGCATCAGGGTCTTTTCCAGTGAGTCAGCTTTTCGCATTAGGTGGCCAAAGTATTGGAACTTCAGCTTCAGCATCAGTTTTTCCAAAGAATATTCAGGACTGATTTCCTTCAGGATTGACTAGTTTAGTCTCCTTGCTGTCCAAGGGACTCTCAAGAGTCTTCTCCAACACCATGGTTCAAAAGCATCAATTTTTTGGAGCTCAGCCTTCTTTATGGTCCAGCTCTCCCATCCATACATGACTACTGGAAAAATCATAGCTTTGACTATGTGGATCTTTGTTAGCAAAGTAATGTCTCTGCTTTTTAATATGCTGTCTAGGTTTGTCATAACTATTCTTCCAAGAAGCAACCATCTTTTAATTTTGTGGCTGCAGTCACCATCTGCATTGATTTTGGAGGCCAAGAAAGTGAAATCTAACACTGTTTCCACATTTTCCCTATGTATTTGCCATGAAGTGATAGGACCAGATGTCAATATCTTAATTTTTTTAATGTTGAGTTTTAAGTGAAGTTTTTCACTCTCTCTTTCACTCTCATCAAAAGGCTCTCTGGTTCCTCTTCACTTTCTGCCATTAGACTGGTATTATCTGCATATGTGAGGTTGTTGATATTTTTTCAGCATGCAAGAAGCTATTCTTTGAAGGTGAACATTTTCAAGTTTATTTTTATAAAAATATGGCAAATGGTAAGAAACAAGCTTATTAAAGTGTTTTAAGATTACAGTTAGAGGGAGCCAATGTAGGAAAAGATGTAAATTAAAGATGAAAAGGTGAAATGACACGGACCTACTCATGGTTCATAACATTGTATAGGAGGCGGTGATCAAAACCATCCCCAAGAAAAAGAAATGCAAGAAGGCTAAATGGTTGTCTGAGAAGGGCTTAAAAATAGCTGAGAAAAGAAGAGAAGCAAAAGGCAAAGGAGAAAAGGAAAGATATATCCATCTGAATGCAGCATTTCAAAGAATAGCAAGGAGAAATAAGAAAACCTTCCTAAGTGAACAAGGAAAAGAAACAGAGGAAAACAATAGAAGGGGAAAGACCAGAGATCTTTTCAAGGAAATTAGAGATACCAAGGGAACATTTCATGCAAAGATGGGCACAATAAAGGATATAAACAGTATGGTCCTAACAGAAGCAGAAGATATTAAGAAGTGGTGGCATGAATACACAGAAGAACTATACAAAAAAGATCTTAATGACCCAGATAACCATGATGGTGTGATCACTCCCCTAGAAACAGACATCCTGGACTGCAAAGTCAAGTGGGCCTTCAGTTCAGTTCAGTTCAGTCGCTCAGTCGTGTCCGACTCTTTGCGACCCCATGAATCGCAGCATGCCAGGCCTCCCTGTTCATCACCATCTCCCGGAGTTCACTCAGGCTCAGGTTCATCGAGTCCGTGATTCCATCCAGCCATCTCATCCTCGGTCGTCCCCTTCTCCTCCTGCCCCCAATCCCTCCCAGCATCAGAGTCTTTTCCAATGAGTCAACTCTTCTCATGAGGTGGCCAAAGTACTGGAGTTTCTTAGAAAGCATCACTACGAACAAAGCTAGCGAAGGTGATGGAATTCCAGTTGAGCTGTTTCAAATCCTGAAAGATGATGCTGTGAAAGTGCTGCACTCAATATGCCAGCAAATGTGGAAAACTCAGCAGTGGCCACAGGACTGGAAAAGGTCAGTTTTCATTCCAATCCCAAAGAAAGGCAATGCCAAAGAATGTTCAAACCACCACAGAATTGCACTCATCTCACACGCTAGCAAACAATGCTCAAAATTCTCCAAGCCAGCCTTCAGCAGTATATGAACCGAGAACTTTCAGATGTTCAAGCTGGATTTAGAAAAGGCAGAGGAACCAGAGATCAAATTGCCAACATCTGTTGGATTATAGAAAAAGCAAGAGAATTAAAAAAAAAAAAACTTCTTCATTGACTATGCTAAAACCTTTGACTATGTGGATCACAACAAACTGTGGAAAATTCTTAAGGAAATAGGAATACCAGACCACCTTATCTGCCTCCTGAGAAATCTGTGTGCAGGTCAAGAAGCAACAGTTAGAAACAGACATGGAACAACGGATTGGTTCCAAATTGAAAAACAAGTATGTCAAAGTATGTCACCTTGCTTGTTTAATTTATATGCATGGTACATCATGTGAAATGCTGGGCCAGATGAAGCTGGAATCAAGACTGCAAGGAGGAATATCAATAACCTCAGATACACAGATTACATCACCCTTATGACATAAAGCAAAGAGGAACTAAAGAGCTTTTTGATGAAGGTGAAAGAGGAGAGTGAAAAAGCTGCCTTAAAATTCAACATTCAAAAAACCTGATCATGGCATCTGGTTCCATCAGTTTAGTTCAATTCAGTCACTCAGTCGTGTCCGACTCCTTGCAACCTCATGAACCGCAGCACGCCAGGCCTCCCTATCCATCACCAACTCCCAGAGTCCACCCAAAACGCATGTCCATTGTGTCGGTGAGGCCATCCAACTATCTCATACTCCATCGTCCCCTTCTCCTCCTGCTCTCAATCTTTCCCAGCATCAGAGTCTTTTCGAATGAGTCAGCTCTTCACATCAGGTGACCAAAGTCATCTTCAGCATCAGTCCTTCCAATGAACACCCAGGACTCCGTTAAGATAGACTGGTTGGATCTCCTTGCAGTCCAAGGGACTCTCAAGAGTCTTCCCCAACACCACAGTTCAAAAGCATCAATTCTTCGGCACTCAGCTTTCTTTATAGTCCAGCTTTCACATCCATACATGACCACTGGAAAAACCATAGCCTTGACTAGATGGACCTTTGTTGACAAAGTAATGTCTCTGCTTTTTAATATGCTGTCTAGGTTGGTCATAACTTTCTTTCAAAGGAGTAAGCATATTTTAATTTCATGGCTGCAATCACCATCTGCCAGTTCCATCACTTCATGGCAAATTGATGGGGAAACAATGGAAACAGTGAGAGACTTTATTTTCTTGGGCTTCACAGTCACTGTAGATGGTGACTGCAGCCATGAAATTAAAAGACGCTTGTTCCTTGGAAGAAAACCAATGACCAACCTAGAGAGCATATTTAAAAGCAGAGACAATACTTTGCCAACAAAGGTGGTCTAGCCAAAGCTATGGTTTTTCCAGTAGTCACGTATGGATGAGAATTGGACCATAGAGAAAACTGAGCACTGAAGAATGCATGCTTTTGAATTGTGGTGTGGGAGAAGGCTCTTAAGAGTCTCTTGGACAGCAAGGAGATCCAACCAGTCCATCCTAAAGGAAATCAGTCCTGAATATTTACTGGAAGGACTGATGCTTAAGCTGAAACTCCAATACTTTGGCCACCTGATGCGAAGAGCTGACTCATTGGAAAAGACTTTGATGCTGTGCAAGATTGAAGACAGGAGGAGAAGGGGATGGCAGAGGATGAGACAGTTGGATGGCATCACCTATTTGATGGACGTGAGTTTGATCAAGCTCCAGGAGTTGGTGATGGACAGGGAAGCCCAACATGCTGCAGTCCATGGAGTCCCAAACTGTTGGACACGACTGAGTGACTGAACTGAACTGATACATGCTTTAAAAATCCTTAGTATGCAGTAGCTTCTACATAATTTCCTACTCAGTTTTCTCTTCTTTTCCAGATAATGACTTTACTAAAGTTGTATATCTAGATATAGATCTATATCTTTATCCTGTAGGGCTCTTTTACTAACCAATCTAAGTAGTCCTTTGCTAACCATCTTCATATCCTACTCAGTGTTCCTGTATCAATACCAACTAAGGAGTCATCTCCAATTAATGGACGCTTCCCTGGAAGATGGACTTTTCCTTCTTGTTAAACTCTGTGTATCACTCAAAGACCCTGTAATTTTAATTAAGATCCAGATAGATTATCAATAGTCCCTGGACAACCAAAACTTCAGCTAATGATTTCTCTCATTCTGTCATCATGTGATATAAAATACATTGCTATATTCCTAGCATTTTCTTAAAATGGTGCCAGAAGCTAAATATGTGAAAAAGATATTTGAATAAGTGAATAAATAAATAAACACATGAATCAATATTTACCTTCTTTGAAAAACGGGTTCTTCAATGCTCTACTTTTTAATTTGACTTTGTTGAAAGCACCAGTTGGCTCTAAGTAATAACCCAATATTCTTTCATTTAACCAGAGGTATATAGAAGAAATTATTGGACATTTTTTTTCCATTGAATTAACCCTGAACTCTGTGATGCTGGGAAAAATTAAAAAAGGGAACAAAGCTTTAAGACTTACTCAAAGTACACACACTTCCTTTTATGTCATTTGGATACTTGATTTCTAGACACTGAGCACAAACACTGAGATAAATTCTATAATCGTATCTTATTTTCTGAGATGTAAATGCCCTTCTGCATCCTGCCATGATCTAGTTTTGAGGCTTAGACAATAGGTGGAAATATTCAACACTCTGCATTTAATTAGAAGCTTTCACTGAATTCATTAAGACACAGATAAATAGTTTACATTGGGAGATTAAAGAACAATTAAAATAATTATAGGAGTACAGAAACAACTTTGAAACTAGTGAGAATTTTCCTAAATGTGTAATTGCATTTTCAACACAATTAGGTGCTAAATTGTGTACAATCCTTAATTAATACATTTTAACACATAAACCCTTAGACTGGGGGGAAGAAAACTGTCTTTGTCTGCTGCCTTTTGGCAATCTGAAAAATATATGGAGTTTTCTCTTTACCCTTTACCCAACAGGTTGCTCAAGTTTGGAATGGTTAACCTAGAGTATGTCATACAGAGCGAAGTAAGTCAGAAAGAGAAAAACAAATCATATATTAACACATATATGTGTTAGGGGAAGCACACTGACTGAAACTGCCCACCCTGGCCAGGCACCATAGTAACCATTTGCATGAGTTGTTTTACGACAGGAGGTCCAGATAAGGAACAGGGAATTAATAAGCCACCACCAACCAGTAGAGTTCAAGAAAGGTCAAAAAGTGACACCACGTGTCCAACCGCCTCCCAGAATCCTCTTCTCTGGCAGCCATCTTGGCTGAACAAGGCTGCACCACCAGGAAGGACTCTGAGTCAGAATGATTGGCTAAAGACAACTGGGAAACTAATCCCATCACCATAAAACCTGAGACTGTGAGCCATGTCACAGAGCAGTTCTCCTGGGTTCCCTTATCTTACTGCTCTCTGTCCCGGTGCCCTTTCCCAATAAAAATCTCTTGCTTTGTCAGCACGTCTCCTTGGAAAATTCATTTCTGAGTGTTAGACAAGAGCCCACTTTCGAGCCCTGGAAGGGGTCTGCCTTCCTGCAGCATAGGTGTCTACTAAAAAGGATGCACAACGTGAGAATTGGACGTTAAGTCTTATTGGGGCAAAATGAGAACTGCAGCCTGGGAGATGGCTCTGAGAGACTGCTCTAAAGAGATAGTGGGTGAAGATCAATATATGTGATTTCGGTGAAGGGAGAGTTCATGAAATCAAGCACTTATCTTAAATTCTACTAGTCACAGGAAGCTGATGTCATCACGAAGGGATTCAGTGTTTTTCTAGATATGAGGAAATGCAAAGATTGGGATCATGAAATTTGTTCCTGAAAATGTCTATCTAAAGACCTGTTTCACCAGTTATCCTGGAGCACAGAGTGCCTCATTCTCCATCCTGAACATCCTTTGGGTGTGTTGAAGGTCAGCAGCTACAGCAGCACAGGATTCCATCCCTTCAAAGGCAAATGGCAAATGCTCTTCCTTCAGTTCAGTTCAGTTGCTCAGTCATGTCCAACTCTTTGCGACCCCATGAATCGCAGCACTCCAGGCCTCCCTGTCCATCACCAACTCCCGGAGTTCACTCAGACTCACGTCCATTGAGTCAGTGATGCCATCCAGCCATCTCATCCTCTGACCTCCCCTTCTCCTCCTGCCCCCAATCCCTCCCAGCATCAGAGTCTTTTCCAATGAGTCAACTCTTCGCATGAGGTGGCCAAAGTACTGGAGTTTCAGCTTTAGCATCATTCCCTCCAAAGAAATTCCAGGGCTGATCTCCTTCAAAATGGACTAGTTGGATCTCCCTGCAGCCCAAGGGACTCTCAAGAGTCTTCTCCAACACCACAGTTCAAAAGCATCAATTCTTTGGCGTTCAGCCTTCTTCACAGTCCAACTCTCACATCCATACATGACCACAGGAAAAACCATAGCCTTGACTAGACGGACCTTAGTCGGCAAAGTAATGTCTCTGCTTTTGCTCTTTCTTGGTAAGTGCCAATTTGTAGTTAACATATGGAATCTAGAAAAATGGTACAGATGAACCTATTTTGCAGGGCAGGAATAGAGATGCAGACATAGGGATTGGACTGCACATAGGGTGGGAAGGAGAGGATAGCACGCACTGAGAGAGTAGTATTTACACATACACACTACCGTGTGTAAAATAGATAGCTAGTGGAACCTGCTGTATAGCACAGGGAGCTCACTTAGATGGGTGGGATGGGGGAGGTGGGAGGGAAGCTCAAGAGAGAGGNTAGATAGCTAGTGGAACCTGCTGTATAGCACAGGGAGCTCACTTAGATGGGTGGGATGGGGGAGGTGGGAGGGAAGCTCAAGAGAGAGGAGATATATGTATACATAAGGCTGATTAACATTGTTGTACAGTAAAAACTAAAACAACATTGTAATTATACTCCAATTAAACATGTTTTGTAAGTTTTGAGTGGTTCAAATTCATGTAAGTATAATCTGTTTAATATTTGTAGACAATGGTTAAAAGTTTGACATTTTTTTTAACCATAATTAAATATGAAGATTTGAGAGAATGCTATATTGAAATGTACATTTCTTAATTTTCATTTATCTACCTTTACAAGCTG
>SJYQ01011475.1:0-49162 GCA_006410935.1 Redunca redunca | reverse complement strand
GGTTTTTTGGGAGCAGAGGCAGAAACACAAAATTGTTTAAAACAGTCAGCACTCAATTTAAAAAAAATCAGTCAAGAAGCTAGGTATAATTTCAAAAGAGAAAAAAAATCAATAACCTTCATATATACAATTACCAATTAGAGGATATAATGAGAGGCTTTCAAATCAACAAAATGAAAAGAAAAAAAAAAAACATTTGGAAATAAATTTAACACAGAGTGTGCAAAACTGTAAAGGAGAACCAAAATCACTGGTTGGGGAACAAAGATGCCTCCACCAAAATAGTGGGTTTGGGGGGCTGTGACCCTATTAAGAGTCTAGGAAGGTATCTGTACATGCTGTGCTGTTCTTAGCTGTTCATTCATGCCCAGCTCTTTGCAACCCCATGGACTGCAGCTTGCCAGTCTCCTTTGTCCATGGTGATTCTCCAGGCAAGAATACTGAAGTAGGTTGTCATGCCCTCCTCTAGGGGATCTTCCAAACTCAAGGATTGAACCCAGGTATCCCGCATTGCAGGAAGATTCTTTACTGTCTGAGCCACCAGGGAAACCCAAGAGTCCAGCAGACATGGGCATTTATGCAGCAGTAACTCCTCAGCCAGCCCTGCCACTGTTCTTCAATATCGGCCTATTGCATATCTCCATAGAATAGAAGTCTATGAAGGTGTAAGAAAAAAACGTAGTTTATCAGGCACTCCTAATTAACAGATCATCTGGCATCATAGAGAATTCAGATGTCAAAAATAAAATGGTGCCAAAATCGGCAAAGCAAAGATCTAGAAACTATAGGTAACTTATATACCTATGCTTGGAAACCCTAGGTATCTATTACTAGATAACTATAGGTAGGACTCAAAGAAACTTGATTTCAACAACCTTTGGCAGAAATGTGTTCGAGCTATACAAGATAATAAAACAGTAAGAACAGAAGCCATTTAAGCTGAATGGAGTAAATCAAGTCGATTTGTAAGTATAAGGATACTGGAGAATATATCAGTTTAGAAAAATGACTTAGAAGGCAGTGACACTTTTTGTTGTTGTCACTAATTTGTGTCTGATTCTTTTGTGACTCTGTGAGCTATAGTGTGCCAGACTACAGGTTCCTCAGTTCCTACAGGCTACAGGCTCCTAGGTCCATGAGATTTTCCATGTAAGAATACTGCTGGGGCTTGCCATTTCCTCCTAGGGGATCTTCCCAACCCAGAGATCCAACCCACATCTCCTGCATTGGCAGGCAGTTTCTTTACCACTGCATCACCTGGGAAGCCCTGTGATACTTTTTAGTCAATAATTTTGTCCTACACAATTACATAATTAAGCAACATATTATGATAAAGTAATAGTGAAAATGCCAGCTGCTAAGATCCTAGAAAAAGACGTTGATGCTGACCCTGATGCTGGGAAAGACAGAAGACGAGAAGGGGACGACAGAGGACGAGATGGTTGGATGGCATCACCAACTCAGTAGACATGAGTTTGAGTAAGCTCCAGGAGATGGTGAAGGACAGGGAAACCTGGTGTGCTGCAGTCCATGGGGTCACAAAGGGCTGGACATGACTGAGCGACTGAACAACAACAAGGTCCTAGTGGAGGAAAGTCCCCTGCTCCCCCTCTCCCCAACCAGGGTGCAGCAGAATCAACAGGCAGTAGAGTCGAAAGGGAATTGAATTCTGGCTCCTCCTCTTGGTAGGCTGGGCAAGGTCACTGAACTTTAATGTCTCTGAACCTTTTGGAACTTTAGCTTCCTTCTCTGTAAAATGAGGGTTCATCCTCATTCATGAATGTTGTGTGAAATCAAGCAAAAATGCACAAGGAGTATTAGTTCAGCATCTGGTCCGAATCTGCTGGGTTCTTTTTTTTTGCATCTACTCTCCAGCTTAACAACTGATCATAATTCTGAGCTATATGTCAGCTTCACCCTTCCAATGCTCAGGGCAAACCTTGGAGCCTTTTCTGACTGAACCACTGTCACTTTTTGCCTAGATTACTCCCCATTCTTGCCACTACAGGCAAAGAACAGCAGAGTGGCTGGTGACCCTAATATAAGTCAGATCACATCGCTCCTATACTCAAAACATCAGATGGCTCCTACCTCATTCAGCAAAAGCCAACATCCTTGCAGTGGCCTCCATGATCCAGCCCCCACGAAGCCCTCACCGTCTCTGCTAACTCTCTGCTTCATTCAGACCACTGCAGCCACTCTGCTGTCTTTGCTCTTTCCTGACTCACCAACCTCACTCCTGTCTAGGAACCTCTGATCCAGCGGTGTTCCCTGCCTGGGACCCCCATCTTTGATTTCCACTTAGCTATCTTCCACATCTCCTTTGAATGTTTTCAATACATATCACCCTGATCATTCTGACAAATTTCCCCCTTCTCCTCACCTGCACACTCCATTTGCAGCAACCTGCTCTGTCCTTTCTCTGTAGCACCATCACGTTCGAGTATGGGTGTGTGCTCAGTTGTGTCTGACTCTTTGAGACCCCACGGACTGTTTTGCCTGCCAGGCTCCTCTGTCCTTGCCATTTCCTTCTTCAGGGGATCTTCCCAATTCAGAGCTCCAACCCGCCTCTCCTACATGGACAGGCTAATTCTTTACCAGTGAGACATCTGGGAAACCCACCTCTGAAGTATGCTGTATAATTCATCTCTCTTTTAGGTTTATTGTCTGTCTCCCACTGCAAAAATGTAGACTCCACAAGAGCAGGGTCTTTGTTTAGTTTTGTTTTTGTTTTTTTTTTGCCCCAAGGATCTAAAATAGTACCTATACATGGTAGAAATTAATTTTTCGAAGAATGGTGTTGTGTCAATAGAAACACAACATATATGATACACATCTCATAGTAATGCTTCAGTGCTTGGAAAACTGGAAATTCCATAATTCAGAACTCCCTATGTCCTAATCATAGTACATAACTTACATTTCCGTAATGGGCAAAAACACTGAGAAAATTGAGCACTCTTAAATATGGCCCATATAAAATCTGAATATGCTTAGTACAGACTGAGGGTTAATTCAAAACCAAATTCAATGTGGCCAAAATGAAAACCTTCAAGAAAAGTTTAGAGTGGAAATAGGCGGATGATGCTTGGTGGGTAGGAAAATGGAGGAAATCTGAAGAAAAAAATAACGAGGATCATGACCCATTAGCTATAGGCCTGTAGAATACTCACGCAAAAAAACTCATTGTTTCTGAAGCAGCTCATCAATACTATGTTGACTTGGGTCCACTTTTCTTGCTAGGGTTGGTGGCAGCCGGAGGGGTGGGGGGACGCGGGGGGATTGCTCTGCCCTCTGGTTCCCAGATGGGGAATTAATGGCTCCTTGTTCAGGTTACTCTATTGCCATAAAACAAATCACTCCACAACTTAGCAGCTTCAAACAAGCATTTTATTTTGACAGTTTTGTGGGTCTGAACTTCGGGAAGGGCTAATCTTGGCAGCCCTCAGCTGGGTGTCTCTCCTGCTATGGCGTTGGCAGCTGGATCTGCAGACATCTGAGAGCTCAGCTGGGCTCGCTGTCCAAGAAGGCACACGCACTCGGCTGGCAGTTAATGCTGGCCATCAGTGAGAGCTCACGCTCGGTGGCTGACCAGAACAGCGGTTCGTCTCAGGTGCCTGGTGTCCCGCAAAGAACCAGATGGAAGCTGCAGGGCATGTTCTAATCTAGCCGCAGATACTGCAGTCACTTCTGCCATATTCTATTGGTGAGTCACTAAGGTTGGCCCAGACTGAAGGGGAAGGTACGTAAGACCCACCACTCAACAGAAGGAAGGTCTAAGCATTTGCAGAAATATTTTAAAATCACACACAGCTTCAAGCATGAAGCTGCAGAGTGAAGTTACATCTGATTAGGTCTTATGATGATCAGAAACCCGGAATTAATGTTTGTTGTTTTAGAAATGTCTCATATCCCCTGTGTACTTAGCCTCTATAATATCTCCCCACTTTTCTCACTGCTCCTTCTGGCCTCTGGAAACTGTTTGAGTAGCTTGGAAGGTAGGACAGGGTGGGCAGGAATGATGGTAGTGGAGGAACAGGAATTTCACACTGACTCACTCCCTAAGAAAATTCACCTAAGTTCCTTGTCATTTATGTACTGCATCCAAACTGTACACATACAGGCAACATCATGTATTTATTTTTAAAGTGTTGCTAGTTTAGAATTTTTTTTGGCTATGGTGGCACAAGGCTTGCACAATGAATCTTTGTTCTCAGGGGTGGGACCCATGCTTCCTGACGTGGAAGCACAGAGTCTTAGGTAAGCGCTGGACCACCAGGGAAGTCCCACATCATTAATTATTGATTGCCCACTGAGGTCTATGCTGTTTGCACAAATTCTCTGTCCCATAGCAGTCAGGGAGATGAACACAACACCTGCGTGGCTAGACCAGAGCGAGCAAGGAGAGCACAGAGGTCAGGAAGGTGATGACTGGACTGTTTACAACTAGGGTGCCTACTGTGGGTGGGGTGGAGTTTTGAGGGGTTTGTGTCCAAGAATGGCATGATCAGAGTTGTGTTTTAACAGGCATGTTAACAAAAGGCTGGTAGGGACAGGAGCTGGGGGATGGGTTAGGAGGCCACTGGCACAATCCAGATGACAGGGAACTGAATCGTGGTAATAGGAGCTGGATGGTGAAAAGTGGCAGTACTGGGAATATGCACTTTGAAGGTAGAGCCACTAGGCTTGTACTGAAGCCTGAGTCTGCAAGCTTGTCTGTTATTACAACACACGTTTGCAACATGGAACTCATTAGACAGATACAGCTGATAGACTCCGGCAGCAAAAGACAATTTTATGTCAATAAAATACAAACAACAAGAAAGTACGTTAATAATATAAAGTCCCAAGTCACTCGAGCAAAAAATTATTTTTATGCAAGTAAATCCAGAAATAAACGAATTTCTGTTTGACCATATGCTTTTTCCTCTGGAGTGGGTTGCCATTTCCTCCTCCTGGAGCTCTTCCCAACCCAGGGATCGAACCTGCATCTCCCGCACTGGCAGCTGGATTCTGTACCACTAAGCCAACTGGCAAGTTCCCTTTTGACGCCACACTGGGTTAAGTCCACCAGATGTTTCTACTTCATTTTAGAAGCTGCTCTCTAATTCCTCTAACTCTAGGTAACAGCTCAAGGAAGAGCACACAAAACCAACGCATTCAGCCTAATGTGGCATTTTCAATGGATGGGAAGAAACTCGGGTATGAAGGGCAATGATGACAGAAAGGCTAGTCCCTGCCTTCCAGAGGCTCTCTGGCAGGAACCAGTGCACACGTTAGCAAGCCATCACCATGCACGTGGCAACTTTCCTGTCATGATTTAAAGTATGTGGTGGGTACAGAAGAAGAGTTTAAATAAACTTGCAAGCGTTGGAAAATCATCTTCCTTTCTGTGACTTAAGTTATCTTGAATTCAACAAATTGTGCAATTTTAACAAATTATGCAATTCAACAAGTTCTAATATCACTGCATTAACTGGGAACAGCCTACAGCTACAGAAATACTTGGTTGCCATTATATTGTCAAAAGAATTATCATATTTAATAAGGGAATGACACTCTGAATTCTGAAATAGTAAAATCATGAAACATGTAAATGTAACATGAGACTCTATTAGGTGAGTTTGATTGTTTCTAGAGTCTATAGACTACCGGCCATTCTGAAATGTTGCAGGAATAGATGATAATCCTCATTATGAGGGCAGATCTAAAAAATGTAACAAGTGTCATACGCTTTAACAGCCATACTTTAGAAGAGTGATTCCCAAGTTCTTTCAAATTTTTGATCTGGGGGCATGCTTACATTCTTTATTATGCATTAATCTATTTCAGATAAAAATAAAATTTACTTTCTAGAAGGAATTTAACCACTGTGAAATGATGTAAAAATAACAGTATCATTAAGCATCATAAAGCATAGATTAAGGATCCCTGTTCTTTAGAGTATATGGGAAATGATTGGCTTGTAAGAAATTTTGGCATTATGTCACCAAAGAAGCCACTTATTAGGGCCACCACTGATTCATGATTGGGAGGTACATAGAGTCCTAATGGCCCTCTTGATCTCAGGGAAACATGCCACACGACCCTTGTTAACAGTATAAATACATTTCTATTACTTTGTCATTCTCCAGAATGTCAAGTTCAGGATTTAAACGCTCTTCAGAGAAAGAGCTAGATGGGGCACTAAAAAGAGGAGCATGGTTTTGAGGTCAGATAGACCACAGCTTGACCCTTCAGTCTTCCACTTGGGTTTGACCCGGGAAACTGCCTCTTAGGCTCCATCTCTATGCTACAAATGATAGGACTCATGGTCTCAACTTTTATGGGAAACCATATGTATCAATATGGGACAAGCTTCCTAAGGGATGGTCTGTATGTGCGGTGAAAGGATATAGAAAGAGATCTAATTATACTGCTGTCAAGGAAACTTAGGGACTAAAGACTGGTAGATGGGAAAGGAAGCTATATCTCAAGTACCTACATTCTCCTCCTGAGAATGTTTTTACATGGAAGCCAAAGTGAAGTGAAGTGAAAGCCATTCAGTTGTGTCCGACTCTCTGTGACCCATGGACTGTCCATGGGATTCTCCAGGCCAGAATACTGGAGTGGGTAGCCTTTCCCTTCTCCAGGGCATCTTCCCCACCCAGGGATTGAACCCAGGTCTCCCGCACTGTAGGCAGATTCTTTACCAGGTAACACCTAAAAGGGAAGGCAGGACACAAGAACTAGTTGGAGAGACCAGCTCACCCTCCAGCAACCTTGGAGACACGCATATCAGGCCGTCGTGACAGCAGCAAGGTCGCCCACCAACCTTTCTTCCTCTGCATCCTGTCCACTGAGCGGCCTTCCTGGGGTGACTGGGATTCTATCTAGACTGTCCCACAGAAACTCAAACATTAATAAACTGGAATTTCATAGACTAAGACACTAAGCTATGCCTGTTTATCGCCTGTGCAAAGGAACCAGTTCAAGTATTGGCAATGGTATGAGGATATTTGGAATAAGAGTAAAAACTCAGAACAGATATTCTTTGACCTAGCAATTCCTACTTCTAAGAATGCATCCTAAGAAAGTAATTGGAAAAATGAGCAAATATGAATATATAAGCATGCTGAGTTTAGTATTTTAAAATGTTTAAACTGAAAATTTAAATATTCTAAAAATGTATAACCTAACTTCAACTAATGGGATCAGTGAAATAAAGGATGGTTTAATCACATAATGGAATAATGGATTACAGTTATCCAGGCTAGATTATGCTGCAGCTAAAAATCTGTGGTGTTGGAGTAGACAATCTTGAGAGTTCCTTGGACTGCAAGGAGATCAAACCAGTCAATTCTAAAGGCAATCAGTCCTGAATATTCACTGGAAGGACTGATGCTGAGGGTGAAACCCCAATACTTTGGTCACCTGATGGGAAGAACTGACTCACTGGGAAAGACCCTGATGCTGGGAAAGATTGAAGGTGGAAGAAGGGGACGACAGAGGATGAGATGGTTGGATGCTATCACTGACTCGATGACATATGAGTTTGAGCAAGCTCTGGGAGTTGGTGATGCACAAGGAAGCCTGGCATGCTGCAGTCCATGGGGTCGCAAAGAGTCAGACACGACTGAGCAACTGAACTGAAAACCCTTACCTCAGCAGACTGAAACAACACAAGATTTAGTAACACCCACTGCAGATCCAGGGCACGTTGGGTTTCATGGGATGGCTTGGCATCCCAAAGAAACTGGTGGTTAAGCCTCTTACCTGCAATTAAATGCTCCTGACTGCACGTCATGGGCTGAAGCAAGTCACGTGGCCTTACCTACCTTCACAGAGTTGGAGGCTGACAGTCCCCGTGCATGGGCACAGTTAGCATCCACTTTGACTCTACAGTAGCTGATGAGGCTAATAGGGGGCACAACTTTTGGGCATGGGGCAAACTCTCCACACTACATCTGGTGGGGCAAGAATGTAGGCACCCATTAACAATAGGTCTTTAAGTATGTGTCCTATATGTACACATGCATTAGGAAAAAAAGCAAAAATACTGGGAAGATATATGGCATAAATTTAACAGTGGTGTCTCTGCATGGTTGCACTGAAGGATTTTTTAAAAATAAATATTTTAAATACTTTTTTGGTATTATCTTTTTATTTTCCTTTTTTTATTGCAATAAACATATTATTATATTTTTTCTTTGGCCACACTGCACACTTTGTGGGATCGTAGCTCCCCGAACAGGGAGAGAACCAGGGCCCCTGACAGGGACAGCACTGATTCCAAACCATTGGACCACCAGGGAACTGCCAATAAACATTCTGATGATGAGAGAAAATAAAGCTTTGTTGTTTTTTTTTTTTTTAAAAAAAAGAAAAACCCTCACTAAACTGCTGTTCTGATCTCTAAATCAACCCCTAATCAGTTAAGCCGAGGACTCTGTTCTCCCGGATCTGAATCATCCTGTGTTTCTTCATAAAACTGAGCTGTTTGTGAGGGGACCCAGGGCAGGGCTCATGCTGTCCCCACGAGGCTCAGTGCTCTCAGGGGGCCCGGGTATCCTGACCAATCTCACTCCAGGGCCTCACAAACTTCAAGACAGATCATACCTACTCCCTTTATACCAAACCCTCCTTACACGCTAGCACATTAAGGCAGGCGGTATAAAGAAGGCACGTGCTTTTGAGTCAGATGGACAGACAAGATCCACTTGGTTTTCTCACTTGTAAAATGGAGAAAACAGTGCCGTGCAGAAGTGTTGCCAGGATTGAACAGTAGGAGGTCGGCAGGGCACCCGGCAGACACGCAGCACTAAACTCACGGTAGTTACTCCTGCTGCACTACGTCCAGGTCAAACAGAACAAAAGCTAAGTTAAACCACAGGGTAACAAGCAAGGAACATTTTATTGTACGCATGTTCTCAAAAAAACCACAAAAACAGAACCCACAAACAGGAGCAAAGAACAAAGGTTTCTAGCTCTCTGGGACACGCAGGGCACCCTATCTTATAGAAACGTAGCTAGTAGTACAAGACAAAATGTGCTAATCAACATTGCCCTTTGCCTCCCTAGTCAAAAAAGTCTAGAGAGAAAAACACTTTAAATTGTATTCTAATATAAATTTGTTGCACAATTAAACATCAACTTACTCAAAGAGTTATTGTGTAGTAAACTGCAGAAAATAGAGTAGGCATTCAATAATCTGCTCACAATTAACAATTAAGCAATAGACACACAAATACAGCATGTATTACTTATTTGTTAAACTTCACATTTATAATGAGCAGACGGTTTATCATTAATAGTAACCGGTTTCTTACATTTTAAGAGATACCAGATCCAGGAATGAAGTAGGAAGTAATTAATGAGAACTGATTTTAGAAAATAACTCCTTGAATCTGAGCCACTGTGGTTTTATTCCATACTTAGGCCAGTTTCAACAGTTTAAATCTGTAGGTACTAATAAACTGAATGCTGTAGGGGGAGAACAAAGTGACACCACCTTCGAAAGTATAAAGTAGTATGTTCCGATTATGGCCTCTAGGCAGCAGGACAGAACCAAGACACAGTAAACAGATTTATGACGGAATGAATAGTCTGCTTCCATCTAATGCTACAAGAGTATATTCCTATCACTTCCACTAACAAAGAGCAATCTTAAAACATGTTCAGAAGGAAGAACGGGCAAGTCTTGATCACACACCTTTTGCTGTTGTTGTTCAGCTGCTAAGTCATGCCCAACTCTGTGACCCCACGAATACTAGATCTGAACAGAAAGATCTTCTCTTAACATTCTGTTCTTCGTGATCCCCAAGTGGGACTCTGAGGAGTATTCAGGAATGGAAAAATTGGTAAACCATTATTTGAAGAACTATATATTGTAAGTGACCCGTTTAAGAGTAACACGGTCAAAATAAGGCAATAACCAGAAGTCTAACTATATTCTATGTGCCCAATCACTAAAATTTTTACCCACCTCTATAAAAAATATTACCCCATTTACTATGTGTGTGACAGAGACAAGGCAAGCCTACCATGTGTGTTTAAAACAAAAAATGGTAGTAAGCTCTGGTGGAAAGAAAATATATTGAAACTTTCTCCTTTCCTTTTCCAGGTACCTGGCTCCCATTCTTCCTGACACAGACTTCTCCCTCTTGACTTATGTCAGCTTAACCCCTAAGGAGGCACTGTATCAGCCTTACACTCTCTGTGAAACATTAGGTTTTTCATTAGGAATCTTTTAAAATAAAAAAAAGTCAAAAAGCTATGGCATACCCTTGACAGCTGCGATACTGCTCAGTCTACCACAGACATCATAAAATCACATTTTACAGAGGCTGAAGGAAAGCAAAACCATCGTGTGGCGTTCTTCAGCATGGCAAGGAATAGTTCATACTCACTTTTCCTTTCAGGACTTCAGAGAATCCAGCATAGCACCTTTGTATGTATGAGCCAAACTATTAACTAAACTAAGCTGACATTCAACACTACCGTTCAAGTTACCACCACCCGATTTTTCTCCTGGATTATGTCAGCAACACACATTCTGCAAAGGGCCTAGGGCAAGTTTTGAAAGAAAACATCTTTTTCAGGTGACATAACACAAAAATTACAAGGAGCAACAAAACCCTTCAGTCTTATTTCTGAAGGCAAGTCGACATCTACTGCAGATCATTCTAGAACATGATGACCTGACCTCCTTTCCTAATTTGTGCCACTGGCCATTAAGACATCTTAGTTTAATTGCCTGTCTTAAACTGTTATTAAAAACACATTTTCATTAACAACTGTCATTTAAAACTATTAAGTCCCTTAGTTACATCACACAGAATGATGCTGTCTTGGTTTGATCCCCTAAAAGCAATGCAGTAGTATTTTTCTATATCCATTAGTAAGACTAACAAAAATACTGCTGCTATCTATTTTAAAGTCTATCCTTAAAATAGCCCTAAAGTAACAAGACATGTGTACTACCAGTTAAAAACAAATAAATATCTGAATATTAAAAGACAGGTTCCCCATTTCCTACCTCTTCCCCAATGCTGGTACTAAGTGACCAAAAACTTTTAAATTAAAATGCCATTTGATAACAAGAGATTTTGCTAACTGTTGTGGGAGTAACTTACAAGTTAGGAATACCTGTGCATGACCTTGTTAATAGTCACTGCCCTGGGTTACCGGTTTCCTTCTACGAAATAAGTTGTAACTAAAAGCCAACCTAGTTTAAAAAGCTTTGGAGTTCTCTTCTGAGGCGTCTACTGAAGGGTCACGGTATTTACAGGGGCTCATCTTGGGCTGCAAATAGACTGTGTCTTTCAGGAGGACTGGGCTGTTCCATGGAGCGGACTGCTCGTTTCCCATCCCAGTCACGCTGGTATCTGGGTTTTCCATTAGTCATTCCTAATTGCAATGAGAAAGAGTCAGGCGGCTTGTGCGAGTCCCGTGTTAACAGCACCATAGAGACGTCTTGTCCTCAGAGCACACCTGGGGGACAGGGAAGGATGTGGACTCCCTTGGTTAGCACAGACACTGTACAGCCCGCTTGGTGACCACCGTAAGGGCCCGCCCACGGCACGCTGGCTGGGACGAGAAACAGCTGGAGTGGGCCGCACACCAAGTGCAGACACGGCGCTCCTGGAGAGGACAGGCGCCATGAAGAGGTCTGTCAGTGACTAGGGGTAGAGAACACTCACAGACGCCAGTGGATGAGGAGGGTCTCTGGGTTCCTAAGACCCCCGCACCCCCCAAGAGAGAATCCAAGTCCTCCTCCCTGGACCCCTGCTCTGACCGCAGAGATGCATGGGAGCCCCCGAGGGCCCAGCAAGTCTGGGGGGAGGGGAGTGTGTTTGCACTTGGAATTGCTTGAAGAAACTTCTAGGCTTTAACTCTTTCGTTCAGTATTTTTCTTCTGAAACTCTCGTGTGCTAAATTACCGTCTCGGTACACGTCAGCTCACCACTCGTGGGACATCTTGCTGGAGTAACTCCACTCCTCGGGGACCTGCTATGTTGGTCCCCATGGACAGTTCCACAAACGCCCAAAAACACATGTTCACGTTTTGTTCTTTATAGAAATGCTGATTTGATTTTAGTGGCTGGCTGTTCATCCACGTGACAGGGACTGTGGAACTACAGGGAAGCGTCGTGTGTAGGGGAAGGTGGCCGCCGCAAAGACTCAGACCCCGCTGGACCCCGCATCAGTGTGGAGAGAAGCCGGTGGCCAGACTGCAGCCCACCACAGGCGTCATGTCCCAAATCTGCAAGAGAAGAAGGGGGGCACCTGGAGGGGCGGCATCGGCCATGTAGTCCCACAGGAGGACAGACAGCTGGAACACTGGCCAACAGGTCAAGACACACAACTCATCCTCTTCTTTCTCTATAAAACCTTCTGGAGATTTACACAGTGACAAGACAATGTGGTTGGCTAAAACACAATAAAAGCTTATAAGCAGTACTTCTCTCAACACCTGCGAATTACATCATAATAATGTTTCACTACGATTTACTTTTATTTTGAATAAAAAGCCCGCTGGGAAAAAGCCCATTTTTAAAATTATGAAACAAATTATGACAGTTTTACGGGGCTTCTCAGGTGGCTCAGTGCTAAAAGAATTGACCTGCCAAAGCAGGAGCCACAGGAGACATGGGCTCAATTCCTGGCTTGGGAGGATCCCCTGGGGAAACGGCACCCCACTCCAGTATTCCTGCTGGGATGATTCCACAGACAGAGGAGCCTGGCGGGCTACAGTCCTCGGGGTCGAAAACCGCGAGAGACAACTGAGCGGCTGAGCAGGTGTGCCGGCACGGCAGTTTTATAACTCAGCAACGGCACTCAGGATAAAGCGCTCACACTCCGTTTCTGTGCTAGTCACTCAGGGATTTAACAAAGGAAAGTATGTTATTTCTTATAAATGGGGAGTATTCTATCCAGGATAAAGGACCATTAGCCAGGGAAGGAGCAACCAGAGTAAGAGGTCAGCGAAGGCCAGGCAGCGGGAGGGAAGACCCCGGGGCCAGCTCAGGGCAGAGAGTGACAGAGGAGTGGCAGGCCCTCACCAGCTTACTTGGAGAGACTGAGACAGTGGAGGGAGACCCCACTGGACTGAGCCGCCGGGAAGGGCATGGAAACTCAAAAACATGCAATTTGTTAGCCAGGGCTTTCACCTGGCCACGGGGAGTTCATCCAAAAGGAAGGCGAGTTTGTCCATCAGAACTGCCTTACACACTCACAGCATGTCAGTAGAGCAGTCTGCATGGAGGTGCCAACTGGGACAATTAGGCAGCTTACCTTCACCACTCGGTCAGTCCCGCAGGTCACCATCAGGCCCCTAGCAACGTCCATGGACATGTGGGAGATGTTATGTTTTCCTTCGTGGAAGGTTGCTAGAGATGTCCGACTAACAGAGAGAAGAGAGGTCATTTAAACTCACCCGGACAGTTTCTAGAGCTGAGGGATGAGTCATCTTAGCAACATAAAGGAAATATTTACACTAACAGCGTCAAACTTTGCTCCCCGAAATGTGGCTATGGTTTTGAAAACCAACTATAATTAAAGGATGACAGAAAGCCTAAGTTGCAGGACTGGTTTTCTGGGGGTTTTTTGGTCTTTCTGTTTGTTTTTGGTTGTGCCATACGACCTCAGGGATCTTGGTTACTCAACCAGGGATTGAACGTGCACCCTCGGTGGTAAGAGCAGAGGTCTAACCACTGGACATCCAGGGGACTCCCACAGGCAGTTTTATAAAGGATTTTCCAAAATTCCCAAAATATTTTATTTTCTTTTAGTGGACAGGCTTGTACACGCCTAGACATCAGAACGAGAACCTTTAACAAAGAGGAACTACACTGCACGAGATCACAGGCTGCAGGCTCCCCGATAATCCAGGCAGGAGAGGCAGCGCTGCCCCAGTGTCCTGACCCTCACTCTACTCTGAAGCCCACACCCTGGCCACATCACCAGCTCACTGACCAAGAGCAGCGGCGGTGCCACACCAGCCTTCCTACTTGGGCATTCACCAAGGTGTGCCCGGCTACTGCTTTCAAAGATGATTCAAAAAGGAGCAGAAGTGGAGAAGGAAATGGCACCCCGCTCCAATATTCTTGCCTAGAAAATCCCATGGACAGAGGAGACTGGAGGACTATGATCCATGGGGTCGCAAAGAGTCAGACAGGACTTCGTGACTTAGCATGCATAGCTGAAATTAACACACCAAAATAACTCAACTGCATTTCAATAAAATACATTTTTTTTAAAAAAGGAGCAAAAGAAAATGCTGGTCCTGCCTTCGTGGATCTGATTCAGGACTGAATGGGGGACAGGTGTGTCCTGTACACAGTTACTGAAGCACAGATCACTAGGTCAGACTTCATATGGGAAAGAATATGAGTCTCCAGGGTTTTCCCACTAATAAATCATCCATGAATGTGAGCACAGGTAGAAGCTGCGGTGCCTCTGTAGAGCGCCTGCTCAGCCACCCACCAGTTTGCACACAGCCTTGACCCTCATAGCACTCTTGGTGGCTCGGAGGCTCAGGGCTGGCCACTCATGGCCTGACTGGTCTGAGCAGAATCATTCCTCAAAGTGTTTGGGAGAAACTTGTCTCAAGTCACAAAGCCAGGGCAGAATCCTCTCCTTGGAAACTGTTTACAGAGACAAAAGATCAATACAGTAGATCCTTGAACAACACAGATTCAAACTATACTGGTCCACTTCTATCCAGATTTTTTTTACTAGTAAATATCACAGTGCTAAATGATCTGCAGACTGTGGATAGGAGGGTCTAAGTTATATCCATATTTTTATACCCAGTCAGACTCAGAGGGTCTAAGGTATACCCAGCTACACCCAACTCTAAGTTGTACCCAGATTTTCCACTGCATGGAGGACAGGACCCTAACCGTTGTGTAAAGGTCGACTATATATCCATGTCATTTCCCAGGCTCTCCTGCTGCAGATGAACACACAGTAAGACAGAGACAAGCAAACACTCACTCCTCGTCCTTGATGGAGTCGTAGCAGGAATCGCAGACTCGGACCTGGAACTCGAAGCCCATGACGGGGTAGCTGGAGCGCTTGCTGCTGCACTTGCCACAGACAGCCTGCCCACACTTCCGGCAGTGATGCTTCCGGAAGGAAGGAGGAAAAGGGGGAGTTAACCTCTTGTTTTAAAGTATGTGGTTTCCCTTCGGAGCAGGGGAATAGGATTGGGGATGATGTGCCTTGAATGATACTGCCAAGTCACTTCAGTCGTGTCTGACTCTTTGTGACCCCATGGACTATTGGCTGCCTGGCTCCTCTGTCCATAGGATTCTCCAAGCGAGATACTAGAGTGGTTTGCCATTCCCTTCTCCATGAATTATAATCACCCCTAATTCAATGTATCAATTAACACACCAAAGGCAGGCGATTTCAACACTTTCAAGGATTTCCAAATATCCTTGCTTTGTTATTGGTGAAATACTGATTTTTATTCATTCATATTTTTGGCTTAGAGGACAACAAATGACATTAAAACCAAGTTCAAGCTTATCTAGGAACCCAAATAGCTAGAGACTTTGGGAAGGAAAAACAATCCTATAACAAATAAAAGTTTTAAATGGAAGTAAAGTTTTAAATGTAATTTGCCCTCATAAACAAACACCCATAATCATGTTTTGCTCTTTCTTTTACTCTTTCAAATTATGATTCTGAAAAGGAGCTTCAAGAACATTCCAAAATAGTCCAGATATTATCACTACTTTTGACATATATATATTTTTTAACCACTAAAATTTTGTGACCCATACCTTTCCATGCTCTTCTATTAGCTGTTAACTCATAAGATTAAAATTAATTCTCCATGTTTCCTCTGAAGTACGGACTATTTCACCCACCAGTTACTACCAGCCATGTGTTGTGAGAACGAGGCTAAAGACAGAATATTGCTGCAGTTTCTAAGCATTAGAATGTCATGAGTGATAAAATAATTCCTACACTGGCAGTCTTGTATCTGACTTTGCTGCAGAGTAGCTTCATAAGTAAAAGTTTTTTGACACACACAAACTTTCCACCAATTCCTTAGAGAGGGTAAAACCCATAAGAAAAGCAATTAAAATTGGCATTCCGTTTTTACTTACCTGCACAAATTCACATTCAGTCTGAGTGAGTGGCTACCCTCAAGCCTGCTGTAGAACTATGCTTTTTGTAGAACTTTAGTATTACATGAATACCTAATGGTAAGAGCTTCCTTGAAATCTATAGGCTATCTGCAACATGTTTCTTCAATTAATTTACAAAATTATAAAACAGTACATACTTGAAACATGCTTAACAGAAATGCTCCAGGTACACTCACATGGAACAAGCTAAAATTCTTACTGTCAGAATATTCCAGTGAGGGCTAATCTGTTACTTTTTGTCTGTTCATGAAAGTTTAAGGCTTAGAGGCCAAGTTCATTCTGACTTTGTGCTGGGCTGGTACAAATACTAACTTTAACAAATAATAGCCCTAAACTCAGAGCTCTTTCATCCCTTTACAAATAGGCTTTGGGGGTTTTCTGGACATCCCTGCTTTTCCAGTGCAGGATGAGTGATGGCATACTTTGGGAAAGTTAAAGTCTCACTATTACCCCAGGAACGATCTGCTCATATTTGTTACCATATGATGGTGACATCACAAATGTAGGAATTAATAGCACTCATAGGGAAAAGTGTGATTACAAATCAAATGTTAGACTATCATATAAATAACAAAACATGTGATTAACACAGTGTCAACTGGATGCCAGCTACTCACCTGTCTCAACCCGAGTGTCTTCGTGTCCCACATCTGCTTAATATTCCAGAAAAAGGGCTGCTCACATTTCTGACAAGAATCACTTTCCAACCACTGAGGAGCCTGGGGGAAGAGAAAGTCAGACCCAACATCAAAGCATCTGCTTATTTATACCAAGTTTTCAGAAATTAATACAACAGTTCTAGACCTCACTGGGGTTCTTTTTTTTTTTTTTTTTTAAACTTCTCTATGTATTATAGCTGTTTCCATATTCATTCAATATTATGTTTGTGTTTTGAGTAATCTTTGCCATTTTTGCAATGTTTTCAAGATTGTTTAATTTTAGATTGTTCAACCTATAGACAGGAGGGAGGACTTCAATTTGCATTATGAACTCTTAAGAGCTGTCCTTGCATATTTGACCTCAATCACTTGGCATCATATATATGCAATAAAAATAGAAAATACTCTAAAGTTATATCAAAGATCATGAAGTAAGGAATAATCTTTTCTTGATTGTGAAAGTTAACACTCAAGAAAAATTTATCTGATAAGAGGAGACAATGATGGGAAAACCAGAGAAATCAAACTACAGTGACCCTTAAAAAATCTTCAGTGAAGATGGTCAGCTTTACAGATTCGATAAGGTAGTTTAAAGAGTGAGTGCCCCTAATTCTGTTTCCTATTGCATCAAAACCTTTGGCTTTCCTATTTCTTATTTTAGATATGGCATTACAAGTATTTCTACATAAGACAGACATTACAAAAGTCTTTCTTCCTGGAGTGGGGGTCAAGAAGGGACCCACAAACAGAATGAAGCAGGCTAAGACAGAAGAGCCTTCTGTAAATGACTGGGGCAATGCTGGAAGTGGGATGGGAGGACAGAAAGAGTGAAGAGGAAATGCATACCCAGATGACAAGGTTACTACCCGATGCAGAACTGCTCGTTTCTGTGATCAGGGAAAAGAGGAGGGGGTTTGAGAACCCTGCCTGTGAACAACGTCCCTCAAGGAAAACCCATGACACAGTGGGGCCTGCTGCGAACACCATGGGAACGTTTAACTGCAGCGGAAGGAAAGACAGGGCCACTGTCTAGTCTTAGTTTGTGACACAGGCCAGTGTAACTCCTGCAACACCAAGCTTATGTGGAGCAGTGCAAAAATGTCTCATGGCAGCGATATTCAAGTACGAGTACACAGTGGGTAAGGCTGCGGGCATTAAATGCGTTGATGTTTGCAGTGCTTTGCACAGTGCCTGGTATACAGCAAGTGCCATATAAGTTCACTAGTGTGCCAAGGGGTTTATTTTGCTTCATTCTCAACACAACCCTAGGAGATGCAGAACAACATTCTCTCAGTTTTGCAGGCAAAGAAACTGTGGCTCAGAGACTGAGGTGGACTGTCCATGGTTGGTCAATGGGTGGAGCTCCCAGGAGATGCAGGACTCCGGCCCACATCTTTGCGCTTGTCCACTGCACTCTACACAGCCTCTGGACATGGTCCTTTTCATTTCAACAGGGTCTCCAAACATGTTTCTGCAATATGACAACCAATGGGACTGAATTCCTGTCCTCAGGGAGCATAATTCTGTCAAGGGTTAAGGAAGAATATCATTTTGCTGAGCTGGAAGGGATAGGGACACAAGGAAAGAAAAAATATGCTTAAAATAATCAGATAATGGACAAAAAAAACTCAGAAATAAATACTTTTTGGAACATATTTTAATATAAGAAATAACCATAACTTTGTTTCTTTTAATAGGATTAAGTGTTATGGTATAAGCTCTCATGAACCACCCTACTGAATGCTCATTCACTAAGGAGAAAAAGTTTTCTTTTGTGCTGAGAAGAGCAAAAGAGAACATTATTCAAGTATTCTGACTGTTGCACTCTCTTTTCTAAATCTTGTTCCACCTGCCTAACCTGGACAAAGATGATGTAACAAGAACCCCAGGGCACTGATAATCTGTTTTGCACTAATGTATAAAATACTTTCCATTCTGTAATCAGCTAGCTCCAAATACAATTTCTTCATGTGGATTTATTATGGCTACTTGCTCATTTATGTCTCTTGCCTCCTTCCAAAAAGGAGTCCCTTTGATTACAATCGGGCAGGGATCATCTGCTTCCAACCTGCCTGTGTGGTGGCCAACAGCCACTGTGGGTTGGAGATGCCCCAGTCAGTGTTTCCAGGTGACTCAGAAAGGAATTCCCAGCAAGGACTGGGCTAGAGAATCTGGGGTTAATCCTCTCAGCTGGTGCCTAAGGAAATCCTACAAACTGTAGAAAACCCTAATGCAAGGTCAGAATCTCATATACCAGAGGCTGCTTACTTTTGCGCTTATATTTACTCAGTTGGTAAAAACAAAACCACCACCAAACCAAAAAGTCCTACTAAAATATTGCATCATTTTGACATAATTTTCTTTCCCACCAACAGTGCCAACCACTGAGACAGTGTTACCAGCCAGTGTGCACATGATTTGGGATAATTGTCTGTAAGTGATTCAGAGGAAGAGTCCCCCCAACACACAAACAGGAAGCACCTTGAATGAGTGGCGTCCAAAGAGAAGATGGGACTCTCTTCTTTCCCTAGAGGTACAAATAATCTCACACTCACATAACCTTGGAAGTAAGAACCCTGCTCCTACTTTCTGCTTCTAAAAGGACTTAGTAAGGATGAGAACAGTGGATTGAAATCCAAGTAACTAAACCCTTACAAGAGCCACTAGTAGCATCAGGCCCCGATGGTCTCGTCCCTCCTGACTCAGGGAACACATCCTCTCCCCATCCTCCCCCTGAGTTCTTGCTCTCTCAGAATTAGATTGAACAGCAACAAGTCTAGGAAACAGGGCCTAGCGCACTGCACTGCGTGGGGTTGCAGAGTTGGACACAACTGAGCGACTGAAACAGTGCAGTACACTAGCTGCTGATGTTGCACGAAACTAGTAGACGACAAATACATAGCCCAGTTCAGATAAACCTTTGCAAAGGCAGTATTACATGTTCTGTAATACTGAGTCAATTTTACATATGTTTCATAACAAGTTATTCTAAGCCTTACCAAAAAGCTTTTTAGAAAATTCAAATAGAGAAATTAACCAGCAGACATGCCATCAATATTTCCTCTATTTGACTTGTCTTACAAGGTCACTAAAAAACTAGCAATCAGTACTTCTCCAGATTACGAATGAAATTTTATTATTTATAGGGGAATCTATTTCCTTCACTAGATTGCAAGTTTCTGGCAGGCAAGAATCTTTATGTATAGAGCACAGTAATTATAAAGTCTAGAGGTATAATGTCCTATAAAGTAATGTCGCTGTTTTCGTTTTTTTTTTTTTTTTTTTAATAGACTGAACCCCTCCGATTGTGTCCCCAAGGGTATGCTAAAGATGCAGCTGTATTCAGGNTGGCCAGGCTGAAGATGATAGCCGTCACCCGGTTCTGATGAGCTGTGGGAACAGAGAAGAAACACGACCTGGGCGATCCAGTCTCAGTGGGTGGGAACTGGGCTCCCCTTTTCCACCCGGTCAGCCTGCAGACTCACAGGCTGAACAGGCCCACCCCGAAAAGCCTGCACTCTGAACAGGCGGCAGAGAATCTGCCCGACCCCCAACCCAGGATCCAATGGGCAGGCTCTCTGAGGCCCTGCCCTCTGCCTCCCTGCAAGGGAGGAGACCATCAGAAGCTACAAATCCTTCAAAGAATAATGCTCAAGAGGGATTCAAATAATATATCAGAGGACAGATTTAAAAAAAACCTCAAACAACTATCACTGAGTTTCATATAGAAAGCAGTAGTCTTTTGTTAACAGAACAGGTTTGTTTGTTTTTATTGTCTGTACCTTTAGTGCTTTGACTCTTTAGAAAACACTGGCATTGTGAAAAGGGCAACTGAAATTTTCTGAAATTAACTTTTCATTATTTCTAAGATGAAGCATTTGTAAAGTTCCACATTCCAAAGTAATAGCTGAGAATGAAGAAGTATTCTATTACTTAACTTCTGGAACATTTCTATCTCCAGGTCAGTTTTAAGCCATACCAGGGCAGTGACTTGTCTACTTTACGTGGAGCAGGGTCTTGCATACAGCTGCTGTTTAATAAATGCCCCGTCTGATGAATGAAGTCAGAAGCTAGACAGAGACGCATCTGACCTTACCCTCAGCTGTACAGGCTGCTTCAGAAAAACAGAAGGACTGTTTCTTATAAATTAACCAGAAAACACTACAACCCCCTGGGAACGCAGGTGTAGTCATGTAGACATTCATAAAACATAACAAATGGCCAATATCAAATAAAGTTTAAATAATTTTAAAATAGAACTATTTTGACTATCAAACTGGCAATAAGCATTGAAAAAGAGTAATGAAGACTTAATGAACAGGCACTTTCGGTCACTACTCATTAAGATATTTACACTATTGCTGGAAAGAATTTTGCAAAATAAATCTAGAGTATTAAAAAAAAGTTTTATTGTTTGACCCAGTTGTTCTACTTTTAGTAATCTATCTTAAAGTAATAAGAGTTACAGGATCTGAGTCAGTAACCATCAAGGACACACACACACATATATATGAAATTACTTTTACACACACATATATATGTAAACACACATACCTATGTACATATCTTCATATATCTTAGTATGTGTTATCAAAAAATGGGAGCAGTACACATTTTCAAAAATAGAGGAATGGTTAAACTAAATCTGACACGTGCAACCCAGTGGAACAGTATACAAAATTTCAAATGTTAATAAGCAGGAAAAGGATGTGTAAATAACTCTGAAGAGGTAACAGCCTCTCATGTAACTGGGGTAACCAACCTTTTAAAAAGTTGTGAAAACCTAATTTTCATCATAGGACATGGTGTTCTAGTTTATTTTTGTGTGTATCTATGTGTATATGTGTGCAAATGAGTGTGTGTATTATAATTACCTGGGTAGGTCTTGATAAAGTTCATTTTATTAAAATCTTCAGAAACATGGAATTCCTAAAAGTAAAAACATGCAATAAGAGAACAGTTATAGTTTTAAAAACAATGGGAACTTATTTTCCAAAAGGATGTAAAATCTAAAACTGGCCATCACCAGCCTTATGACTCAAGATTGGCTCCATAAGAACAGTAGAGAATTGCTTCTTGGTCCTGTCCTTGGAACACTATTTACTTTGGAACCAGATAAGTAAAGAAAGTGCTGCTGACCACCACAGAATTTTGGTCTAATTCTTACTCTACAAATGAGTGTTCTACACTTCCTTTCCCTCTAATTGCAAAGGAGGCATCCTGTTAATTTTGCTCTCTTGGTATCACTAGAAGTTTCTCAAGATGATATATCCAAAGCAAAGTGATATACAAAGACCCATTACTAACAGAGTTCTCAGCACCAGTGAAAATAAGGCATTGGGTATCTGAAGCAATAGAAGGGATATATTACATATATTTAACACGTAAACACACACACAAAAAAGAAATTTAAAGACTGTGATGGTTTTCCTTTTTTATCTTCCAAAGTTTTTATGGACTGTGTAATACTTTATAACTAGGAAAAAATTAAAAGTATGTGCTTCTTAATGAAAAAAAAATGAGCCTCAGGCCTGAGACTAAGATAAAACTCTAAAGAAAATGCACTAGTTAAAAATTCTAGAGATAACTGCTAAATCGGTAAGCTCTAAACTGCCTCGATAACATGGACATTATGAATTGTTGATTGGTCAGGATGAAAAAAACCCCACAAAGGAATACTGATTTCTTGTCCTTCATCTTGGTTCTACAAAGTACAAAAATGTATTGGCATTTTATATATACTAATCTCTGTTGGGACTCATAGCTCAGTCGATAAAGCATTCACCCACAATGTAGGAGATCCAGGTTCAATTCTTGGGTCGGGAAGATCCCCTGGAGAAAGAAATGGCAACCTTCTCCAGTATTCTTGCCTGGAGAATCCCATGGACAGAGGACACTGGCAGGCTACAGTCCATGGGGTCAGAAAAGTCAGACACAACTCAGCGGCTAAACCACCACCACAATCTCCGATGGGAAATCAACAGTTCAATACTAACTAATGCTAAATTGGACTTACATCGCCCTTCTCCACTGAAGAGCTGTAAGAGTTTTATATGCCATCCTATAATGGCGGTAGACAGCACCCTTGAACCAGGAGCCACAAGAAGGGTCCCTAGAGAAATAAATCCATGGCCACTGCCATTCCTGGAGAAGCTATTTGAGGCCTGCACTCCTGGCCTCTTATGTGTATGCACATCACCATATTCCGATAAAAATCTTCAGAAGGAGAAAAACGAGACCACTAGCATTTATTATCACACAACGGATTTACAGCAGCCAAAGACTGGGGGGCATCAACCCCCAACCATGCAGATCCCGCACCCTGCCCTCCGTTCTCACCACCTGTCTATTGTCCAGTGAACTTATTCAGAGAGCCTAGCTCCTTCCTTCCTGGCTGGTAAACACACTCAAGACTTCTAATTTAAAAAGCAAAACAAGTGAACACAAAACCCTCTTAACAATGCTAAAACTTTCTTTGCCCCCCCCCCAACCCCATTCCAGCCAAAACCTTCTCTATAGATCAGCCCACACTCAACACTCAGGCTTTCTAGCTCCTCACCCGTCACCCTTCAATCCACTGCACCCTAGGGCACCACCCCACTGCAAGGAAACGGCTCTCCCTGCAACCACCAGCTGCTAACTGCCATCCCCAAGGTCATGTTCCTGTCTTGATCTCATCCTCTCTCTGCCCCACCTGAAACTTACTGCCCCTCCAGCTACCACAACCACTGTCCTGGCTGGTCCTCCCACCCCTTGGCCCATTTCGCATCACCCATGAATGGTGTCTCTCCGGTATCTTAACTGTTACCACTGATTCCTCACTGTCCTTTTGTTCTAAATGTCCTGTCCCCACACACCCCTAAGCCATCTCTTTTCGATAAATGATAGCACCATCCACCAGACACTCAAGCCAAAAACCCAGCCGTCACCTGACTTGCTCCTCTCCCGACCCCTGCACCCAACCTGTCATAGCTGCAGCTCAAGACATCTGCTTCTGTCCATCATCACTGCCACAACCTTCTCACCCAGACGGCGACAACAATTGATATTTCCGCCTCCATTTTTAAAATTTTTGTGGCCATATAATTGATTTACAATGTGTGTTAGTCTGCGCTGCACAACGGAGCTGAACAGGCACACATACACAATCCACTTTTTTAGATTCCTTTCCATTATGGGTCATTACAGAGTATCGAGTAGAGTTCCCTGTGCTACATGGTCTATTATTATTTACGTATTTTATATATTAAAGTGTGTATATTATCAATCCCAATGTCTCAATTTATTTCTCCCCTCTACTAACACTGTTTCCCACATCTGTGACTCTATTTCTGTCTTGTAAATAGATTCATCTGTACCATGTTTTACCATGCACAGGTAAGCAACATCATATATTTGTCTTTCTCCATCTGGTTTACTTTACTTTGTAGGATAGTCTCTAGGTCCATCCGTGTTGCTGTAAATGGCATTATTTCATTCATTTTGTGGCTGAGTAATGTTCCATCTTCTTTATCCATTCATCTTTCGATGGACAGTTAGGTTGCTTCTTTTGTAAACAGTGTTGCAATGAACACTGCAGTGTATGTATCTTTTCAGATTAGAGTTTTCTCTGGATATATGCCCGGAGTGGGATTGCTAGATCACATGGTAGTTCTATTTTTAGTTTTTTAAGGAACTGCCATACTGTTTTCCATAATGGTTGTACCAATTTATATTCCCATTGTCACTGTAGAAGGGTTCCCTTTTCTCCACACCCTTTTCAGCATTTACTGTTCATAGATCTTTTGATGATGGCCACTGTGAGGTGATATCTCATCATAGTTTTGATATGTATTTCTCTTCATGTTGATCATCTTTTCATGTGCCTCTTGGCCGTCTGTATGTCTTCTTTGCAGTAATATCTATTTAGATCTTCTGGCCATTTTCTGATTGGGTTTTTGGTTTTTTTAACATAGAGTTGCATGAGGTGTTTGTATATTTTGGAGATCAATCCCTTGTCAGTCGCTTCATTTGCAAATATTTTCTCCCATTCTGTGGGCTTTTTGTTTTATGGTTTCCTTTGCCTTGAGAATCTTTTAAGTTTAATTAGGTCCCATGTGTTTATTTTTGTCTTTATTTTCTTTACTCTAGGAGGTGGATCACAGAAGATATTGAATGCAATTTGTATCAAAGAATGTTCTGCCTATGTTTTCCTCTAAGAGTTTTATAGTGTCTGGCCTTATACTTGCATTTAGGTCTTTGGTCCATTTTGAGTTTATTTTTATATATGGTGTTAGAGCGTGTGTGTTTTTTTTCAGCTGCACTGCATGGCTTTGCAGGATCTTAACTCCCTGACCAGAGATGGAAGAACCTGGTCCCTCAGTAATGAAAAGGCTGAATACTAACCACTGGACCACCAGGGAATTCCCTTCCACCTCCACTCTTGTTGCCCTCCAATCTGTGCTCCACTGAGCAGCCAGGGGGATCTTTGTAAATTAAATGACACCATTCTTCTGCTGAAAACCCTGGGAAGAGCTTCCCACGGGTTTACAAAACTGAAAACCTCACCCGGACCCACACGGCCTTGAATGACCTGCCCTCAGCCCACCTGGTCCCATCAGCCCTAGTGCTGCCCTGTCACTCAGCACCAATCAGCCAAGAGGAAGTCCTCCAAGTCCTCAGGCACACAGAGACCTCCTGCCTCGTGCCTCCACACATACCTTCGCTCCTAGAAAACCTGCTCTGCCTAGCTGTCTCCTGCCTGCACTTCAGGCCTGGGCTGGACGTCACAGCCTTGGAGAAGCCCTCCTTCCTGCAGATCCTGTCTGCTGGGCATGGGGCCACACACCTCTCTGGACCCTGTCCTTCCCACTCCCATTCATTTCTCCACAGTGCTCAACACAACCTGCAATGCGATGCTTACTTTTGTATTATCTGTCCTTCTTACTAGTCCAAAAGAGCCCTGGGAGCAGGGACCATGTCTACTTCCTTCTTAATTAGCATTCTGCAGGACACCCAGTGCTGAGTAAAACCTGAATGCACAGCTCTCTGACCTGTTCCAGCCACCCCTTCAGTCTTACATGTTTCATGCTGCCAGGCCACTTCATTCTTGTTCTCTGCACACACTCTGACCTCAAAAACCTCTGTCTTCGCTGGCATAGTCCTCTGTGCCTGCAAGTCCTCCTCCTCCTCTCCTGGTTAGCTCCCCGCCACCCGCTAGGGCTTAGCAGTTACAGGCTGGCCAGGCCACTGTCTCGGGCCAGGTGGGTGCAGGCGCCGGCCTGCGCTCCCACTGCTCCGTATGCACTCTTCACTTTACACGTGATGGAACCCCACGAGCTAAATGTTACTGCTACCATTCCCAGTTCTGTAAAGCAGTGCTACTCAAAATGAGGTCTGTGGACCACTGGTCCTGATTAAAGAAGCAGAAAATTAGGGAATAAGTGTTCAGAAAACTTTCCAGCAATTTAATACCATCATGACATCCAAACGGATAAAGTTAAAAGTGAAAGTCATCCAGTCGTGCTAGACTCTTTGCGACCCCATGGACTGTAGCCTCTGTCCACAGAATTCTCCAGGCAAAAATACTGGGGTGGGTTGCCATTCCCTTCTTCAGAGGATCTTCCCGACCCAGGGATCAAACCTGGGTCTCCTGCATTGCAGGCAGATTACCATCGGAGCCACCAGGGATCCTTCCAAATTTTCTCACTCAATAATGTAATATCCAAAATATCAATCAAGCAAACTAAACTCAAAGCAAACCGAAGAAAAAATAAGAGCTGACACACATTATCAGAGACTAGAAAAACAATAGAGAAAACAAATCAACAGAGAATCAATGAAAACTGGTTCTTTGAAAAAAACTAACAAAACTGACAAACATGTAGCTGGAGTGGTGAAAAAAAAAAGAGAAATGACTCAAACTACTAAACTCAGGAATGAAAAGGGGACTTTTAATCTTACAGAAACAAAAAGGACTAAAAAAGGCTGCTATCAACAGTGATATGCCAACAAACTATAGATAAGCTAGATACCACTTCACACTGACTAGGGAATAAACAGAATCAGAAATAATAAGTGTTGGTAAATATGTAAAAATTTAGAACCTTCATAGATTGCTGGTGGGAATGTAAAATGGTATAGTAACTTTGGAAAACAGTTTGGCAGTTCTGTAAAAAATTAAACACAGAGTTACCATATGACCCACAATTCTATTCCTAGATGTATATACTCAATAAAATGGAAAACTCAGGTTCACACACAAACCTTATATGACTGTTCATAGCAACATTATTCATAGTAGCCAAAAGGTAGAAATAATCCAACTATCTATCAACTAATGAATGGATAAACAAAGTGTGGCATACAACAGAATATATTCCACCACAAAAAGGACTAAAGTATTAATTCAAGCTACAACATAGATGAACCTTGAAAATATGATGCTGAGTGAAAGAAGCCAAATATAAAGTTATACGTTTTATGATTCTATTTACATAAAATGTTTAGAATGAACTCAGAAAGTATATTACTGACTGCTAGGAACTGAAGGGAGGGACAGTGCAGAGTGACTGCTAAAGGATATGGGATTTATTTTTGGGGGTGGGAAGCACTGATAAAAATAATCTAGAGTATTAACGGTTGTATAATCTTGAAACTATACTATAAAACCACTGAACCGCACACGTTAAGCTGGTGAATTTTATGGCATATGAAGTATATCTCAATGAAATATAAGCATACACACCTTGGCTCTGACAGTAAAGAATGTGACTGTAATGAGGGAGATCCAAGTTCAACCCCTGGGTCGGGAAGATCCCCTGGAGAAGGGAACGGCAGTCCACTCCAGTATTCTTGCCTGGGTTATCCCGTGAACAGAGGAGCCCGGCAGGCTACAGTCCATGGGGTCGCCAAGTCAGACACGACTGAGTGACTACACTTTCACTTTCAATCTTGTAACTATACTATAAAACCACTGAATTGCACACTTTGGTGAATTTTATGGTATATGAATTACATCTTAATGAAATATATACACACACACATACAATTAGACTTACAGAAACACCAATCTCTAATAAATTGAAAATTTAAATATCTGATCCTTCACCAAAGATGGTTTAAGAAGCACTGCCTCAAAGAGTTACATGAGTTGTTGGCTGAATGACTAGTCCCTGATCTTGTTCTTCTCCTCCCTCCTCTGTCATACACACACACGCGTGCGCGTGCGTGTGATCTCCCCCATGTCCTCCTTGCCCCAGTCTCCTCCTTCATGGGCTCAGGGACGGGGACTCCCACGGGACTCATGTCTCCTGTACAAAGGCTGTGCGTTGTGAGTTAGCCTGAGAATCAGCCATCAGTCATCAGAGCTCCATGCAGCTACAGCTGGTCCCTGACTTAGGATGGCGCAACTTACGATTTTTCAGTTTCACAATGGTGTAAAAGCGACACACATTCAGTAGAAACTGTACTTTGACTTTTGAATGTTGATCTTTTCCCAGATGGGTGATAAGCCGTATGATCCTCTCTCGTGATGCTGGACAAGGGCAGCCACAGCCCCTACTCAGCGTCCTGACAGTGAACAATCGACACACTTACAACCATTCTGGACTCATACAAGCATTCTGTTTTTCACTTTCAGTACACTATTCAATAAATTACATGAGATATTCAATACTTTAGTATAAAATAGGCTTCGTGTTAGATGACTTCATCCAACAGTAGTGTTCTGAGCATGTTTAAGGTGGGTGAGGCTAAGCTATGATATTCAGTAGATTAGGTGTAGATTAATTAACTCAGTAGATTAAGTAATTAATTCAGTAGATTAAGTATATTTTCAACTTACGATATTTTTCAACTTACAATGGGTTTATCAGGACAAAGCCTCATCGTAAGTCAAGGAAAATCTGGAGTTTATTAACTTATTAATTAATGCTAGTTAATTCTAGAATTAATCCATTTTGGGGTCTACCATCTGTACTGAATGAAACATTTCCTAATGCCAAACAACTGGGCATTCTTTGTTAACTTTATTTAACGTGTCCAATGGTGAACATGGGGAGGTCAATACAATGAATACATTCTGGAAGCTACCTACCATCACAGCTCCATTATCTTGGCCCACAAATATCCGTCTACTATCATGATGGTAAGCCATAGCAGAGCAGGGAGCTGCCAGAAAGACAAAGACCATGTTATGAGCAAAGTTAAGCAAGTTAGGTCATTGTTCAAGGTACGTTATTAAAAAGAGCTATACAACTTAGGTTAAAAAAAAAAAAAGAGGGCAAAGGTGTTTTATTTTTAAAAATGTTATTAAATATCTCTGTGCTGTTTTAGTTTTGAATTTTAACTTTAATAACCTTCCAAGTTACTTCTATGACTTTGGGTGAAGCGAGTCAGCATGAAATTTCATCTGATTGAAATTCCTACCTGTTTCTGGAAAGGTGTGGGGACCAGTGTTTAGAGAAGCTGCCTGCCACCCAAACTCTGTGAGTCATCCTGCCCCTCCTCCCTTCCCCATCACAGGCAAAACAGTAGCGGGCATCTGTGGAAAGAGAGGTGTCCAGTACCACAATTCCTGTTCTAAGGCATGTGAGCAAACTGGGGAGGCTGTTTTGGGATTATTTGTTGCTGTTGTTTTTCCCCAATGGTCAAAAACAGTTCTGTTTTGCAGTGACTCATACAATCCTAGTTTGTTTCTTGGTCCAAAGCAATGTCATGTGACCGAGACAGCCTGATTCTTCCCATAGACACGACCTTCCAGGTTCCACCTAAACTTCTTCCAGGAAGTGTGGGCCAGAGAATGAGTTTAAGAAAGGAGAAACTCTAATAAATCACTTCCTTCTCCTAAAAACCAAAATTAAAGTGATTTAGAAAATGGAACACTTGGAAAAAGAAATATTTGGGTTCACTTCAGCCTTAAGAATTTTAATTGACCACGGAAAGAAATGAATGCCAGGAAACAAACAAACAAACTTGAGCTTACTTTGAAATAAAACGTCTTATAAAAAAGTAAAAGAGAAAAATCCTATAAATGAGGTTACCACTTGAAAACAGTTTAAAGTTCTCTAACTACCAAAGAAAGGCAATGCCAAAGAATGCTCAAACTACCGCACAACTGCACTCACCTCACATGCTAATAAAGTAATGCTCAAAATTCTCCAAGCCAGGCTTCAGCAAGACGTGAACCGTGAACTTCCTGATGTTCAAGCTGGTTTTAGAAAAGGCAGAGGAATCAGAGATCAAATTGCCAACATCTGCTGGATCATGCAAGAGAGTTCCAGAAAAACATCTATTTCTGCTTTATTGACTATGCCAAAGCCTTTGACTGTGTGGATCACAAGAAACTGTGGAAAATTCTCAGAGAGATGGGAATACCAGACCACCTGACCTGCCTCTTGAGAAACCTCTATGCAGGTCAGGAAGCAACAGTTAGAACTGGACATGGAACAATAGACTGGTTCCAAATAGGAAAAGGAGTACGTCAGGGCTGTATATTGTCACCCTGCTTATTTAACTTCTATGCAGAGTACATCATGAGAAACGCTGGACTGGAAGAAGCACAAGCTGGAATCAAGATTGCCGGGAGAAATATCAATAACCTCATGTATGCAGATGACACCAGCCTTATGGCAGAAAGTGAAGAGGAACTAAAAAGCCTCTTGATGAAAGTGAAAGAGGAGATTAAAAAAGTTGGCTTAAAGCTCAACATTCAGAAAACGAAGATCATGGCATCCAGTCCCATCACTTCATGGGAAATAGATGGGGAAACAGTGGAAACAGTGTCGGTCTTTATTTTTTGGGGCTCCAAAATCACTGCAGATGGTGACTGCAGCCATGAAATTAAAAGATGCTTACTCCTTGGAAGAAAAATTATGACCAACCTAGATAGCATATTCAAAAGCGGAGATATTACCTTGCCAACTAAGGTCTGTCTAGTCAAGGCTATGGTTTTTCCAGTGGTCATGTATGGATGTGAGAGTTGGACTGTGAAGAAGGCTGAGCGCTGAAGAATTGATGCGTTTGAACTGTGGTGTTGGAGAAGACTCTTGAGAGTCCCTTGGACTGCAAGGAGATCCAACCAGTCCATTCTGAAGGAGATCAACCCTGGGATTTCTTTGGAAGGAATGATGCTAAAGCTGAAACTCCAGTACTTTGGATACCTCATGCGAAGACTTGACTTATTGGAAAAGACTCTGATGCTGGGAAGGATTGGGGGCAGGAGGAGAAGGTGACGACAGAGGATGAGATGGCTGGATGGCATCACTGACTCAATGGACGTGAATCTGAGTGAACTCCGGGAGTTGGTGATGGACAGGAAGGCCTGGAGTGCTGCGATTCATGGGGTCACAAAGAGTCAGACATGATTGAGCGACTGAACTGAACTGAACTGAACTACCATGGCAGATGTTCTCCATCAAAGGAAGAAAACTGGAAGAAATGCTGGACTGTACTCAAAGGAAGAAACATAGTTAGCTGCATGACCAGACTATAGAAAAAGACTATTTCAGTTGCATTCCAAGAACTATCTCATTGAAATGTAGATACTAAAATTGCCTGCACACCTAACAATTAGAATAGACTACAAGTTTGTACACCCTTATCCACTATTTTGATGTTTGAAACTACAAAGAATGATCATGTTTAAGGATTATAACCACAAAGATACATGTTTGTTTGTTTTAGTCACTAAGTCGTGTCCAATTCCTGCAAACCCCCTGGACTGTAGCCCACCAGGCTCCTTTGTCTATGGGATTTTCCAGGCAAGAATAGTGGAATGAGTTGCCATTTCCTTCTCCCGTCCCAGGGATCAAACCCACATCTCCTGCATTGGCAGGCAGGTTCTTTACTGCTGAGCCACTGGGGAAGCCCAAAGATAGATGCTACTGTCACACAAAATGCTCTTTAATAATCACACACAAAATTATCTTCAACAAATCAAATCCCTTTGATGATTTTAAAGATTCACTGTCATCATTTTTGCTTGCTTTTCAGTTGTTACTAAATCTTAATGTTCTAGTTTTAAGCTTCTTTTCAATTCTTTTTATGCTCAATCCTATAACAAACTGCCCATGAATATGTAAAACCTCTCCTTTGTGTAAAAGTTACAATGTGCTGAGTAATTTTATAAGGTTAGAGACTTCTCACATTAAAAAAAAAAAAAAAGGCAAGCCTTCTTGGTTTATTTGTTTAGTATATAAAAATGCTCTTTTTTCCTAGAAGGGAAGCTTCTAGTGAGATAAACTTTTTTTTTTTTAAGATAATCTTTTTTTTTTAATGTGAATGTTAACACAGTTTTATAAAGAAGGAAAACACAAATCGTCTTTCAAATCAGAGACCTTTTAAAAAGGTCACTGCAGTACAAAATCGTTTGCTTTAAACTCTAGTTTTATAAACGAAGGGTTTTCTGGAATACAGCCAGGCTCATTCATCTATGTATTCTTTATGACTGCTTTTGATTCTGCAGTGGCAGAGTTGAGAAGCTGCCACAGAGACTGTCTGGCCCACAAAGTCTAATATTTATGTCTGGCCCTTTGTAGGAGAAGTCTGGACTCACCCCATACTGTGGTGAGCAGCCCAGTTCTGGAGATGGATGCACATGGATTGGAATTCCAACCTCTGGCCTCAGTTTCCTTGTCTAATAAATGAGGAAAATATCATCTTTCTTATAATCAGCTATTGTGATGATTTGGTAAAATAGTACCGAGAAAAATGCATGAGACACATAGCAGACGGGCTTTCCAGGTGGTGCTACTGGTAAAGAACCCACCTGCCAAAGTAGGAGACATAAGAGACACAGGCTTGATCTCTGGGTCGGGAAGACCTACTGGAGGAGGAAACAGCAACCTACTCCAGTATTCTTGCCTGGAGAATCCCACGGACAGAGGAACGGGACAGGCTACAGTCCATGGTCCATGGGGTTGCAAAGACTTGGACAGACTGAGCATCTGAGCAGCAGCACATGGTAGAAATAGAAACTGAGTTACATTTTTCTTCAGCTAAAGCAGATCCTGAAAGTTATTTTTGTTATGTGAGGTATTGTTATGATTCATAACTGATCCACGTACAGCAATATTCTAAGGTCTCACTTAGTGATCTCCTCTGTTTGATCATGGGGAACAGTTTAAATCCATGGATGACCACTAAAATGTCAACTGGTGAATCTGCAGTAGTTTTTAAAAGCACTTTTCTTCTTGTGTTTTGAATTTTAAAAGTCACCCTAAAACAGACAAGCAAATTTCTCAACATTCAGTCATTCTGTTTTCTTCTGGCAGTGTTCCTGCAGTTGCATCAGCAGACACTGCTCTAGCTGGAGGTAATAGCCAGCCATCTGGAAGCAAAAGGCTGCACGCATGTATACAAACACGCAGGTGTCAGTCACCCACGGCACAGATGCTGTGCCTGTTCTGTCCTGTTTTTTCCTGATCTTTCCAGCCACAGAGTTCTGGGAGCTACTTCCGGAGGATACAGTTAAGCCAAGATAGCCGTCTCTGGGGTCACACAGAGTCGGACACGACTGAAGCGACCTAGCAGCAGCAGCAGCAGCAAGGGATGGCAATGGAGAAAGCAAAGCCATGTGCCCAAGACTCAAAAGCCAAGGAAGAGTGTGTGCTGCTGCTGCTAGGTTCTGGTGTCCCAAGAGAGAAATCAGTTACAAAGTGAACTAAGTATTTGGGGGAAATGCAAGCCAAGGGGTCACTGTACTAAATACTGGACATTAGTACAAAAATCCATCTTAGACTTTCCTTGTTCTAAAGAGCATGAACTCCATAGCTGAGGTCTCAAGGAGACTGAGGTGTGGCCAAAATCTGAAGTGTAAGGGAAGGGGGAGGAGGGAGGAATCACAGCCAACAGCATTAATAAGACCATCCACAAGGATGGCAAACCATCTCCCAGCACTGGTAGAGGTCCCCGGGTTGCTGTGGTTATTTCCAGCTACAGACCCATCACTGGACCATTGGAAGTAAGGAGTTACTCATCTAAGAGAAGCCTTTTTTTTTTTCTGGTTGAGTAAAAGGTAGGCTCAGAGGATGAGGGTGCTCAATCTACCTTTGCCCCACTTCCCCAAAATCCCAAAGTAAATTTATTAAATGGGCCTGTAAGGAAATTTACTGAGACAATGGCCATTTCATGTTCCACACTGAGTAACCGAGGTGACCCATCCACAAATAAATGCGGACGCAGGACAGAAGATACTACTGCCTGCACAAGAGACCATGATTAGGGTTTGAGGTAGTCTTAACACGCTACATACATACAATCAAGTTTTACTTTTTATAACAGGTTTTTATAACTATTTTATAATTATATAAAAGCGTCCTTGTATAATAGTTAGCTTTATACCAGTATTCCAAAAAGTCTACCTCGTTCTCATTGAATGATTATCAAGACAGATAAGGTGACTGGCCTGCCCAAGCTGTTAGTGGAAGGTAGGACAAAGGACAATCCTGATAAACTACTAATCCTTTGTGGAAATGTTTATAGGATCGAAATCCTGCAGCTACCCTGCAATAAATGAGAAAGTGCTAGCAACACAGGCGGTGCTTGGAAGGGTGACTCAAGCTGACAGAATAGAATCTGCTGAATAACTGGCTACTCTGCGTTTGTAACACAGCCCACAGCGCCTGCAGTAACTCTTCATGGAGCTGCAGTGTCCACAGAGTTTGGCCCTGGCAAGCGCTCTTCTTTAGAGAACTTCGTAATGGTCTTCAGTAACAGACCACCCAGCCTGCCCCAGAACCGTGCGTCTTTTCCCAGGGGAGGGCTTCTGAACACTGAAACCTTAACCAAGGAAAATCTCCTCATTAAGGACCAGAACCACCTGGAAATAAGCAGCTACGATGCCTTCCATGTGGCCACTGGGGCGGCAGGACTTGATTCCAGCGTGGACTTGGGTGGTACCACGTCCTTTTTTCAAGAAAGGATGAGGAGGAGGCAAAACTTAGATTGGCAGGAAGGGCAGGATTTAATTGCAATTTTTACTACATCTCAGGGCTCTTCTAAAATCTCAATACAAAAGCTTTATATTTTGGGTTTATTTTTAGAACATATTTGACTACTGGGGGAAAAAAAATCTCCATTTAGGATGTGTCGTGCCTTGGACCAAATTTCTCAGTGGTACCCAGAGTTTAAGAAAAAGTAGCATAAAAGGCCAGGTATGAGGCAAAGAGTGTTCAGAATCCTGTTTTAGTGTCAGTATCAACTTTACTAAGTAGAAAATTCCTACTAATGTAAGTTGGCAAAATGAAGACAAAGAAAAATGGGGGAGGTGGGCAGCTTTCCTCTTCCTATTTTTTTTTCCAAGTTTTGTTCAAGTTGATTCAGTTAAACCAGTTGACTCAGCTTCCTTTTTGCAAGAGAAGGGGAGTTTTCCTGCATTTTAACACAGAATGCTGTAGGTATTATGTAACCAACAAGCTCATTTTGAAATTTAAATCATCAAAGACGTTTTTCTTGAGTGGAACAGTGGGCTACTCACAGGCCATTGTGTGGTAAATGCTGGGCCAGTACTGACCGCTGTCTCTTTTCAGCCATACTCGGATGGTCCTGTAGAGAAAAGAAAAGAATGAGCAGTCTTTAATAAATTTATCCTCTTTGCCACCCAAGTAAACTTCTTATTTTCAATACTATTTCCCATTGACCTTATAACATGTATCAATTGGACAAATCAGACAACTACACCCACACACACACAGAGTACATGGTGTATTATACTAGCGTGTACATGTACACACACACAGAGTACATGGTGTATTATACTAGTGTGTACATGTATACACACACACACAGAGTACATGGTGTATTATACTAGCGTGTACATGTCTACACACACACACAGAGTACATGGTGTATTATACTAGCGTGTACATGTCTACACACACATACATACACACAGAGTACATGGTGTATTATACTAGCGTGTACATGTCTACACACACACACAGAGTACATGGTGTATTATACTAGCGTGTACATGTACACACACACAGAGAGTGCATGGTGGATTATACTAGCGTGTACATGTATACACACACACAGAGCACATGGTGTATTATACTAGCGTGTACATGTACACACACACAGAGTACATGGTGTATTATACTAGCGTGTACATGTACACACACACACATAGAGTACATGGTGTATTATACTAGCGTGTACATGTATACACACACACATAGAGTACATGGTGTATTATACTAGTAATGTACATGTATACACACACACAGAGTAAATGGTATATTATACTAGCGTGTACATGTATACACACACACACAGAGTACATGGTGTATTATACTAGTATGTACATGTATACACACACACAGAGTAAATGGTGTATTATACTAGCATGTACATGTACACACACACACATGCTCTATATATTTATTGCTGCTATTCAGTCGCTCAGTCATGTCTGACTCTTTCTGACCCCATGGACTAGAGCAAACCCAGGCTTCCCTGCAGCCTGGCCAAAAAGTTCATTTGGTTAACTGACTACACTGTTCAATAAAGTTCCTGGTGAAAATGAAAAATGTGTCTTTTATTTTTACTTACAAACAAATGAACTTTTTGGCCAACCCAATAGCTACCTAACAATTACGTCTATACATGGTAAGTTATGCAAGAACTAGGAGTCAGGATTCTAAATAACATCAATAATGTGGAAAGTGCTCATTATACAGTGACATACAAACAACGCTGAGGACTGCTGACTCTTGGCAACCAACTGCAAACTAGGCGTCTTGGCCATCCCACCCAAATGAGGAGAGGAGCTGAGGTAAACAGAAAAAGCGTTTCTGGAGAACTGGGACAGACCTGCAAACAGAGTGGTGCCCGTTACCACTGCTCACTCACCCAGAGTTCCCAGCCACCTCGGCCTCGGGAGGAGACCCTCCCACACCAGTCGTCGGGCCTCTCCTTTCCCCAGAGCACACGCGGGAGATGAGGAAGTCCTGCCCACAGGCGGGCAAAGGACGCACGACCAAAAGAACCCAGGTTTACTATTCTGGCTCATGCCCTCAGAAGGGCCTCTCCTGCACTCCACAAGCCTCCTGGAAGCTCCAGGCCTCTCCCCTTCAGAGCGGGACACTGGCCGCCTCGCCNACTGCAGCCCATGAGGCTCCTCGGTCCATGGGATTTTCCAGGCAAGAGTACTGGAATGGGGTGCCACTGCTTTCTCCAATATTAACATGAAACAGCTGCAAACAGGAACACTAACTAGATATCTGATACTAAAAGACACTGTTCTTTAGATGTGATAACAGTGTTGCAGGTTTCTGCTTGTTTTCTAAGAAGAAGTAATTCCAGCCTAAGACACTGGACCTTGCCTCTGTTCTTGGTCCACCAACATCCAACCCTCACCACTCATGCCTCAGTGCAGCCTCCTCCCACGTTACCTGGTGGGCTCCACCCTCCAGAACACCTCAGGTGTGTCAACTACTGGCGACAACTCCCAAGGAGCCACGCAACCCACTGCCCGTGGGCTCAGAGACCACCAGTGGTGGTCTCAAATCTGGGGTTCAACTGACATGCTTGTGATTCCCACACCCAGACCCTGCATCCTAGCAAGCTGTCATCCTCAGGTGCCCAAAATCCCGAGCTCAGGGCGCTCGTCCCTCACCTCCCTACCAAGGACTTTTCTCTCCAGGCAGTAGTCCCCCTGGGAAGCACACCGCGGGATGAGCAGCACTGGCATGGCCTTCCACACCTAAGGGCTTCCCTGGTGGCTCAGCTGGTAAAGAATCTGCCCACAATGCGGGATACCTGGGTTGGATATCTGGGTTGGGAAGATCCCCTGGAGAAAGGAAAGGCTACCCACTCCAGTATTCTTGCCTGGAGAATTCCATGGACTATATAGTGCATGCAGTCACAAGGGGTCAGACACAACTGAGCGACTTTCACTTTCCCTCACCTAAAATCATCAATAGAAGCTTATAATGATGATCCTTAGGCCTGAACTACTAACACGAACTACTAACACAATATCACACTTTGTTGACAGTATTTTGTTACTTAGTACAGAATGCTTATGGATACATTCCATTACATATGTTCAACACAGGGGATCAAACAGAAGGAATTATAAGAAGTTAAAGGCCAACTCTCCTCTAAGCATTAAATCTGCTCAAGAAGGGACTTCCCTGCTGGTCTGGTGGCTATGACTCCATGCTCCCAATAAAAGGGGCCTGGGGTTCGATCTCTGGTTGGGGAACTAGATCCCATGTGCCCTAACTGAAGAATTCACACGCCTCAGCTAAGAGTTCACAGGCCTCAACTAAAGATCCTGCGTGCCACAACTAAGATCCAGTGCAGCCAAATAAATAAATAAATATTTCTAAAGATTACATTAAGGCCTGTTCAAGGATTCTACTCCACTTGCAAACAGGACCCTAAAGGCCAAGGCACTTGAAGATGAGGGTGTCGGGCAGCACCTTCCTTCACTCAAAGCGATTAACAAGCTCCCTATCTGTGTGGTTTTAAGGGTCTAAGGATCAGAATGCGGACATATTCTAAAACCCCCAAAATCAACCCCAAAAGTTGTAGTCACAAATGCGTCAGTAGTTCAATGGAGGCCTCAGGGGACATGCACTTCCCTGTGTCTTCTTGAAAGAAGAATGATTTCAGACAGCAGAGAAGCTGCTGTGAGCAGAAAACCTTAAAGTCACCTACCTCTTCCATTCAATCATCTAACCTGAAAAAAATCACGCTTTAACTTCATGAAGCTTCAGAATGATAAACTGGCTCAAGGTCAAAATGGGACCTACCTAGAGCCCAGGAAGTTTGAAACACAGTAGTATTTCCTTTGGAGGATAAACATCAGTACTACAATGTGGTCTGCACCCAGCTCAGGTGGACACACTAGAAAACTGGCAAGACTTGTACTATTTGTTGGGGGTGTTTCACCTGAAAAAATTGTTTATCACATTCAGGCTGAGAGAAGACCATCCTTGCTTGCGAATCAGGTTTCAAATCAGGCAGCTGACCTTGATAGCTGGCTCTACTTCTGTATTCACACGTTCTATCTAGAATTCCTTCTTTCTCGTTTTCCAGGCATACTCCTTTACTTCCTTGGGTAACAAATTAAAATCTCCCACTTCTGAGATAAAATCAAAACAATATTAAATTCAACTCCTCCAGCACTCTCAAGAAACTATGTATTAAACAAAGTTGTATAACTTCTATTAAGTAATACAGAAATTTGTTTTGTATTTAGGATATGTCTCATTGGTTTAAAAAATGGTTATTAAAATAGGCTTAAGTTGGACTGTTTTATTTTTAAAAATCAACAAATTCCACATACTAAAAAAACTTTACTAAGCAAATTGGAAACAAAATCTACTATTCGCAACAACACAGTTTAGCAACATTTTATAGGCACAAACTATTAAAAATTCCTGAATTATATTAATAAACTGTATCAAAGTATCAAGACCAGGTAGCTTTATTTTTACAAAAACTACCTTCATGAACGTCTAAGCCATGCTGTCTGTGTTACTCGATCAGTCGTGTCCAACTCTTTGCAACCCCACAGGCTGTAGCCCGCCAGGCTCCACTGTCTATGGGATTTTCCAGAAAAGAATACTGGAGTGGGCTGCCATTTCCTTCTCCAGGGATCAAACCTGGGCCTCCCACATTGTGGGCAGATTCTTTATCATCTGAGCCACTAGGGAAGCCATGCTCTGCACTAAGATAAAACAGCTTCCTTTTCCTTCACTGTTTTGACAACTTACACCCACTCACCTCAATTCATTGTATGTTTTGCTTGCTGCTTCTTCTACCCATTTTTCTAGTAGAGGGATTTTCTTTGATAGTCTAAGACTGTGTCAATGTGGAAATAAAAATTTTAGAAACGTGTTCATTTTGCCAAGCTCTATGTTTAGGTTATTTTAAAAACAATAGCCTGAAACTTTTCCAAAAGGTACTTAGAAAGGAAATGTGTCATTTTTTCCAGAGACTACATAAGTGCTTTTTAAACTTCCTTACACTCCTGCTGATCCTGTGGAGGGCTCTACCATCAGTCTCCTTTGCCCTCCTAGTCCGAGAAGCACGAACTCACGTAGGGTTGCAGAGTTTTTCATGGAGAGAAAACAAAGAGAGGTCTCTTTGTAAGACTATAGCCCCACTGTATCCACATCAAATCATCATCTTATTTGTCTTGCTGTTCACCCCAGTGGATCTTCATTCATTTAATTTCTGGGAAAATGAAAATGCCAAAGCTGGATTATATTTCTTTATTTTAAATAATTCAGACTGAAACTGCTGAGCAGGGCTAAGCAAGGAATAACTGAGAACAACAGTAACGTACCATTTCCAGGGTTCTCATGATTTTTTGTCAGCACTGTACATTAGAACTACTTCTGTGGTAAGAATCCTGTTCCATTTAGTGAGAAACATATTACCTACCTAATAATAATAACAGTAATGATGATGATGATAAAAACAATAAACTGATTTAGGAATTCCAGGCTTGGCAAATGATTCTGCAGAAATTTTTTAAAAGATGAAAAGAAAAGAACTATGTATTTTTAAAAGTTCATATAAGCCTTATTCAAAGGAGTAAAACTTAAAGGAAAATGCCATATAATCAAACAGGTTAATGACATATTAACTCAATAGCCTATATAGTCACTAAAATGAGTTATGATGACCACGGAAGCATGAAGAAATGTTTATGATTTTTTTTAAGCGTAATAAAAGATGACGGGACTAAACTCCACAGCCACGTTGAGTCAGGCTGAGCAGAGAGGGCAAGAAGGCTGATGAGGGGCAGAAAGAGAGAAGTGGACATGCCTTTGAGGTAGACTAGGATTTTGGCTTCTGAGGAGGGCAGGATGGGGGATGGTCCCCAGAGAAAAGATGTGGAGCAGCTGAGAAGCAGGAGGGCCAGCAGGGCCGCCAACTATTAACCACTTGGTCATAAGCCTTGGGGCCTCCCTGGTGGCTCAGACGGTAAAGAATCTGCCTGGAGGATGCCTGGGTTCGATCCCTGGGTCAGGACGATCCCCTGGAGGAGGAAATGGCAACCCATTCCAGTATTTTTGCCTGGAGAATCCCATGGACAGAGGAGCCTGGTGGGCTACAGTCCAGGGGTTGCACAGAGTCAGAAACAGCTGAGCGAATAACACTTTCATAAGCCTTGAGGTACACAGGACTTATTTTGTCTGATTTTTCAACTGTGGCTATCTCAAATTCTAAATGTAAAAACCGTCCACTCCCTGGAAGTGTGCTTAACAAATTGTTACCACTGAGAGCAAGAGAGGGTGAGGAGTGAAACGGGATCAGCCTGAAGCTCTGGGCAGCTGCAGACACTACCATCAGTGCACGCGTGCTCACTCGCTCAGTTGTGTCTGTGGTCACTGTCTGTGAGCCATGGACTGTAGCCCGCCAGGCTCTGTCCATGGGATTCTCCAGGCGAGAATACTGGAGTGGGCTGCCATTTCCTCCTCCAGGGGACCTTCCCAATCCAGGGACCGAATCTGCATCTTCCATAGCTCTTATCCCGGCAGGAGGATTACCACTGAGCCACCTGGGAATCAGAAGCAGTTTCAAACAGGACGCAACCACTTTCTTTTCAGTGTGGCAGACTCTAAGAGGCTCTGTGGCCCCTTGGAGTCCAGCTGATGTATCCATGGAGGTCAGCACAGAGGGGTGAGGAGAGCTTGGACACAAGGGCGAGAGGTGTTGGGTGGATGGGGCCTTGAAAGCAACAGTTACTCCCTGGGATCTGTGAACAGGGACAGAGCTGAGCAGAGAAGTCTGGGGCAGAAAGACAGGAAAGAGAAGGCACCAAAAGGCAGGGACTCACTGGCCTGAAAAATACAAGACAGTAAACCGTGCCTCTGTGCATTCAATATCACAGTTATCCAAGTCTATGCCCCAACCACTAATGCCGAAGAAGCTGAAGTTGAACTATTCTACAATGACCTACAAGACCTTCTAGAACAAACATCAAAAAAAAAGATGTCCCTTTCATCATAGGGGACTGGAATGCAAAAGTAGGAAGTCAAGAGATATCTAGAGTAACAGGCAAGTTTGGCCTTGGAGTACAAAATTAAGCAGGACAAAGGCTAATCCAGTTTTGCCAAGAGAACGCACTGGTCATAGCAAACACTCTCCTCCAACAACACAAGAGACAACTTTACACATGGACATCACCAGATGGTCAATACCGAAATCAGACTGATTATATTCTTTGCAGTCAAAGATGGAGAAGCTCTATACAGTCAGCAAAAACAAGACCGGGAGCTGACTGTGGCTCAGATCGTGAACTCCTTATTGCCAAATTCAGACTTAAATTGAAGGAAGTAGGGAGAACCACTAAACCATTCAGCAAAGACATAAATCAAATTCCTTAGGATTATACAGTAGAAATAACAAATAGATTCAAGGGTTGAGATCCCATAAAGTGCCTGAAGAACTATGGATGGAGGTTCATGACACTGTACAGGAGACAGTGATCAAGACCATCCCCAAGGAAAAAAAATAGAAAAAGGCAAAATGGTTGTATGAGGAGGACTTACAAATAAATGAGAAAAGAAGAGAAGCTAAAAGCAAAGGAGAAAAGGAGAAACACACCTATCTGAATGCAGAGTTCCAAAGAATAGCAAAGAGAGGTAATAAAGCCTTCCTCAGTGATCACTGCAAAGAAACAGAGGAAAATAATAGAATGGGAAAGACTAGAGACCTATCTCTTCAAGAAAATTATAGATAGCAAGGGAACATTTCATGCAAAGATGGGCATAATAAAGGACAGAAACAGTATGAGCCTAACAGAAGTAGAAGATATTAAGAAAAGGTGACAAGAATACACAGAAGAACTATACAAAAAAGATCTTAATGTACCAGATAGCCACGATGGTGTGATCACTCACCTAGAACTAGACATCCTGGAATCTGAAGTCAAGTGGATCTTATGAAGCATCACTACAAACAAAGCTAGTGAAGGTGATGAGAATTCCAGCTGAGCTATTTCAAGTTCTGAAAGATGATGCTGTTAAAGTGTTGCACTCAGTAGGCAACAAATTTGGAAAACTCAGCAGTGGCCACAGGACTGGAAAAGGTCAGTTTTCATTCCAATCCCAAAGAAAGGCAATGCCAAAGAATGCTCAAACTACCGCACAATTGCACTCATCTCACATGCCAGCAAAGTAATGCTCAAAATTCTCCAAGCTAGGCTTCAATACTACGTGAACCAAGAACCTCCAGATGTTCAAGCTGGATTTAGAAAAGGCAGAGAAACCAGAAAACAAATTTCCAACTTCTGCTGGATCATAGCAAAAGCAAGAGAATTCCAGAAAAACATCTACTTCTGCGTCACTGACAATGCTAAAGCTTTTGACTGTGTGGATCACAACAAACTGTGGAAAATTCTCAAAAAGGTGGGAATACCAGACCACCTTAACCACCTCCTGAGAAATCTGAATGCAGGTCAAGAAGCCACAGTTAGAACCGGACATGGAACAACTGACTGATTCCAAATTGGGAAAGGAGTATGTCAAGGCTGTATATTGTCACCCTGCTTGTTTAACTTACATGCAGAGTACATCATGTGAAATGCTGGGCTGGATGAAGCACAAGCTGAAATCAAGATTGCCAGGAGAAATATTAATGTCCTCAGATATGCAGATGACACCACCCTTTATGGCAGAAAGTGAAGAACTCAAGAGCCTCTTGATGAAAGCAAAAGAGGAGAGTGGAAAAGCTGGCTTAAAATTCAACATTCAAAAAACTAAAAGATAATGGCATCCAATCCCATCACTTCATGGCAAATAGATGGAGACACAGTGGAAACAGTGACAGATTTTATTTTCTTGGGCTCCAAAATCACTGCAGATGGTGACTGCAGCCATGAAATTAAAAGATGCTTGCTCCTTGGAAAAAAAGCTATGACAAACCTAGACAGTATATTAAAAAGCAGAGACATGACTTTGCCAACAAAGGTCCATCTAGTCAAAGCTATAGTTTTTCCAGTAGTCACATATGGATGTGAGAGTTGGACTATAAAGAAAGCTGAGCGCCGAAGAACTGATGCTTTTGAACTGTGATATTGGAGAAGACTGTTTTTAAAAAACAAAAACTTATTATTTTTTTTTAAATTTTACTTTATAATACTGTATTGGTTTTGCCATACATTGACATGAATCTGTCATGGGTGTACATGAGTTCCCAATCCTGAAACCCCCTCCCACCTCCCTCCCCATATCATCTCTCTGGGTCATCCCAGTGCACCAGCCCCAAGCATCCTGTATCCTTCATCGAACCTAGACTGGTGATTCGTTTCTTACATGATAGTATGCATGTTTCAATGCCATTCTCCCAAATCATCCCACCCTCTCCCTCTCCCACAGAGGCCAAAAGTCTGTTCTATACATCTGTGTCTCTTTTGCTGTCTCGCATACAGGGTTATCGTTACCACCATTCTAAATTCCATATATATGTGTTAGTATACTGTATTGGTGTTTTTCTTTCTGGCTTACTTCACTCTGTATAATTGGCTCCTATTTCATCCACCTCATTAGAACTGATTCAAATGTGTTCTTTTTAATGGCTGAGTAATACTCCATTGTGTATATGTACCACAGCTTTCTTATCCATTCATCTGCTGATGGACATCTAGGTTGCTTCCATGTCCTGGCTATTATAAACAGTGCTGCGATGAATATTGGGGTACACGTGTCTCTTTCAATTCTGGTTTCCTCGGTGTGTATGCCCAGCAGTGGGATTGCTGGGTCATAAGGCAGTTCTATTTCCAGTTTTTTAAGGAATCTCCACACTGTTCTCCATAGTGGCTGTACTAGTTTGCATTCCCACCAACAGTGTAAGAGGGTTCCCTTTTCTCCACACCCTCTCCAGCATTTATTACTTGTAGGCTTTTGGATAGCAGCCATTCTGACTGGTGTGAAATGGTACCTCATTGTGGTTTTGATTTTCATTTCTCTGATAATGAGTGATGTTGACCATCTTTTCATGTGTTTGTTAGCCATCTGTATGTCTTCTTTGGAGAAATGTCTATTTAGTTCTTTGGCCCATTTTTTGACTGGGTCGTTTATTTTTCTGGAATTGAGCTGCATAAGTTGCTTGTATATTTTTGAGATTAGTTGTTTGTCAGTTGCTTCCTTTGCTATTATTTTCTCCCATTCCGAAGGCTGTCTTTTCACCTTGCTTATAGTTTCCTTTGTTGTGCAGAAGCTTTTAATTTTAATTAGATCCCATTTGTTTATTTTTGCTTTTATTTCCAGTATTCTGGGAGGTGGATCATAGAGGATCCTGCTGTGATTGATGTCGGAGAGTGTTTTGTCTATGTTCTCCTCTAGGAGTTTTATAGTTTCTGGTCTTACATTTAGATCTTTAATCCATTTTGAGTTTATTTTTGTGTATGGTGTTAGAAAGTGTTCTAGTTTCATTCTTTTACAAGTGGTTGACCAGTTTTCCCAGCACCACTTGATAAAGAAATTGTCTTTAATCCATTGTATATTCTTGCCTCCTTTGTTAGAGATAAGGTGTCCACAGGTGCGTGGATTTATCTGTGGGCTTTCTATTTTGTTCCATTGATCTATATTTCTGTCTTTGTGCTAGTACCATACTGTCTTGATGACTGTGGCTTTGTAGTAGAGCCTGAAGTCAGGCAGGTTGATTCCTCCAGTTCCATTCTTCTTTCTCAAGATAGCTTTGGCTATTCGAGGTTTTAATGGAGAAGACTCTTGAGAGTCCCTTGGACTGCAAGGAGATCCAACCAGTACATCCTAAAGGAGATCAGTCCTGAATATTCATTGGAAGGACTGATAGTGAAGTTGAAGCTCCAATTCTTTGGTCACCTGATGCGAAGAGCTAATTCATTGGAAAAGATTCTGACACTGGCAAAGATTGAAAGGAGGAGAAGGGGACCACAGAGGATGAGATGGTTGGATGGCATCACCGACTCAATGGACATGAGTTTGAGCAAAGTCTGGGATATGGTGAAGGATAGGGAAGCCTGGCATGCTGCAGTCCATGGGTCACACAGAGTCAGACACCACTGCACAACTGAACAACAATAACAACAACTGCAGAAACGTGTTCACAGTGAAGAACTCCAGCGGCACAGACAATACCTTCTGCCTTCTACTGCATTGGGAGTCTAGAAAAGTTGTGGTCTGTTGAGTACATGCTGGCCACATCCTCTTGACAAAGATGCCAGCCAAGACGTCTGTTTTATACTTAGGGAAGCAGAAGCCAGGAGGGAGAAAGCCCTACAAATCAAACAAGCCAACAGCAGCACTTGATCAGATTTTCTGACTCTGTCTACTTATTCTGCCAGAAGGTGATGAAAATTCACATTTCAAGACAATACCAAAGTAAATAATTCAAAGTAAAGACTCTTCATATGGCAATTAATATGCAGAACAATTTTCTAAAGGGCATTCAGAAAACTCTACATTTTATCCTCCCAAGCAGTGACTCCTCAACAGTAAGAAAAGAGGAAGCATTAAATTCCTTTTTTCTCCAAATAAATGCAGAATGTGGAAAAGTCTAGGTTCAACCCCAAAACTCTCACTTGGTTAAAAAACAAAAACAAAAACACCCAACTTCTGCGCTAAACAGGAACAGTGATTCTAACAAAATTTCTCAGTGCCTTAACATCAACTATAGTATCCAATATGATATTTAAGTGCTTGGGGTGGTAAATTGCAAGAATGAGCCCAATTCTTATCCCTCCTGCTTGTGTGCTTTTTATAATGTGACTTTGCAGTTCTTCCCAACAAGAGGTGGAAACTATTTCTCCAACCTTGGAGATGGGCTGCCCTGTGACTTGCTTTGGCCCAAAGAACATGGCTGCAGCAATGCAGTGCCGGAACTCTGTACTGGGCCTGAGTAAAGGCTACTCCAAGAAGAAGAGGGGTTAGCCTGCTAGAGGATGGACCACAAGGAAGAGAGCTCCAAGTGTCAGGTGACGCCATCCTCTACCAGTCTGTGGCCAGCAAGCCCCGTGAAAGAGACTGGCTGAAATGAGCAGGGCCAACACGTGTATAAGCAAGACCATCTGTGAGCTCATCTGTGAGCAGATGGACTGTCTAGGGGATTCAGAGGCTCACGAGCAATGATGATACTTCTTGTTTTAAGCCTCTGAATTTCACGATGGCCTGCAACACAGCAATAGCTAACTGACACAATGCAGTCTGTTCCAAGTAGTACATCTTTAATAATTAGGACTCTGACCTTAAAAATGGAAATAAAAACAGCATTTGGCATTGACCAAGTGCCAAGAATTTCAGAATATGGAAATGGCAATTCACTCCAGTTTTCTTGCCTGGAGAATCCCAAGGACAGAGGAGGCCTGGTGGGTTGCCGTCTATGGGGCTGCACGAAGTCAGACACAACTGAAGTGACTTAGCAGCAGCAGTAAACACATTAAGTCCACTTTTACTCTTAACTGAGCTCTAGGATCCTCACTTTGCTCAGATGCTAATTTGATTTCCAAGAAATTGAAGTTATGCAAAAGCACAAATGAACATATTACTCTTAATTAAATATTACTCAATATTTTTCATCCTATCAAGAATAATAATTCTCTATGTTCCTTTACTGGAGTAGATAAATAAAAAGCAGACTAAAACCAACAGGTTTAAGAAAGAAGCACCTATTCCAGGGAGATGAATCTGTGATCTGTTCAAAGATACTCCTGATGAGGAACAAAGGTTCCTTTGATCTTTTCTAGCCCCTTGGTTTCACTCTGTCAAAGAACTGATCAAAAGCGAGTTAAAAACATACTTTAGGAAATCACCAAGCTTATAAAATCTCATTTACGTATGCTACAACACAGTAGAGAAAAGACAGATTAAAGCATAATTTTCCTCCTGAAAAGCACTGGCTCTCAAACCAGGAGGCACCTTGTGCAAGTCACGATTAGTACTGTTTTCAAACCTATCGCCCAATGAGAACATACATTTGGGTTCAGTACATATTATTTTCTGGTACGATTACTTTAAAAATCATGCCCATACTTTGATTAAGAGATTCAAATAGCACACAGGTGTTTCTATAAAATCCTAAGGCCAAATTCTACCTTGCCTGATACACCAGCATTTCTAAAACCAGCTCTTTCAAAAAGCTCTCCAAAAAAACACCCTAATCATCCCCAAATAGCTAAATTAAAGCAATTTAATCATCTTTAAATTGTAAACTGATATACAGGGCTTATTCATTGAATTGGCTTAAAAGAATACAGAATATAGCATGTGTTACAAATTAAGCCCCAAGCCTGATTTCTTTTAAACTTGGAAAAAATAATAAGTTTTGGGAAATCTGATTTTCCAGTCGCTCTTAGGATTGCTGATGCTATTTTATACCTTGGTAAATAACCAAACATTTGTGTTACCTATGTCAAAGGATGTGTTTTCCTAGTCTAACAGTATCTCCGGGGCTACAGATAAAAATGCATAATTTTGATAGCCTGAGCAATTTCTACTGATACAACACTAAGATGTTGGCCTAAAAAGGAGAGGAGGAAAGGATATGGTACAATGTTGTTTCAGTGGCTTCAGTTGTGTCTGACTCTTTTGTGACCCTATGTACTGTGGCCCACTAGGCTCCTCTGTCCACGGGATTTCCCAGGCAAGAAACCGGAATGGGTTGCCATTTCCTCCTCCAAGGGATCTTCACTACCCAGGGATCCAACTCACGTCTCCAGCATTGTCAGCTGGGTTCCTTAACAATGAGCCACCAGGGAAGCCATAAGGGTACTATCTGCTTTTATCAAATAAACAGCCGTTTCCTTCCAGCCAAGTCTCTTGAACTCTGCCCTACTCATTACTATGGCAGAAAGCAGCCTTCCTCTTTGAAGAACAAAGGGGGAAAACACTAGATTTTTACTGAATTAACTAAACTGAAAGGCAGGGAAACTAGGCTTTTTTGAATAAAGGAAAATCAGATTGGCTTAGAAAATTTAAATTTCCATCCCCTTCTACAGTCTAGGGAAGGAATCCTGTTCTTGACGATGGGGACCCTCAGACTGCTGATTCTGTCACCGGCAGACTTTTACCTGGGGGCAAAAGACTTGTGCACCTTCGACAGCCCCTAAATTAGAATAATGGCTCCACAAGCTGGGTGGCTGGGTCTTCCACCTGAGAAGACGTTTCTTTCTGACTTGAGGAAACCATTCCTGTTGCTACGTTTCCACCGTCAGCCTCAAAGTTATTTTTTGTGACCTCTGTGCCACCCAGGAGGGTAAAAGCTGTTTTACCCTGTGAGCCAGTGTGAGGGTAAAAGCTATTACAGCCTCTGAGGAGCAGGAGGAGAGGATGGAGTCAGTCTAGGTAGGGTCCATGCAACATTAACTTCCAAATTAAAAAAAAAAAAATAATAACATTCCAAACTCTTCACAGCCTTGAAGTCTTGAAATAC
>SJYQ01011462.1:179581-216168 GCA_006410935.1 Redunca redunca | reverse complement strand
GAGAGATTTTAACATTTGATTAGGTTTCATCTCCATACTTCAAACAACAGGACAGACCAGCTTCTCTCTTCAACTGGAACCCTCTTTACAGACAGAAGGAATGAGATGCTTTTAAAAATTACTTTTCCCACTGTGCCCTAAAGCCCAGAGTTTTAATGAGATTTTTTGCAGACTGACTTTTCTTATGATCGTGTAAACTAGAAAACAAAACTAGCTAATCAAGTTTTTTAAAATGAAAAGTAAAACCCTCAAGTTAAAAGGATCCTTAAAATAACTTCTAAAGAGTGTCAAACTCCAGACAAGAAAATATTCATCTCTGCACATTAGCTGCTAGTTGTTCAGGGTACAGTAGAAGCTCAAGAGTTTGTAAATTTGGCTTATAAAGTTGCTTAAAAAATTAAACTATATGTATGTGTGTGTATACACCACCCCCTCCAAATTCACCCAGAGAAAATTAAAGCTGTCATTCTTTGAATTATGATGATCCAGTTGCTAAGTTGTATCCGACTCTTGCGACCACATGGACTATAGCCTGCCAGGCTCCTCTGTCCATGGGATTCTCCAGGCAAGAATACTGGAGTGGGTTGCCATTTCTTTCTCCTCTTTGAATTATCGTAGTAAGCTATTTGGACAAGACAATAATAAAAATACTAACACAGTAACAATAATTATGTTCACAGTAATAATACAACTATTCAGATATACAGTAATAAGACGTTTAGATTCATATTGGTTGATTGAAATCATTATTAAGGATGAAGTCAATTTTAAAATTTTCTGTTGAAAAATTTTTGCTTTAAACTGGGAAGACAGGGGAAAAGGAGAAGAAATACCAGGGGTTATTTGAGAATAAACAGAACAGGACAGCATCTTGGGGTAACAAGGTTTTCAGTGACCAACACACAGGTGGGGGCACTGGTATTTCAGCAGTAAAGAAAACAGGGTACTAAGTGGCACAATAACTACAAAGAAACTTTAATCCGCCTTGAAGTTCTTTTGACTTTGGCAGCAATGCTCTTCAAATTCCATCTTGAAGATGCTTGAGAACTCCTAGAATCTTAGTCTCATGACTCAAAAGGAAACATCTATCTCTATGTTCCTCTCTTGCTGAACAAACTGCCTACTGGCTCAGAGAGATTAAATGAGCTGCTCAAGCTTATAGAACTAGAACCAGGTTTTAAGATGTCTAGTCTGTTCAAGCAACTGAGAACTGGGAGACCAGTTATGACAGTAATCTAGAGTGGACGGATGAGGCTTGGATCAGGGTGGAGGTAGGGGGAATGCTGAGGAACCAGAGCAAAGCTACTTCAAGTGATATCTTGGCCTGGAAGAAGACTAGATTTCCTCAAACCTAAGGTACATGGCTTTTAAACTTCCATAGTTTACGAAATTTTGAGATCAGGATGCAGCTTACAGTTAACTCAAAGAGAGGCTGGAGAGGTAGTGCAGCTGTCGATACCTGTGCAGGTGCCAACACAATTTTCTAGGAAGAGGTGTGTGTGAGAGTGCTCAGTCGTGTCTGATTCTGGGCAACCCCATGGGCTGTAGCCCGCCAGGTTCCTCTGTCCATGGGAATCTCCAGGCAAGAATATGGAGTGGGTTGCTATTTTCTACTCCAGGAGATTTTCTTGACCCAGGGGTTGAACCCTTGTCTCTGGCGTCTCCTGAATTGCAGGTGGATTCTTTACCACCAGTGCCACCCGGGAAGCCCTAGGAAGAGACAGGGGCATTTTTAAGCTTGGAGGGGCTTGTGTGCCTCTGTGAGGGATTGACTATCATGCATACAGTGGCTCAGAGGGCAAGTGGGGGAGGAATGGATGCTAATACTGGTAAGTATTAAATCCTCTGTATTAAAAGAAGACAGTTTTACCACAGAGAGTAGTGGACTGTTTCAGATCTCTAATTATCATTAGGGAGGCAAAAGAGATGGTTAAAGTGAAGTAAAGCATAAAGAATAAGGATAAATAAAATAAGGGCCTCAGAAAATTAATACCATGCATGATCTGATCTGGAATAACCAACAACTGCCTACATCAACTGGACATTTAGATTCCAACCGCCAAGCAAAATTGTGTAGGGTCCTGAACCAGCTATGAAGATGTTTAAAAGTCCATAAGGCTGGACCCATCTGAGCTAACCAACGCAGAGGGTCCAAGGTGGGGCACAGGGAATGGTGCCCTGATGTACAGGAAGAGCCCGTCATCTCACAAACATACTCTGTACTTAGCGATGACTCGCCTTTGGTCCTTTAGGGTCACCTGCAAGACTGCTATATATTGTAACATCGAAAAATGTGTGCCCTCCCCTTTTATAATGGCACTTTTCTGTATTCTGTGTGCACATCTATTGGTCACTTAAGTAAGAAAATTTTGCAATAAATGTTAGGTGGTTTCCGACTGTGGGTATTGCTGAGCTAGTCCTGATCATCGAGTATACCTAGAATGCAGGTCTGCACCTTCCCGTGCCCATTTTAGAGACACGTAGGTCTTGCTTATTACATAGATCTGTGTCTCAAAGAGATGCCCCATTTATTTTTTAAACCGTGTTCCCCCTCACTCCCCTCTTAGGGAGAGGCGGTGGCTACAGTTTGCCTTTTTCCCCTTGGTGCGGGTACCATTCTAATTTGGTCTGATTTCATTTTCCTGTTCTGGTTTAGGGCACTGGCATACTTTAAAGCTATCTTGCTAGAGGGTGGCTTCTTCTCTTAGGAGTACAGTAGGTGGACAGGTTGGGGATGTGTGCAGAGAGGTGGAAGAGGAAGTGGAGTGGAAAACAGGAAAGCCTGATGGCAAGAGTCTGCCGATGGTTTCTTCTTGCATGCTGCTTTACCCCTTACTCACCGATTGACTTTCATTTTCTAAATTAGCAGATCAACAAATCCGCAGTGGCTCCCTGGGACCTAGGAAGTCCAACGTCCTCAGCCTGGCACTGGAGGGCTCCCACCACCACATGGCCTCAGTGGGTCTCCACATTCCTCACACAAACTCTCCAGTTTCCTCACAGCGCTTACCTGCCTGGTGCAGCCCCTGAGGCCCATCTTTCTCCCTCTCCTTGGTCCTTCTTCTCCTTTCTCTGAACTTCTCCAGCAGGCACTGTCGATGTCACTCATTAGGGCTTAGTCATAGTAGCCACATTTTAAATTAATGATTTCATACATGTATATTCATCTCACTAACCAGACCAGAACTCCCTGAACTGGAGGCCCATGGGTTGAATTCAGTCCACCAACATGTTTTGTTTGGCCCACACAATGTTTTTGAAGAATCTGAATTAGTTGCCAGAATTTTTTAAAAATCAGGAGATGGCATATCACAAAGATTTGATTTTGTGACTTCACATGACAAGCCAGAGGCTCTGACAATGCTGGGCTGGCATTCTAGATGGCTCCAATCAGCTGGAGCTGCTGACTGGAGTAATGATGGTCCCTTCAGAGTGATGTGTCCTTTCCACCTTGGCAGGGTCTGAATTACGCTTCTGACCCTTGCCGGCCCCTTCCCGATCTCACAGACCTTCCTGTCTCCTGCAGTCATTTAAACTTGCAACCTCTGAACTACACCCTCTGTCCTTGGAGGACACGGTCTTTGTCTTCATTTCCTCACCTTCTCAGTGTCTGAACACTGCTATTTAGATAACAGGTGCTGAAAAAATACTTCCTGAATGGAAGGAAGAAAGGCCAGAACTGAAGAAGCAGATGAAAGTGATAGGGGGATGAGGGTTAAAGGAGGCCAAGGCTAAGGACAAATGATGAAGTGTTTTCCAGTGCCTCGAAAAGGATGTGAAACCAAGACTTTAGAAACCCTATAAATATGATTAAAATCTAAACTGTTTTGCTTTAAATCTTTTTTAATATATCAAAAGTCCTGCTTTAGTGACATATTAGTCCCACCAGAAAATAACCCCAACAATCCCTTTATAGCGTCAAATGGCAGAGATTTATAAAGCTCTTTTAGAAAATAAAAAGAGCTATTTTGTTTTTAAAATGATTATTTCCCAGAAGCAGGACAAGAGAAACTCAGATTACCTAGTGAGACTCTTCAACTTTGAGTGTACTTTACTGTGTCAATAGTGAAATGAGTCAGTCCGTCCTTTTTAAAAGAAAAACCACAAAACTTTAAGCCTTACTTTGTACTGCTGACTAGGTAAGAGAAATTACCCCAAAGGCTGCCTTCAGTTCACATCTGTCTACAGAATCTCAAAAGAAATACACTGTTTAAGAGATGCATGTTACCACGGACGTTTTCCTGAACTTGCACCAAATTCCTCCTGGGTGTCATCCAAGCTGCCCCTTTCCACTCAAGTGAGAGTGAAGTTCAGAAGATTAGGAAGAGCAGGGCTCCAGAATACTAGACACATCATTCAATGACTGAACTTTAAGTTAAACTTCACAGATGAAACTGTGATTCCAGAGGAGAAATTGGGCCTTAACTCAGTGTTCTGACACTGGAGGTTTTACAGCCTTCCTTTTCTCTAAAACCCCTCTGAACTCTGTTGTGAAGGGAACAGGAGGAAGAAACTGGTCTTACTGATGCCTCGACACCTCTAGGTTTGAGGGCATGAAGTGAATGGAGTTGGCACTGAGGCGCTGGGGAGAGATGAAGTAGAGAGACTTCAACTCGTTCATTGTGAGAGTTCGTGTTTGAGCTAGAGGTCTGAGGAATTAAAGCTGAGCAAAGCTTTAGTTCTGGGATGTGAGTATTTCAAGCTGCTGGGATAGAGAGGAACTCACTAATGGGAGATGTGTAGAGGCATCCAAGAACAGACATCTGCCTCATTTGACTCTTAGTCAATTTTTTTCTTCAGTCTGCCTGCTGAGGTGACCTAATTTTTTCACTGCAAGAAATTATAACTTAAAACCCATACCCACTTATAAGCATCAGACTGTGGAAAGTTTCATTCCGTAGGCAGGGGCTTATCATAGTCTTCTAAAATCCTTGTGTCCTGAGAGACAGTAGAGTGTGGTGGTAACAGTGTGGGTTCTGGGGTCAGGCAAGACTTAGGGTGGAGTCCTGACTCCGCCAGTCAGAGGATCTGCAGCCCTAGGAAAGTCAGGTAACTTCTTCCAGCCACACTTTTCTCACCCTCAAAAGGAGAATAAAAATAGTACAATTGCATGGGATTACTCTGAGGTGTGAGTGAGAGAGTGCATGCAGATGACTTATCACAGCACCCTGCAGGGAGCTGGCCACCCCAAACATGCTGTTTTCATCAGGGTCTCTCACAGTACAGGAAAATTCAGATGGTCAGTTGGGTGAAAGGTCATCAAGATCTTCGAGGAGTTCATAACTTGGCTGGGCATATTGCTCATAGTTTGTAATTCTAAACAAGGCTGAGGTCAGTTACTCCTGTCAGAACTTGGGCTGGAAATGATTTTTCCAGTAGGAAGGAGGTTATGCTGAGCTGGCCATGCTCACACCTCTGCCCTCTGTGATCAGATATATGCATTTCTGAACCAGCCAGGCAAGGGGAAGCTGCTCTGCAGGAAGCCAACTGTCCCACAAAGGGCCTGTCCCACAGCCTTGAGTTTTATCTAGTGGAGTTAACTGGTAACAGATAACTAAAGGCATGCTCCCGACTTGCAGAAGACCAGCAAACTTTTACAGGGACATAGCATGAACACTTTAATAAGATGCAGAACAAAAAATGCATTTCAGTAATACCCAAGAACATGTAATGTTTCAGAGTTTGGAAAAAACACAGCTACTCTGTCCATTCCAATTTATAAGCAGATTCTACAGCCTGAGAGGTCTGGGCTTTTACTGGCCTTTTTCCCTGATGATGTAATGAGTATCTGAAACTGACAAATCTAAGGCTGGGCAAGAAACTCAGAACTAGAGATCACCTCATCTTTCCTTAAAGTAACATCTCACTGCCTGCTTACTTTCCTGCAGAAAGACTGGACTGAGACTCACCACAGTAACCAGTCATGTCACACTTTCAGCCAGTAATAATTCTTGGTACCCTAACATTTTCTATTTAAAATGCACCTAAATGGCTTTCCTCTCTATTCCCTTGCCTTTTCTCTTTAAACCCCACTTAAGATCTTGGTCCATCATAGCTGACACTACCATGCATCTGGTTCTACATACTACCTTTCTCAAGTATGAATCTTCTTATATCTACAACCAGATTAGTCAGGAATCCCTTTCTTGAATACTGTCTTAGTTTAGACTGCTTGAATAGAATACTGTAGAGTGAGTGGCTGATAAACAACAGAATTTTATTTCTCACAGTTCTAAAGGCTGGAAGTCCAAGACTGGGTGTCAGCATGGTCATGTCCTGGTAAGGGTTCTTCTCTGGGTTGCAGATTGCTGACTTTTCATATCTTTCCACAGGGAAGAGCAGAGAGAGGAAGCAATCTCTCTCATGATTCTTTCAAGGGCACTAACCTCATTTATGAGGACTCTGCCCTCATAACCTCATCTAATCTTTATCACTTTCCAAAGGTCCTGCCTCCTAATATCATTACATTCAGGGAGAGGGCAGGGGTTCAACATGCAAATTTGGGGAGGGGAGCACAGTTCAGTTTATAACAGAGGTCTAAGTCTAAGCCAGGACTCTACACACATGAGTTGGCCATGATACAATCTATCCTATACCAGAAAAACGAGAGGACTATACAGATCATCTGTAGACTCCTTGGGGGTAGTCATGAAAAATCTAGAATCGTGTTGTGGAAGGCTAAAATAATTTAACATAAAACAAGCAAGAATGTATATAATGTTGAGAACATTCTGAAATGGTTAAGGCTAGAATTTTCTCGAGTTACATAACTATTTCTTCTAAATTTTGGGGATAATCATAGAAATTATCCTTCTCTCAAGACTATTTGAGTACTAAAGAAGTGGGCAAGGAAGAGATTAAAATGTAAAAGAGATTAAAGTGAAGATGAAATTAAAATAAAAAGAAACATGTCAAAATGCTAGTAGTCTTTATTTCTAGGTGCTATGGTTATGGGTAATTTTGATCTTTTTCTTTGCATCTTTGTGTATTTTCCACATCCTCTACAATGAACATGTGACTCTGATAAGCAGAAAGAAACTCCAAGAAGCTGTTAGATAAAGATAAAGATGAGGGCTTCCAAATAGTTGATGAAAGACAAATTAGGGTTCTTCTATCATCAGTTGGTGATTGCCATAACATGATAATATATCCTGTGAATTTCTAGGAAGAGTATGTGGTCACAAAAACCATATAATAAATACAATTTTCCATGGGCTGTAGGGATCAAGCATGCCAGTGGTGTTGGGGATAATGAATAACTGAATCTATTCTAGTGTTATCGATACTGTTGGGGAAAGCAAGAGAGGCACTGTTCAGGACTCCAGGGTCAGTGCTTTAGTTAATAGGCTTATACTGAAGGGCTGTGAGTACAAAAAGAAACTGGTGACAGGACAGGGAGAACGCGAGACTCTAAAACCAGGATAGCAGCTGCCCAGACATGTTCTATAGGGAAGATACCAGTAAGTGTGTGAGATAAGAGACTTCAAGAAAGACAGTTGTAACGTAAAGTCAAAATACTGTGGGACAAGGGGTAAAGAGTGAAGCATGGAGGCAGCATGGACGGGCCAAAGGAGGAGCCACAGGCTAGGAAAGGGCATTTAAAAGTGTCTAGAAGGGCCTGTGCTGTAACTGATGATGTCCAAACTTGAGGCTGAATTTGAAATTAACTTGAATTTGAAAATTTCAGTTCTTGCATATGAATTCAACTGATATCAGAGATGGTGAGGAAAAAATAAGGGTGGGAAGGCTATGGAATCCAGAGGCCCTGTAAAGGATAGTGAAGGGTCCGTGAAGGATATTGGTGGATATTTGCCAAAAGACAGTGCAAAACAGAGGGAGGGAAAACCAGTGATCTGCCCTCCTTTGCCCCAGTGTGTTCCATACAGTTTCTTTGAACAACAAGAGGAAGAAATGAACGCTGAATTCCTAAGCCTTTCGGTCAGACAGGTAACATAAATAAATGAAGCAGTCCAGTCCAGAGTGGTCTACAGTGTAGGCAAGAGCCCATCATACTCTGCTTGAAGGGACAGCTGTGGAAATATGGGCCTACGGTTGCCAAGTCTGAGTTTTCAAGAAAAGCCAGATATCTGGATTTCTCTGAGAAATGTTACTGTTAGTAACTAATCAAATCTCTAAAAAACCATCAAGTAAGTCAAAGAAAACATACATGGGGAGAAACATGGGGTCGGGGGCCTGGGCGAGTTTGTGACCCATTCCTGGACCCCTTCCTCAGTACAGCTGCAACTTTGGTTATGCAATAGATTTAAACATGACATGCTATCTAGAAAGCATGCAAATATCTGACCTTTGGCCTGTTCTGAGACTACCAGGGACACTCAAGCGGCAAAAGAAATTGGTATAATGGTTATCACTGCTAATACCTTGGGGAGCAAATCACACAAGTTTAAGTAAGCCTAATGCCCAGATGTATAAAGAACAAAGTATAGAATCTGGGAATGACTTAAATGTGGGTCAGAGTCAATGCCTGAAAGCACTTGCACTCTATTTTCTAGTAGAAAGCTGCACTTGAATACTGAAGAACAAAACCTGCCCCTGAGGGCAATTTTACAAAATAATACAGACTTGGCATACGCCATGGGAGTGACCAGAGAATTGACTAGTTAGGGTTTCTGTGGCTTTGGATACATTTCCAGCTAAGAGAGATGTTACAGTGAATACAATTATCCATGTCCCAAGTGGATGGAAAGCACAAGACTGCTCTGTTCAGGTTGGAAAGTAGAAGTGCTTAAGTGCAGATGCCCTAAATGCTCAGAGGAGTGACAGAATTAACAAGATTCCTACCACCTACACCAGGTTCATTAGTGTGTGTCCCCTTCTCCCTCCATTCATGTTCACTGAGAACCTGTAAATCTGACTTCGTTTGGAAATATGGTCTTTCCAGATATAAATAAGATGAGGTCATATTGGACGCAGGGGGGCCCTGATACAGTGATTGGTGTTCTTATAAGAAGAGGGAATTTGGACACAGACACACGTTGCAGGGAGACAACCATGTGATGGCAGAAGCAGATTGTGGAGTTGCCACCACCACCACCCAAAGAATGCTAAGGATTGCTGGCAACCAGGAGATTCCACAAGAGTCAAGGAAGGATTCTTCCCGCAAGCCTTTGCAGGAAGAAGCATGGCCCTGCTGGCACTTTGATTTCTAGCCTCCAGAACAGAGAGAACACATTGCTATTGTTACAAAACACCCAGTTTGTGATAATCTGTTATAGCAGCCCTAGGAAACTGAGATTTTTTTCAAGCTACTTCTGGAATGAAAGGCTTGCTGTGGTGGATTATACAATGACTTACAATTATGCCCCAAACTAGAGCAATATGGAGGGTACAAGATAAAGGCACAGGAAACATTCTGCCAACAGAGCATGAAAACCCTTGTTTTTGGAAAGAATGGAAATGAGGAATAATGACTAGTAACCAAATAGAGAGCAAGAGAACTTCCAGTTCCAATGGTGTTATACATAGCATTTATCCCAGAGTTGAACTAAATTTAATTTCACTTAAGGGAAACTACACATTACAGATTTTTAAAATTCTAGTCATCTTATCCTTTTTCCAACTTAGTTTCCTTTCTGTAAAGGAAAATCCAAGCCCTGAAAAATAATTACAAGTCATTTTAGGTTCTTTACATATCTAAAGAACAAGATTAAATATTAAGTTATTTATAATTTTATCACACTTCATATGCAGAAAGTTTTCCTAATATACACTTACATGATTGTTGAGGGGTGGGGTGCTTTTCATTTGCCTTTGAAAAAATTTAAAGTGTAGTTATTTTTAAATCTGGTTATATTAGAAATAAATATAGTATTGATTTATCTATGGGTTTGCAGTGTTACTTTTTCTTTGGTTTTGTACTTCATGTCTCAGACCTCTTTTCTCATATCAGCTAGTCTAAGCCAAGGGAAAGGAAGGAGAGGCTTCATTTATCTCACTTGCTGCTGCTGCTGCTAAGTCGCCTCAGTTGTGTCCGACTCTGTGTGACCCCATAGAGGGCAGCCCACTAGGCTCCTCCGTCCCTGGGATTCTCCAGGCAAGAATACTGGAGTGGGTTGCCATTTCCTTCTCCAGTGAAAAGTGAAAGTGAAGTCGCTCAGTCATGCCCGACTCTTAGTGACCCCATGGACTGCAGCCTACCAGGCTCCTCCATCCATGGGATTTTCCGGGCAAGAGTACTGGAGCGGGTTGCCATTGCCTTCTCCGTTATCTCACTTAGAGGTTCAATTAATAAAACCACAACAATAACACGAACCATGCCATTAAGGCCTATCGTCCAACTAGATGTACTCACCCACATTATCACTACCAACTATAATTACTACCACCACACAGACCTTGGACCAAAAGCCTCTCTTACAATTTTGGTACATGTAAGTGAATTTCTTTTAAAAGTGCTGTTCATTCGGAAGGGTATTGCTCTATATCATATTTGAATGATTTCTAGACTATGAGTGTCTGCTCATGTAAAACTCCAGGGTAGTACATAACATGTGTGTGCCATACTCAGTTACATATCAAGAAAGTTTAAACACATCCACCTATTTACATCATATGACCCTGGCCAGCTCTGTGGGAGCTGACACCTCAGACCACAAGTTATGCCTACTGGTAGCCTAAACAACATGACAGATAATACATATGTCATGATAATATTATAGATCATTTAAGGGTATATAAGTAAACTGTGTGTGCTTCCTGTGTGATACATTTGTATTTATTATACATTTATAATATATATGTATAAATATATAACATATTTGATATTTCATATCATGAAAATGTCATTAAACAAAATATATATTTATAAATACATGATACATAAAATACTGGGGCTGACAGAGAATGATATCCATTCAAATTTCTGATTTGTGGAAAGGGTTTCAGTGGTTTCAACAACTGTCTTTAAAATAAGTAGATCTGTGACAACCTAAAAGTAAGTTTAGAGTAATAAAATATCACTTATGTATATTCTCTATGTTGAAGGTAGACAGATGACTGTTTGGAGGAAAGAATCTTGCTGCCTAGAACATTTAAAAATGTTTTGTGGAGGGCATTCCTGAGCTGCCTTTGGACCAAATCTGACTCTGAACACTTTTACCCACAAGGAACCACCTCTATGTTCCAAGAAATAAGTCTCAGAGAGGCATCTTCCAAGGTCCTATGTGATAATTAACAAGACCCAGAAGGACAGGTGGAATTTATAAAGACTTCTGTTAAAAAAAGAAAATCATGAAAATGTACCTGGTCTAATTTGGATTTATCCATAAATAGGTAAACATTCCATTTTAGCATTAAAACATGGCTAAAATCAATTTTAAGAGTTTTTATATTTACATACAGAGCACTTCACACAAATCTAATAAAGATATGCCTTTCTCTGAAATTGCCTGAGAGCTCTGTCATTATAAGCTCCTAATACATTAGAAGGTGCTCAAGGAATGTTCATAAATGAATAAATGGGTAAAAAAACCACTGGTCCTGAACACTGCCCTGTGATGCCCTTAATAAATTTATTCTACAGGATGACTCTGGGTGATTAAAATGGTATGCTCCCTTTCACTTAGGCCACTAAGAAGCTTAGAGCTAAATTTGTGATTTACTTTTAATAAACATAAAGGACCAGAGAGTATATATTTCGGTTTCCCATTCTTATCTCTGGTTTTATATTCCAATTACTGATTCCCTCAACTACTTACTTATCTTATTCTTCTGTATTGCATGTTCTTTAGAAGTGAGGTATAAAATAGACTAATAAAAAGAAGAATCTTTCTTAAAACCATAAAACCTTACTAACCTCTCCTATAACACTCAGTGATTTTTTTTTTTTTTTTAAAGAGCTCTCCCCAAAGTAACCATCCTGCTTTGCTCTTAGTTGCTCAGTAGTGACTGACTCTTTGTGACTCCACGGACTGCAGCCTGCCAGGCTCTTCTGTCCATGGGGATTCTCCAGGCAAGAATCCTGGAGTGGGCTGCCATGCCCTCCGGGGATCTTCCCAACCCAGGGATTGAACCCAGTCTCCCACACTGCAGGCAGATTCTTTACCGTCTGAGCCACCAGGGAAGCCGGGTTAACCATTCTATCTTTGGTAAATTCTAGAAAACCCTAGGGTTTAATGGGAAAGTTAGAAAAGCAATGGCCCAAGCCTCTGATGGTTGTGGATCTGCTTGTCCTTCAAAAGGGAGGCTATTCCTCTGGAGCAGTACTAACCGAAACAAGAGACTGAGCTGTTTGCCCTGTGGCTTTTATTTGCCACTTTCCTATAGTGTACAGAAGCCATATGTTCCCAAAGGCTTAACTTTAAACACCAGGGTGAGAAGGTAAGAGAAACAAGAGAGAGGGAATTGTCTGTGTCAGAGGCAACTCTCTACAGTTCTTTCCCACTGAATGTACACATCAACTTAATTTTGGCCTAACAAATTTATGCTTAGTTTTTTCTTTTTTCTATGTTCTTTTATTCTCTTTAAGATGCAATCCATTTAGGTTTCAAAATAGACTATTGTGTATGTGGTAACTTTCATTCCAAGACACAAACAAAAGTGCTTTTCAACAATTGTCCATGTCCATATTTAAGCAATTAGTTTAGACAATCATGTCAAGCTTTATACAATTCTGCACAATGGATTTTCTTTAAAGAGTAAGATACAATTTAAGAAGCTGAAAGTAAGCTTAACTAGGAGAAAAACCCCAGGGGGCTAGACAGGAAATTCTGGAAACCCAGTCTCTATCCATGTATAGGAGTTAAGAAGCATAAAACCCACCTGGACTTGAAGGCTGCCTTCAGCTGATATGTCAAAAGAGAGGAATGGATTCCTGGCTTGGGTTTTGTTTTCCCTGACTAAATGGTAGTCCAAGAAAGTAGAATAATAAAAGTGCTGCTTTGGTTCTCTGCAGCCAGCTCCGCTCTCCCTTCCTTCTCTTCTTCCCTGCCCCCTGTGCCCCGCCACCCCAACTAATGCTTCAGGCAGCTGCCACACTAAGGTGGTGGCCGCGCCCAAGGCTCTGAAGATGAGGGAAGGGGAGAAACAAGGGGGAGCTCTGTGACTAAGGTGTAACCCGGTGCAGGGATGGGTAAGTGAGCTAAGTGTAACCCTGCTGCTAGTCTTCCTGGTAGAATCGAGACCATAGAGAAGGTATGTGGTCCAGACTTGTCTGTCTCCTTCCATGAGGGCAGCTTAGCAGAGCTTGGGATTCCAGCGTTTGAAAGGAGGACAGGACAAGAATGGAGGAAGACGATGGAAACAAAAGTGGACATGGAGTGTGGCTAGGTGCTCCATACATCCCAGTCTGCCTGAGATAGTTCTGGTATTATTAACTGTGTCTCCCTTTTACGCCCCACAGCTCTGACCCAGTGTTTCTTAGGAGTGCGTATTTGTGCTGTACGGAGACAATTCTTCCTTTCAGAAGACTGCTTTGCTCAGTGTAGAAAATTTAGCAGACCTACTTCTGTCCACTAAATGCCAACAGCATCCTCCCCCTACCCTGTCATTTTTTGCACAACCTGTCATTTTGACAAGCATAAATGTCCTCCCTCTTTTCAAATGCCTTCTGGGGAGAGTAGTAAAGCCCTGGTGAAGTCACTGAATGCTTTCTGAGTGAAGAAATAAGTAAGGTAAGGTTCAGAGAGGTGAAATGATTTAAGGACATTGCTAGAAAATGACCCAGGAATTAACTGTTTCTTAATTTTACATACTGTGCTCCTTCTAGGACAAAATTCTACTGTCCCATGACACACCTGTAGCTGAATCACTGTCTGCAGAGGCCCAAACTGCAGGGAAGAATTTACATGTGGTAAAAGCAGTGTTTTATTTGTGACCACTTACTGGTATGTAGTCAGTAGTCAAGCTTCATAACGTTGAAAAATACCATTATTATTAATAACCTTTGAAACCGCCAAGGGTTAAGAAGCTACTGACTTTAGATTTTAAAACACATGACATTTGGAGCTAAGTCACAAATGCTTTCCAGAAAAGGCGTAAGGTTGTCATTATTTTTTAAATAAATGAAGCTTAAAGAGGGATTTACCAGTTAACAACAATGGCACCTATAAATATGCTTTTGAACAATCTTTTCTTCAAGGAACTAAAAATCTTTTTTTCTTCTAAAAATGTTTAAGATTACAGTATTCTCAAAACAAATCAGTAACAACACTTACCTCCTATGGTTCTTATTAGTTTGACTTTCTGAATAAAACTTAATCCTGAAAATAACTCTAGGAGGCAGGCTGAGAAGGTATTATTCCCATTCTATATGCATGCGTGCGTGCTCAGTCACTTCAGTCGTGTCCAACTCTGTGCGGCCCCATGGACTGTAGCCCCCCAGGCTCCTCTGTCCATGGAATTCTCCAGGCAGGAATACTGGAGTGGGTTGCCATGCCCTCCTCCAGGGCATCTTCCTGACCCAGGGATTGAACCCACATCTACTGCGTCTCCTGCACTGCAGGTGGATTCTTTACCTGCTGAGCCAACAAGGAATCCCACCGACCAAGAAATTGGGGTTGAGAAATTTTAGGGGCTTGCTAGAGGGTCGGACCTCCAATCCAGAATTCTTATATCTTGGAAACTCAAGTCAGGAGCACTGTTGAGAGTCAACTATTACACTTACCTAAATAATTCCACCTCTTTCTCCAGCATTTAGGAGAAAATATTTTTTTCCTTCACATAATTACTCATGGTTGTTTGCAGTCACGAACAGCAGGACTCCTGAGCCATGGGGAGTGGGCAAACTGGGCTGCTGGCACACTCAGCACTCACTGAGCACTTACTTCGTCTCAGGCCTTGGCTGAGGCACTGAGGCCGCAAAGGCTAATCGCTGGCTTGCCTTTGATGGATTCAAAACCATCTTGAGAGCACCTTTAATATTTTCAGTCAGAGCTGACTCACTTCTGTTACCCTGAGCTGATATGGCCAAACGGTTCACCATGACTGGCCAGCTGTGCCCAAGCCAGGATCCTTCCCTGGGATGCCTAAGTGACCCCTCTTTTGCTCAGCCCTCCCTTCACAAAACCCTCAACAACAACAGACTGTAACATGAACTTCAAACCCTGGGACACAGTCTTTGTGTAGATAAGTTCTAGAAATAAACCTATGGCACACCAGTTGGACTACTACTGCTACATTAAGAAAAACAAAAAGGTTGTTTATTTGGTTTTGCTGACAACATTGAGAAGCAGATGAAGAATGATCTGACACTTTCGTCTACATTGCCAAAGAACGATGATTTTCAATTTCTCTTTTTTAGACACATTTGCAGTAGGAGGAGAGGTGGAGTGTCTAGAAGTAGGCTTCTATACAGCTCTAAAGTAGGTACTGGGATCTAAACTGCTGTACTATCCTGTGCTGAGCAATTCCAAATATTCTAGAGATTAGATTCATAGGCTTATCAGTACCCTGGAGATTTGATTCGCTTGTTACTGTGAATACTGGTAACTGTGCAGCTTTGGGCGGGGGCAGGGGAAACCTCCTATGAAACAGTTCCTCACCATCCCCTAGTCTCTCCATTCCCTCTTCTTAATAAATAAAGCAAGCATGTGGCAAATATGTTTCTATTTTTCCAACAAGAATACAAATGTGACAGCTTCTTCCCTTCCTCTTCTCTCATCCTCCCTCCTCAGCTCCATCTTTCCCCCTCCCTACCAAATGACCTCATTCCTGTGCAGAAAGGACACCAGCTGCAGGGAGGGTGCCTGCACCAAGTGGGATCATTATCATCATTAGGAATGCCAAGACGCTCAGATGGCCTCATCCACATGTGCCGTGTGCTACAGCTCTGCGGTCTCCCAGGATCCACAACCAGGCTGCTGTCTGGAATTGGAAAGGCTCCGCCTTCCTGAAAATAGTGTTACTGAAAAACCATTTAGATACTTCTTAACAAATCCATCAGTGACAGGAGCAACAATGAATAGAACCTGCCAGGATGATGAACCTGGTGGCAGCCTTTAAAGTCATTTGGGTGCAAAATTCCCATTTGAGAAAAATGAAAACGTGAATTTTCAGGGTGAGAATTGTTAAGAGCTTGTTTGCAAGGGGAGGGCTGCCTAGAAAATAAAAATAGAAAAAGAAATCTAACATATAGGCAACAATAAAAGGTAATGTTATGATCTCTGTTTTCACAGGCACATCCCTGTAGATCCAGGTTCATTTCTTCATGGGCTCATTCACTCTTCACACTACTGTCTGTTCATTAGTGCTAACACATTCCAGAGAATGAGGCTGTGAGGTGGGAACAGCAATTACCATACACTGAGTGCCTACTATGAGCTGGACATAGGGCTATGTGCTAAATGCATGCTTCTCAACAACTTTGCACAGACAGATCATTACTTCCATGTTACAGATGAGACAACTGAGGCTCAGAGAGGCTTCCTACGTCCTCTTTTACAAACAAGCACTCTTTCTCGGTGGTCTTGTCCACACTCTTAGCTTTAAATGTCATTTATAAGCTATTATCCAATTTACATCTCTAGTCTAGATATCTCTTCTGAGCTCCAAATCTGTTCTTATAATTAAATACCTGCACAACATCTTCATTAGGATGAATCACAAACATTTTAGATCAAACATGCCTCAAACTGAATGTGGGATCTACTCTTGTCCGCCTCCCCCATCTCACCCCACCCCCAGGCTAGGCTCTACTCCAATGTCAGAAACTGGATGTCATCGGTGACACCCTCATCTTCTGCAATGCCACCAATCCAGGGAGCCATCAAGTCTGGTAAACTCTATCTTCTAAATCTGTCTTGAATCCATTGATCTTGACATTGACTGCCACCATCATCGCTCACCTGGAAAATGTCATTAGCCTCACTGGTTTCCTTTTTGTACTTCCCTAGTCCAGTGTGTGAGGAGATTAAAAAAAAAATCACATAAATATGATCATGTTTATCCTCCTCCCACCCCTACAAAAAACCTCTCAGTGCTTCAGTTCAGTTCAGTTCAGTTCAGTTGCTCAGTCGTGTCCAACTCTTTGCCACCCCATGAATCACAGCACGCCAGGCCTCCCTGTCCATCACCATCTCCCAGAGTTCACTCAGACTCACATCCATTGAGTCAGTGATGCCATCCAGACATCTCATCCTCTGTCATCCCCTTCTCCTCCTGCCCCCAATCCCTCCCAGCATCAGAGTCTTTTCCAATGAGTCAACTCTTCCCATCATGTGGCCAAAGTACTGCAGTTTCAGCTTCAGCATCATTCCCTCCAAAGAAATCCCAGGGTTGACCTCCTTCAGAATAGACTGGTTGGATCTCCTTGCAGTCCAAGGGACTCTCAAGAGTTTTCTCCAACACCACAGTTCAAAATTATCAATTCTTCGGCGCTCAGCCTTCTTCACAGTCCAACTCGCACATCCATACTTTTCACTGCTTACTCATTGCTATTAGAAAAGACCCAAAGCCTCATCAGTGCCTACAGGCCCTTTTTAATACCCCTCCCCCACCCCTCACCTTTGCTTCTGAATCTCTCCACTTTTCTCTCATTCACTGGGCTCTAGTCTAGCTCGTCTTCTCTCAGTCCTTTTTTGCATCAAGTTCCTTCTTGACTCTGGTTTTGAAGGCTTGGCCCTCAGCCTGTGGTGCTCTTATGCTGCCTCTTCATCTGCCTAACTCCTACCTATTCTTTAAGTCTCAGCTTAAATATTATTTCACAAAATTGTTTTCCCTGCTCCTTTGACTCAGTTAAATACCCTGTGTGTTTCTTATTTTTTATATTTAGCATTATTGAAGCATTCGAAAACTTATTCTTCTTTGGCTTTCCCAACTGGAGTATAAACTTAACGAGGTAAAGAAAGACCATGTCTGTCTTGTTAACAACTGCATTCATCATGCCTAATGTGATGCCTGGAACACAGAAGATGATCAATATCTGTTAAATGAAGAGAAGGAACAAACAACTTGCTCAGTGTCACAGGATTTGAACCCAAAGCTCTCTGTCCTTAAGTGCATGGTTTTTGGAAACCTTGCAAAGCAGAAAAGAGGACTTCATAAATTCAACATATCATAATCAGTTTTCGGGATGTTAATTTCCCAAGTCTCAAAATAATGACTGACTGAAACGGATGGATGGATGGATGGTTATATGGCTAAAAGGAATGGGGCCTGGGAGTAAGGTGGGATTGGGAGGAAACTACCTCCCACAGTCTTTGTGACATAAAAACATCTACCAACCGTCATGAGTAATCATAATAGAGAAATGAGAGTATGGATGAGAGAGGGGAGATCATTGGCGATTGCTAAGCTGCTGCTGCTGCTGCTGCTAAGTCACCTCAGTTGTGTCCGACTCTGTGCGACCCCATAGACGGCAGCCCACCAGGCTCCCCCGTCCCTGGGATTCTCCAGGCAAGAACACTGGAGTGGGTTGCCATTGCCTCCTCCAATGCATGAAAGTGAAAAGTGAAAGTGAAGTCGCTCAGTTGTGTCCGACTCTTAGCGACCCCATGGACTGCAGCCTACTAGGCTCCTCTGCCCATGGGATTTTCCAGGCAAGAGTACTGGAGTGGGGTGCCACTGAAGCTGCTACAAGTCTGAACAAAAAACATTTAAAACCAAGGGAACAAATCTTTAATACGGCTGAAAAGAGCAAAGGTAGAAAGATTTTGAATAGGCAAAATATCATCTTTTATGAAGGAAGAAAAATTACTGAACGTTGTTTTTGCATATATCTTCTCTCCGTGTGTGTGTGTGTGTGTGTGTGTGTGTGTAGGATGTGGTACAGATAAAGCAGAAGAGGATGAAGAATGGACTGTTGGGAATGCTTGAAGAAAGCTTCTTTGACCTTTGAGGAATGGGGAATAATTCTTTTCCATCTGAGACCGAGGATATTTGCCTCTATCAATACTTTCCTAAAAGTATTTTCTGCTTGGTTGGCTGTCAAGACCAACACAGGGTATTTAGGCCCTTATTCCTTGAGTCTGGTCATAAAATCCAATTTTCTTCTAAAAAATACAAGACTTCACATTTTTCGACAATGAATGCAGACTTCTTACAATTGCCCAAGTTGTCAAGGTCTCGGAACTTTGGTTTTGTTCCTCAACTTCAAACCTTTCATTTTCTTGAACTGTCCAAGCTTCTCCCAAGTTCTCAATTATTAGGAACTTTTTAGGAAAGTTTATTTCTCATGTTGCTGTCCCTTTGTAAGGATGAAATGGTGTGATAACATGAGGTTATCAGCTTTTTGGCAAAAGAAAAAGAAAAGCAAAAACTTGTTCTCCATTTCCTCCTCTGGTTCTCCACAAAAGGTAACAAAACTCTTCAGTAAATTCAGTGTCATCCAGCATGGTTGAAATTGTTCTGATTAATTACATACTTTGGTTAATAGTGTCTCAACCACACATGGAGCACCAATTTTCAAAGAATTAAAATAACATATACTTAGGGACAGGGGAGCCTGGTGGGCTGCCGTCTATGGGGTTGCACAGAGTCGGACACGACTGAAGCGACTTAGCAGCAGCAGCAGCAGTAGTAAAATGACACAGGACTCTAACGTCATCTTTTAATGAATCAGAAGGTGCACAGGATCCTGTAGTTTGAACATTTTGAGCATTTTACTGCATGATTGTGCTTAGCAGCTGGCTAATGAAACATTAGATAACCGAGTTTACAGTATCTATTATTGGCTGGTCACAGAGCCAACTGCATTTGCTACTCGTTGGTTTTCTATTAGAATACAAAAAAAAAATGAAGCTATACATTGATTTTGACATTTATGGTACTAAGTTCTGTAATTGGATAATTCTGTTTTTTTCAAGGTTTTGGGGGCATTTTCTGATTTCAGTGACTAAGTTTTTTTCCTTCATGATTTTTGCCCTTTTCAGCTCCTTTAATATTTGATAATAACTCTAAAGACAAAGGTCTAGCGTTTCTATTGATCTGACAACGTTTTAGGAAAAGATCAAGATCCTGGTCTTATGGCAAGAGAAAAAAGGACACAGAAGGAGATCTATGTTAGAGGAAGAAGCGACAAAGAATGTACTTCCCAGGTGGCGCAAGTGGTAAAGAGTCCACCTGTCAATGCAGGAGATGCAAGAGACGCGGATTCTACCCGAGTTGGGTGATCCCTGGATTGGGAAGATCCCCTGGAGAAGGAAATGGCAACCCGCTCCAGTTATTTCTTGCCTGGAAAATTCCATGGACATAGGAGCCTGGTGGGCTACAGTCCATGGAGCTGCAAAGAGCTGGACACAACTGAGTATGCCACACACTAGACAAAGCGACAAAGACAATGGAACAGAGAACAGAGGAAGGAAGGGCTCATGCCCTGACAGTTCAAAAGCTGCAGTCAGTGCCTTTCTGTTGCATCTTCCATGGCCACTACTTTAAAAATCGAATTGTAGCTGGGGTCTATGCACACAAGAGAAGAAAAGGCTGAGAGAAACCAAGGCACAACGTGAATTATACTTTCCCTGAATTTTACAGTTTAAAAAGGTCCCCAGTAGACTTAAAACCATGCCATGTAGCCATAAAATACTCCATTTCACCCCATAGCTTGGCTGTCTGCACTCATTCCCCACTCCCCAAAATGAATACATACAACAAATTCTATTTTCTTTTTTTTTTTGGAGGGCAATTGTTGATTAATGAATCATCTTTCCTGTAATTTTTATTTTTTGTAGACTTAGTTTGGCTAGGTTCCCTGGCATTCCTGTTGAGATATGTAATGGAAAATTTGACCTCACACTCTTTGCTTTTTTGTAACATCACAAAACACTGATATAACAGATTTACAAAAAAGTAGCTTGGAAATGAAGGGATGCACACAAAAAGAGAAAACTCAGTGTGGAAAGGAACAAAGATACATTAAATCATCTGGAAAGTAAATATTTAGCTTCACAGACATGGAGTTACATTTATCTTTAAGAACAGCTCGTTTGTTACAGCCTGGATGTCACAGTGTTTCCATCATAATTCTGCTTTTCTAAAGAGATTATAAACCAGACATAAAAAGTCATTCTCAAAATTAACTTGGAACACAGGCAGCCCATTTTGTAGATCTTGTAACTTTTTCCCAAAATGGTGATTTAGGGAGGGGCAGACAGAATAAAGGTGTCAGTAAGTGATTTCTTACGTTTAGTCATATCTGAGTTGAAATAAAAGCTTGGCAATCATCCTTCTGTGATCACATCCAAAAGTCTATGGAAAATGTAACAGGTCATACAGAGTCAACTCTGGTACCGTGAAACTTGGGATTTGGCAGTAGAGACATGCTTTAGGACAGGTCTGTCAGCAGAATTCATGGAATGAACAAAATGGCTATTAAAACTGCCTTTTTACATGTTAATATAATGAGACTATACTACTCAAGATGAGACTACACTCTCTTCCCAAAGTTAAAGGAATCAGTTCTTTAAATGTACAATCCTAAAAATTTTCTAGGTCTTATTTGGTCTCTGGCTTCTCTGATTTACTCACACTGAAGAGGACATTGACCCAGCCCACTGACTATGAGCTGAGAAATTACTGACTTAAAAGTCCCACATGGCTCCCACCAGCAGCCTCTCCAAAGGCCACAGTGCCCTGGTATAGGGCATCCAATGAGGTGTTTCATGATAACAACGGATGGTGATATGTGTATTCTCAACCCTCACAAGTCCCCACGGTTGTCAGAATGCATATACAGAGAGTTCAGTTTATTAATCATCTGGACATGCTGAAAAAGGAAGAGAGGAAAGAGCAGATGCAGAGAAGGCTGTACAAATCACTACTTAGTTACTCAGGCTGCTGGAAAATGCGCAGATGTTTCTTGATGTTACCTAAGTTGTTTCTAAAACCACTGTCACATCTGCGTAGTCTTGTCTATAAAAATGCATCATTATTAACCGGAACTATACAAATAATTTTCAGTGGAAAAGGCTTTATTATATACCACTGATGAACTGGATGAGTAATCTTTATTTGAATATAATGATTTTTGTTTTTTTTTTAGAAAAGGGAGTTACAACAGGAGAACCATGAAGTATGCAAATAAGCCACAAGAGAAGAGTTTCTCTTTGTTTTTATGTTGTAAGTGGTAACAGATGGCTACCTATTCCAGAGACTGTCTTGGGTTTTACTTCTCAATGATTTTGGCAGACACAGACAAAAAAAGTATTCAGACAGCTTGGAATAATTGTATTTATCCACTTATAAAATGCAGGTGGACTGATAAAGAAAGCTTTTAACTACAAAGAGAACCATTAGGGAAAAAATTAGTATGTGCCACTTAATATCCTGTTTAAGGGAAGCATAAGATTTTGGTTGAAAAAAATTGTTGATATATTAAAATATCAACTCCAGGGACGATGTTCTTCTAGAGTCTTCTGAATTCCTAAAAAAATTTCTAGGTCTTATTTGGTCTCTGGCTTCTCTGATTTATTTACACTATGGATGTGAGAGTTGGACTGTGAAGAAAGCTGAGTGCCGAAGAACTGATGCTTTTGAACTGTGGTGTTGGAGAAGACTCTTGAGCGTCCCTTGGACTGCAAGGAGATCCAACCAGTCCATGCTAAAGGAGATCAGTCCTGGGTGTTTTTTGGAAGGACTGATGCTAAAGCTGAAACTCCAGTACTTTGGCCACCTCGTGCAAAGAGTTGACTCATTGGAAGACTCTGATGCTGGGAGGGATTGGGGGCAGGAGGAGAAGGGGATGACAGAGGATGAGATAGCTGGATGTCATCACTGACTCGATGGTTGTGAATTTGAATGAACTCCGGGAGTTGGTGATGGACAGGGAGGCCTGGCGTGCTGCAATTCATAGGGTCGCAAAGAGTTGGACACAACTGAGCGACTGAACTGAACTGACTGAACCTTACATTAATTTGAAGTAAATTTTACCCTACACTTCCCATGGGGTATTAAACCAAATTGGTATTTTGGTAGAACTCCACTTAAATCAGCTTTATACTTTTCAGCTCTTAATATTCCTGTGAGTCTTGTGTTCATTCATGGGATGTACTCCTGTGACCAAAAACACTTAAGAAACAAAAACTGATCAGTCTTTTTTGCGATCAAGTTAATACGTGAATTGGAATAATTGAATCAGACAAAAAGCATAATGATTTACATCATTACAGTGAAAGAGCTGGATGTTTTTGATAAACTATCATTTTAAGACAGCAATTTTCACAACAATAAAACAGAGGTGAAAAGTACCACTTCTTGTTTTCTTCTATCAGTATTAAATTTAGGAACATCTATTAATGCTATAGGGCTTCCCTGGTGGCTCAGACAGCAAAGAATCTGCCTGCAATGCAGAAGACTCGGTTCAATCCCTGGGTCAGGAAGATTTTGGAGAAGGGCATGGCAACCCACTCCTATATTCTTGCCTGGAGAATTCCATGGACAGAGGAGCCTGGAGGGCCCCAGTCCATGGGGTTGCAAAAAGTCAGACAGGACCAAGCGACTAACACTTTCACTTTTCTCTCACTAATGCTGTTGGGCTTCCCAGGTGGCTCAGTGGTAAAGAATTCACCTGCCAATGCATGAGATGCAGGAGACGTGGGTTTGATTTCTGGGTCAGGAAGATCCCCTGGAGGAGGAAATGGCAACCCATTCCAATATTCTTGACTGGAAAATTCCACGGACAAAAGAGCCTTGAGGGCCCCAGTCCATGGGGTTGCAAAGAGTCGGACATGACTAAGCAACTAGGCACTCATTAATACAGAAATTAATGAACTTGTTCCCCAACATCAAATTCTCATTTTCTTATGCAAACAATTTTGAATGTATGTATCTTTTCAGTGACATTTCATTCATATGCAGGTAAACATATATACTGTATATATATACACATATATATATTGTCTTCCTTTTATTATATGCAAATGGTAGCACTCAATATACACTGCTCTGTCTGTGCTTTTTGGACTTAACATTATACTTTAGAGATCTTTCCATATCAACACATAAAGACTTTTCCAGTCTTTGTTTATTGTATTCCACCAATATTAAACATCCTTATCAAAGTACATTTATTTCCAATCTTTTGCTATGACAATGTTAATTTGTAAATTAAATCAAACTGTTTATAAGAAAATACATTTGACTGATGAGTTTTTGCTTGCTGCTATGTCCTAACCCAATTCTCTATGAACAGAAAATAAGTTAAAAAAAAAAAAAAAAAGAGGAAGAGGCAAGATGGGGTCTTGGCTAATTGGTTTTTGGATAACAATGTCTTACTCTTTTTTTTGTGATTAGTAAAGCAATATTTTTAGGATAGCCTTAAAATAATAGATGTGTTATCTCATTACTATTCTCATTATTTCTGTAACAGTTATATTTTAATGAGAAGAAGACAGAAAAAAGGGAAAACTCAAGAAGTTCAGAGCTAGCTCTCTTAAGGCATGGATTCAAATGACCTGAAAAAAACTACTCAGGTAACTGGGAAAGAGAAATCTGAAGTACAGCCTTAGCTCTGCAAAAGCCTTAATCTGTATTTTGGAGCAAGTTATCAATCACCCTCATTTTCTTCAAAAGCATTTAAGCACAAATACAGAACCAACTCTATGTTGTGAGGAGCTCTGCAAAGCAAGCCAGCCAGATACAGCAACTCTTAGTGGAAGAGAGCTAAAAGAAATGCAGCTATACCTCTCTTTACAGATGGGTTTTGGGAAATTGTCTATATTCATTACATTTAAAAAATCTTATAATTTTAACAGAAAAATTATTAAATGATTTCTGTAGCAAATTTGTTGGGAGAAAACATTTTATATTCCCCAGCTCATCTTTTAGTATGAATTTCAGATTTCCATATTTTGAATTAGCTTTATTTAAATTGAAGACAACTAACTCTCTGTGCCTGTATGTATGCATATGTGTGTAGTTGCTTTGTTTTAGCATTTAAATTTTTAAAATTTTGAATCAACTTCAAACTTGAGAGAAGTTGCAAGAATAGCATAAAAAACTCTTCCATCTTCTATCCAGATTCACCAAGTGGTAAAAATCTGCTTCTTTTTCTCTTTCCATATATACATTGTTTTCCTAAGCCATCTGAGTTGCAGATATCATGTTCTTTTGCTACTAAATATTTCAATATATATTTCCTAAGAACAAAGGTAATCACTTAGTTTATGACAGCAAAATAAAAATAAGGAGACTTACATAGTCACATTATTATTATTTAATTCACAGAACTAACTTGAATTTTTACCAACTATCTTGATAATGCAACTTTTTTCCTAGTCCAGGATCCAAACTGGGATCAAACATATGTGTAAATATTCCTTTCTTTTTGGTTTTCTTTAACCTGAAATAGCTCCTCAGCTTTTCTTTGTGTTTCAGGACACTGACACTTTTGTAGAGTATGTTTCACTTTGCATTTGTCTGATATTTCCTTAACATTAATTATGCATTTTTGGAGAAAAGGATATCACAGATGTCTTTCTCAATGCATAACATCAAGAGGCACATGATGTCAGTCTGTTTGACTATTGGTGAGTTTTATTTTGATCACTTGGTTAAGGTGTGACTGTCAGGCCTCTCCACTCGAATGCTACTATTCCCCATGGATGTTACTAGGTTGGTGCAAAGTAATCGCGGTTTTGCATCGTTGAGCTTGGCATTTGACATTACAGTACATTCTTAAATGTGGTTGTGTTTACATCATTTTAATGTGCATTCCCTCGCTTTATCTTTTTTTTTTGCTAATGACTTATTACTTGCTGTTTATTTTATATTTATTTTAAATTATGGAAATGATGTTACTCAAAAAGCAAATTATAGCAATTTTTAAATTTGATTTCAAAATGGGTCATAAAACGGTGGTGACAACTCACAATATCAACTACCTATCTGGCCCAGGAACTGCTAACAAATATACAGTGCAATGGTCGTTCAAGAAGTTTTGCAAAGGAAATAAGAGCCCTGAAAATGACGAGTGTTGTGGCCAGCCATTGGAAATTGACTATGACCAACTGAGAGGATCATCAAAGCTGATCCTCTTACAATTACATGAGAAAATGCTGAAGAACTCAGTGTCTACCACTCTATGGTCATGTGGCATTTGAAGCAAACTGGAAAGGCGAAAAGGCTTGATAAGTGGGTACTTCGTGAGCTGACCACAAATCAGAAAAATCATCATTTTGAAGTCTCATCTTCTCTTATTTCATGCAACAACAATGAACAACTTCTCGATCCATATAAATGGATTTTATATGACAGTCATTGATGACCAGCTCAGTGGTTGGACCAAGAAGTTCCAAAGTACTTCCTAAAGCCAAACTTGTGCCAAAAAAAGGTTATGGTCACTGTCTGGTGGTCTGTCGCTGGTCTGATCCACTATAGCTTTCTGAATCCTGGCTAAACCATTACATCTGAGACGTATGCTTGGCAATTCAGTGAGATACACTGAAAACTGCAAAGCTTATAGCCAGTATCAATCAATGTAATGGGCCCAACTCTTTTCCATGAAAACACCCCACTGTACGTTGCACAACCAACACTTCAAAAGTTGAACAAATAGGGCTATGAAATTTTGCCTCATCTGCCATGTTCACCTGGTCTCTTGCCAACCGACTACCACTTCTTTAAGCATCTCAGTGACTTTTTGCAGGGAAAATGCTTCCACAACCACTAGGAGGTAGACAATGCTTTCCACGAGTTCATCGAATCTTGAAGCACAGATTTTTATGCTACGGGTATAAACAAACATTTCTCCCAGAGTTTGTTCAAACTCATGTCCATTGAGTCAGTGATGCCACCCAACCACCTCATCCTCTGACATTCCCTTCTCCTTTTGCTTTCAGTCCTTCCCAGCATCTTTTTCAGTGAGTCAGGATTTTCTTTAGGATTGCTTGGTTTGCTCTCCTTGCAGTCCAAGGGACACTCAGGAGTCTTCTCCAGCACCACAGTTCGAAAGCATCAATTCTATGGTGCTCAGACTTCTTTATAGTTCAACTCTCACATCCGTACGTTACTGGATAAATCATAGCTTTGACGATACGGGCTTTTGTCTGCAAAATGATGGGTCTACTTTTTAATATGCTGTCTAGGTTTGTCATAGCTTTCCTTCCAAGGAGCAAGTGTCTTAATTTCATGGCTGCAGTCAATGTCTGCAGTGATTCTGGAGCCCAAGAAAATAAAATCTGCCACTACTTTCCCTTTCTCACCATTTATTTGCCATGAAGTCATTGTACTGGATGCCATGAGCTTTGATTTTTGAATGTTGAGTTTTAAGCCAGCCTTTTTGCTTTCCTCTTTCACCTTCATCAAGAGGCTCTTTAGTTCCTCTTCACTTTCTGCCATTAAAGTGTTATCATTTGCATATCTGAGATTGTTGATATTTTTCCTGGCAATTTTTATTCCAGCTTGTGAGTCATCCAGCCTGGCATTTCACATGATGCACTCTGCATATAAGTTAAATAAGCAGGGTGACAATGTACAGACTTGACATCGTACTCCTTTCCCAATTTTGAACCAATCAATTGTTCCATGTCTGGTTCTAACTGTTGCTTCTTGACTTGCACACAGATTTCTCAGGAGGCAGGTAATGTGGTCTGCTATTCCCATCTCTTTAAGAATTATCCACAGTTTCTTGTGAACCACACAGTCAAAGGCTTCAGTGTAGTCAATGAAGCAAAAGTAGATTTGGCATTTTTTGCAATTCTCTTGCTTTTTCGATGATCCAGCAGGAATTGGCAATTTGATCTCTGGTTCCTCGGCCTTTTCTAAATCCAGCTTGCACATCTGGAATTTCTCAGTTCACATACTGATGAAACTTAGCTTGAAGGAATTTGAGTATAATCTTACTAATTTGGGTCATTTAAAAAATTCCATATATAAGTGATATTATACAATATTTGCCTTTCTCTGTCTGCCTCACTTTAATCTCTAGATCCATTCATATTGTTGCAAATGGTATTAATCATTCTTTATTTTTTATGGATGAATAATATTCCACTGTATGTATGTATGCACGTGTGTGTGTGTAATTTAAATAATTGACAGTCAAAACATTAAAACCAGAAAGTAGAAAACTACAGTCATTTAGATACCTTACGCTAGGGTGAAAAAACCCACCTCAGACCGATACATACACACACACACACACACACACACACTCACACATATACACTGATGAGTGTGGACATTCTCCTGAGGCTGCTTATTTAACAGGAAGTCTTGGCTTGTAAAGCATGGTGCTCCTTCCCATTAGGAAAACTGACACTGATATTCTTGATCAGCATAACTTCAAGAAAGCTGGTTTTGAATCATAAGGGTTTATCCACCATAAATCTGAACTGACTTACTAGTCAATATTTTCTGTTAAATTTAAAACAACATGTCTGCTTAGTTTGACTGATAGGGAAATATATTCAAGTGACCAAGAATAGCCAATTCAGATGGGATTTGAGGCCCCCAATCATTTTTTCCTTTATTCAAGCAACAGAAAGAACCTTTTAGGGTTCTGAAACTAAATGTCAACCTTCTATCCAATGTTGATTTAAAAGGTGCATTCCTTACAAAAGCTAGTGTTAAAATGCTAGTGAATTCTTTCCATTATGTCTGGGTACAATCAGAATGCTCACATTCTGTAGCTTGCACATTTTAAATAAATACAGACCAAATAACTTCTTATTGCTGCCAGAAGCATAGATTTTCTCCAGACAGTAAGTGGTATATTAGCACATATTTGTCTCCTGGCTGCAGCTTTTTTTTCCTCCCTGATTTCCTTGACATACTGGTGGGACAGTCTAGAAAAATCAGTGTTGTGATATATACAGATCAGGAAATTATCTCCTGATGGAGTTTTGTGTCTGTAATCACCAGCAGCCAGTCTTGCCAATTTCAACAGATGATGATACAAATATACTTCTTTTCTTAAGTGTATTAATGTTATTAATGTAAGCAAAATAAAGCATGGCGGGGTGAATAACAGCAACCATATTTCTTCAGCTGAATATCCATATTGTATGTCTGGTTGTAGTTTCAAAGAAATCTGGATTAAATAACATGATTCACATATGAAAAGACGGCTAAAAACTGGATTTTGGTTTCATTGAGTCATACAAAAAACAACTATTTTGTATTATATCGCCACATTTAGAGAAAATGAAATTGCTTGCTCTGAGACACGTATACTGGACAGGTGAATCCTGAACACAATTCATAGAAAGAATAAAATTGAAAGGGATAAGAAGAGGGCTAAATCACCTGATATTCTTGGTACACCAGGGATTTTTATTTAATTCTGATCTGTCAAAGAGGCACTATTGGAAATTCATTAAGCTTTCCAACTTTCCTACTGAATATCTGAAATACTCTCATCCTAGTACTGAAATACTCTCTCCAGATTACTGGGTAAAAATTTAGGGTCTAGCAGTTGAGCAGTAAATGTCTTGGTGTGGAAAAGTTAACACAGAGCTCAAGTTAAGGAATCCTGGTCTTGCAGACAGTGTTTTGCAGTGGAAGTTTTACAACGTTACAAGCATTAGTCATAACCTTCAAGATAACAGCAAGCTCTAGGAACTGTGATTTTCAAAGGGGATGTGGGAATGAGGGTTTTGATGGAAGCTTTCCAGAGCTGCAGCTGCCGAGCCTGTGGGTTTTTCATTGGCTGTCACTTGATAGAGGTAGGGTGGGAGAAGAATTCTTTGAGGGCAAGTTCAGACAGTGAATAGTTCAAGGCTGCAGCTTGCCTAAGAGCTGCGAGCGATAAATGGACACACAGAACACAAATGTTAAAAGACACAATTGGTTTGATTTCCGAAGGTTTTAAGGGGCTGAAATCATTTTATTACTGTACAATAACCATGCAGAGTAAAACTAATATGAAATAATAATAGTCAACAACAGAGTTGAGGATGGTTTTTCCAAATTCTGTTCTTTTTGGACACCATTTCTCATCATGGTAACGGTACGGTGGAAACAGCATCAATTTTTGTGTTAGGGAGACAAAGATTTGGCCCTGCTACTTTGTGTGTGTGTGGCCTGGGCTCAATTTCATCTTCAATAGGGGAATAATACCATCTTGCAGGGTTGTTGTGGGAATAATGAGATAATGCATGTTAGGTAGCAGTAGGTAGTAGCAGCAGCTCAAAAAAAAGGTAATTGTATTATCATTATCTTAAAATTGATGCTCCTTCGTTGTAAGAAGTACATTACCATCTATGCAATTGCTATCAGTAAGCTGATCTACAGAGCAAGAAATGCTGTATTCAACTGTATGTAAATCACTCATACTATTTTTTAAAAAGGTCCTTTATGGTATTGAATTTATAAGATTTTTCAATTTAAATTTTATCAGTACAGTTTTTATGTCACTAAAATAGAGATTTTTATGGGTTCTTTCAACACAGTAGAAAACATATTCTGTGAGAGCTTTACAATGTCATGAACTAGTTTCTGCTAAAGAATAATACACTTAGCTGTTTCCTCTCTGCCTCAGACAGATTTCACCATGATTCACCAATAATGAAAACCACCAGCTGCCATTCCTAATAAAATGGTCTATTGGAGCTGCATACCTTATGGTAAACTCTAAGTCACATGCCCTCTTCTTATTTCTGCCTTTCTTCTCTAAGGCCAGTTAAAACCTGTCTTTCACAAATCGTAAGAGAGTAAATCAAAATAACCTGGAATTTGACCAAATACCAACCAAGATTACCTAAAATAGAATCAAGGGTCAGGGCATCTCCATATATGCATAGTTGTCCATCATTTCCCTGATGACATTTAAATCATCCGTCCTTCAGGTACTGTATTTTATCTCTTCATGTTTTAACACCTATAGTCTTCCTTGTATTTTATTATTTATTCCTCAAGGGCAAGGGTTAGCAAACTGTGGCTGGTGGTTCAAAATCTGGCTCACAATCTTTTTTGTATAGCCCACAAGAATGATTTTTACATTTTTAAACAGTTGAGAAAAAAATCAAATAATCCCTCCTGACATGTGAGAAATATACAAAACTGAAATTTCAGTGACCATAAATAAAGTTTTATTGGAACACATCCATGCTCATTTGTTCACATATTATCTGTGGTTGCTTTTGTGTTACAATGATAGAGGTGAGCAGTTGTTATAGAGACCATATGGCTGGCAAAGCCTAAAATATTTACATCTGACCTTTTACAGCTGAAGTTTGTTGACACTGCCATAGGGGGTCTTTCTCTTAAAAGAAAGTGAGGCAGATACACGTAAGCTTGACCTCCCTGTCTAGTCAGCCTTGGAAAGAAAGGCAATAGAGCCTAGCCTGACTTTTCAGAAAGGGTGGAATGGAACATTAAAAAACAAAAAGAACTGGCATAGGAAACATGAGACATGGATCTCAGGTTTTATTTTTATGGTTGTTCTGAACAATTATGTACTCAATTTTCCTAGACCTATAACATGACTTCTCTCTTGTTGTGTTCAGCTTGTTTGGAAAAAAAGTCAGTCCTTCACTGCCTTATAGAATCACCAGGATAATATGTGAAATATTACCCTCATCCCCTCCCTTACTCCATTTCCCCAAATCAATCCAGAGTCAGCAAAATCCAAGGAAATGAGGTATTCCCAGACGACTATGGGACGGAAGTTTAAAACTCAGTTTTAAGCCTATGGAGATAAGCCCCGAATCATATATTTACAACAATGAATAATTCACCTTGGTCTCTACTATGTTATGGCAACACTTAGGGCATATGAAACTTTCTGGAAATTCTCTTTTATAAATATGACTGTTATGTACATAGTCTGAAAATGTTGATACCTGAGAAAATATCTTGTAAATTATAGCAGAAAAACGGATCTAAAGCTGGATAAAGGGATGGTGATGGGATGAAGAGAGATAACTTTATATTCACAGTAGAGCAGCATACAGAGATATGTACATTCATACAGATATCATCAAACGCCAAATACACTTCTAATCAGAGTTCCTATCTCATGCATTTTCTACAGCAATGAGAATCTACACCTTCTCATTCCTAAGCCAAGATTAGGCTATATAACTGCACAGTAAAGAGATTTTTACCATCATCTATTTTAAAAATATATTTTATATTATTGGATTATGAAATACCCAAAACTTTATATTATTCCAATTCCTTGCTATAGAGTAGGAGAGGGGATTGATTTCTTGCATAGATTTTCATTTTGCTAACTATCTCGCCAATTTATATTTGTGTGATAGAAAAAATCATTAATTATTGGATACTAGTTTAATGTAAAAGGTTAGAGTTATGGGTAAAATGACTACTCATCATTAAAAGTGGTGAAAAGAGCAGGGAGCCTTGGCATTCTTTCTGGTCACACTGAATTACTAAGTCACTTTGGAACAGGTGCTCTCAAAGGGAAAGCAGGTTCTGAGAAAAGGCTACAGTGAATGACATAAGCATGGATGAGAATTAATAAGAATTTTTGTAAGTTGGGAGGACAAATAATTACTCTGCTACAAATATTATTAAAATCACTGAAACTCATTAAAATAGAGTTGGAAAAGTTCTTAAAGGACTCTGAACCAAGTTTCCTTCATGGAAAGTCAACATGCATGTCAGGTAGCCATTTTTCAGTTTCTACCTCATTATTCATTTCTTCCCTTCCTCATTCATACCAACTCACTCCATTTTGGTACAACTCCAGTGATTACACAGTCAAAAATGCATAAGAAAGTAGATAAAATAATACTGAAATAGAAAATAGGAGTTCCAAATTCCAAATTCAGTCTCCATTAACTCCAGTTGTGTGACACTGAGCAAGTCTTTGGTGTTCTCTGGACCTCAGTTTCCTCACTGTAAAATAAGGTTTTTTCCAGTTCTCTCTGGTCATTTACAGTTCTGAATTTCCCTGTGTATATAATGTGTACCTTATGCTATAGAAACGAAAGCTACAAAGAGCTGTAGACTTTCTTTTTACATTTTTTATTTATGTCAAACCTGGGCTGCCTCTGTTTATTCCAACACTTTCTAAATTTCATCCTAACACTTTGTCTTTACCTCAGCTTTCCAGATTACTGATAGCTTGATTTTTCTAATCAGAGTTCCTATCTCATACATTTTCTATATCTTAACGCTATCATGATTCAGAATTTGCCCTTTTATAGTCACTCAATAGCCAAGGCTAAACTACAAAACCCTCCATGTGGCTTAGTTTGGCTTGGAAAATCCTGAAGTTAAAAAACAAAAACAAACAAAAGATCATGAGAAATGTTTTACTGTTCTTAAACAAAACTAAAAATGTCTTCAGTCTTCAACAGACTGTTAGTAAACTGCTCAATATTTGATTTAACTCTTTTTTCATGATGAGAACATATGGGTCAGAATAAACTGTGAGCTCAAAGAAATGCTATACTTTTTATAAAAATTACAATGTACATTTGGTATAGTCTAAGTATATATAAAATTTTTTTGGAAGCAAAAATGCTGTATATTTTAATATGATAGTAGCTTGGCAAAGGTTGCAAATGCAACAGGAGAATGACTATTTGGCATTTTCTTTTTGTAACTAGAGTAGGTATAGTTAAAAAGAGTAAATGTGTCTGGGGAACCTTCCTCTACTAAACAACCATTATAACCCACATCTACAGGGTTATATAACTAAAACCAAGTTTATTATTATTTTTTTGCTAAATAAATACATTTAGTTATGTAAGTAAGACATTTAAAAATTAACTTCAATATTTTAGTTATAAATGTGAACACAATATTTTCTCAGCTATTTAAGTTCAAAAACAATTTTTTTTAAAGTGAAAGGAATGGAGTCTAGGTGATAAAATAACTGCTAACAATTGACTGACTTGTTTGAAAAATATCACCAGGATATAAATATGCCATACTTCAGTAAAAAGTTCCATCAAAGAAATTACCATTATGAACAGTTTATAGTAATGTAATGAGTTTTGAGTCTTCCCACTGAGCCGAAGAATCGAAATTCCTTATCACGGCCTGTAAGATTTGACCCTGCCTGCCTCTCCAATACCTTTTCCTGTATCTTTTCTCCTTCACTCCCTACTTACTCTAAGTTTCACTTGATCTATTCCAAAGAATCAAACTTTTTTCTAGCTATGTGTTTTTATATATGATTTTCCCTCTGTTTCTGTGGGCTTCCCAGGTGGCTCTAGTGGTAAGAAACCTGCCTGTCAATGCGGGAGATGTAAGAGATATGGGTTTGATTCCTGGGTTGGGACGATCCCCTGGAGGAAGGCATGGCAACCCATTCCAGTACTCTTGCCTGGAGAATCCAATGGACACAGGAGCCTGGTGGGCTACAGTCCATAGGGTCACAAAGAGTCAGATAAGACTGAAGCAACTTAGCACGCACTCTGTTCGTGGTGCTCCTTCTCTTAATCATTGCTTGTACAACTCTAAACTCTGTTGTGAAAATGCAAGTAAAACTGTTTAAATGTTTTCTACTTTCAGCATTTTGTAGTTCACACAGGAAGCTGAATTAATCCACTTATCATTTTCTAGATTCTAAACAGCAATGCATCAGGACAAACAGTGTTGAGGGTAAAATAAGTGAGCACTGAGTTCAGCAGGGTGGAGCAGGAGGACACTGTGCAGGGATGAGGGACTCTTGTTGTTTTCTGGGCAGGGCAGGTGTGACAGTCATGAAACCTGTCCCCAAGCCACTCTATGCAGCGGAAGAACTGCTCTCTCTTCTCGACCCTGCGTCAGAAGATGACCTGTGTTTGGCCCACTTAAGAGTTTTGTCTGGCTAGAAGCTGAAAATCGGGAAAGGAGTACGTCAAGGCTGCATATTGTCACCCTACTTACTTAACTTATATGCAGAATACGTCATGCGAAATGCAGGGCTGGATGAAGCACAAGCTGGAATCAAGACTGCCAGGAGAAATATCAATAACCTCAGATAGGCAGATGACACCACCATTATGGCAGAAAGCGAAGAACTAAAGAGCCTCTTGATGAAAGTGAAAGAGCAGTGAAAAAGCTGGCTTACAACTCCACATTCAAAAACGAAGATCATGGCATCTAGTCCCATCACTTCAGGGCAAATAGATGGAAACAGTGGCAGACTTTATTTTTGGGAGCTCTAAAATCACTGCAGATGGTGACTGCGGTCATGAAATTAAAAGATGCTTGCTCCTTGGAAGAAAAGCTATGACCAACCTAGACAGCATATTCAAAAGCAAAGACATTACTTTGCCAACAAAGGTCCATCTAGTCAAAGCTATTGTTTTTCCAGTGGTCATGTATGGATGTGAGAGTTGGACTATAAAGAAAGCTGAGCATTGAAGAATTGATGCTTTTGAACTGTGGTGTTGGAGAAGACTCTTGAGAGTCCCTTGGACTGCAAGGAGATCCAACCAGTCTATTCTAAAGGAAATCAGTCCTGAATATTCATTGGAAGGACTGATGCTGAAGCTGAAACTTCAATACTTTGGCCACCTGATATGAAGAACTGACTCACTGGAAAAGAGCCTGATGTTGGGAAAGACTGAAGGTGGGAGAAGAAGGGGATGACAGAGGATGAGATGATTGGATGGCATCATTGACTCAGCGGACATGAGTCTGAGAAAGCTCTGGAAGTTGGTGACGGACAGGGAGGCCTGGTGTGCTGCAGTCCATGGAGTCACAAAGAGTCAGACACGACTGAGTGACTGAACTGAACTGAGAAGTTGAAAAAGTTGTTGTTGTCTTTTTAAGATTCATTTATTTATCAAACATTTATTGAGCATCTACCATTTATTGAGGCACTTTTCTTAATGCTAACTATACAGCAGGGACCAAGCACACAAAAATATCCAAAGTTCCTACCCTTTTGGAACCTACAGTCTCATGTGGAAGACAGGTAATAAACAAGAAAAGTGTGTGGTGCATTAGATCATGATACGTGCTAAAAACAAAGCCAAGGGGGAAAAGGAAGGGTGTGAGTCTGTGTGCGTGTGGCAACAAGTTTAGACAGTGTGGCCAAGGAAGGCCTCATGGAGAAGGTGACATTTCAGAAAAGGGTTGGAAGGGATGAATGGGTCATGGAAATACCTGAAGAAAGAGCATTCCAGGCAATGGGACAGCAAGGGTGAAGGTCTTGATGAGGTAATGAGTTGGTATATTTGAGCAAAACTGGCAGGAGGCCACTGTGGCTGCAGAGATGACATCAGAGAGCCTCATGGGGCACTGGGAGAACTCTGGCTTTCATTCCTAGTGAGACAGGAAGCCAGAGGGTTGTGAGCAGAGGAGCAACATGATCTGACTTGTGCTTCAGTAAATAGATCCCTCTGGCTGTAAGAGAGAAAGCATGGATGGAAAAAACGTTGGGAGACTACTGCAGTAATCCTGGAGAGAGATGATGGCGGTTTGGGCTACAGTAGTGCAACAGGAAATCACTAACAAGTGATCAGATTCTGAATATATTTTGAGGGAAGAGCCAACAGGATTTCCAGATGGATTAGATGTGGGTTTTGAAAGGAAGAGAGGAGTCAAGGACAACTAAAAAGTTTCTGGCTTAAGCAAGTGGGAGAAAGGAGTTGCCAACATTCAAAATCAGAAGGTTTAATAATCCACACTTCCATCTTCTCCCAAAACACTAGATGATGCACTCAATGGTCTATCTGTGCTTTTCACAAGACAAAAATCAGCTGGAGCTGGGAAGCAGCTGGTCCCTGGTGAGGGGCCACTGGCCCTTTGGTACATATAGGTCTTACTCCCTGTTGTCTTCAACCTGG
>SJYQ01011462.1:157011-179289 GCA_006410935.1 Redunca redunca | reverse complement strand
AGGTCAGGTGGTCTGGTATTCCCATCTCTTTCAGAATTTTCCACAGTTTATTGTGATCCACACAGTTAAAGGCTTTGGCATAGTCAATAAAGCAGAAATAGATGTTTTTCTGGAACTCTCTTGCTTTTTCGATTGATCTCTGGTTCCTCTGCTTTTTCTAAAACCAGCTTGAACATCTCGAAGTTCATTGTTCACATATTGCTGAAGCCTGACTTGGAGAATTTTGAGCATTACTTTACTAGCGTGTGAGATGAGTGCAATTGTTAGAGCGCCACTTAGGAAATTTGGTCCTTTTGTTTAACTCAGGGCCAAGCCCACACATGCTGAATGCTGGAGGTTAGAAGGCTATTCTCCAGTGAGCCCCCTGCAACTTCTTCCAAGTGTTTAAAGAGTGGTGTTTGCTCCCAAGGCTGGTAATGCCTGTTGAACTTGCAATTACATAACTTAATCAAGTATTATGTAATTTGATGAAACATGACAGTGAAAGGCAGAGTTGTTTTCCACACAAACTACACTGAGTAACAGAGAAGACCTGATAAAGGCAAATCACTTAAAATGGCTATTAAGGTAGATATAGGTCAGACAATTCTAAAAGAATGGAAAACGAACTGTAAAAATCTAGGATTCTTTCTAAAGCCTTTTTCTACTTTACAAAATTGGAATGGGAAACCACAGAAAATGCAATCAGTAAGGTATAATTAACACAAGAAAAATGTTAGGAAATTATAATCAACAGATCTATAATAGAAGAAAGGGTCTTGACCCTACATCAGGGTTTCTACTACAATGGAAAAAAGACTAAGAACCAGGAAGAAATGTTACCAAGTCCCCATGCTCTTATTTAAAACCAGGTGAAATAGGCAACGATGACACTGAAACAGCTTTCCAGTAAGTGGTTAGGGGGGAGAGGGGAAGTGGAAGACGGGGTTAGGGTCATGGGAAGCAGGGGCAGACACATACACAGACACTACTCTTGACAGTCTGGCGTGTCCTTGATCCACTTGTTCAGAGAGTCACAGGTTCATGTCTACTAAAGATTTCTTTAACTAGAAATCTTAGTAGATTTTAGCTAAAAGTTACTAACTGTAAAAAGTAACTAAACTCCGCCCTTGCATTCTCAAGTTTTAAAATTACATATTTGATAAATTAATGAGTAATAATGTTAGTTGAATTTACTTGGGCAAGGAGCATTGAGAACAAGAACCCCAGATGCTTTGGTTTTGTAAGAGTAAGACATGCAGAGTGTGAGTAGTCCTAGGTAGAAATAATAGTTTTCAACAGCAAGACCAGGCCTATAATTTTCTGCAGCACACTATGACATCATGGTTTACATGAGGCCAACTCCATAAATCAAGATTTACCTAATTAGAGATTCTTCTGCAGATCTATTCAATACATTATTAGAGCAAATAATTAAAACTGCCTAGGCAATAATACAAGCCAGATCTGTTTACAAAAATGTTCCTTTCCCCCCAAAAAAACTCTTTTAGTCTCACCACCACTTACAGACCTTTCACATTTAGTAAATTATAGACTTAGAGCATTTCTTTTAGTCTGACTTCACTTTCAAGGAATTCTTCAATTAACTTTACGTTGCTTTAAGCTGTTCATCCAACGAGAAAACAATCTGTGGCTTCTGACTCCTTTGCGTGCCAATGGCTGCCATCCATGTTTGACTTTCAGATACACTGTCTCTTGAGAGCCAGGCTCTGTTTGCATAAAACCAGCCAGTTGTCATAGCATTCTGACAAGCACTATAGAAAAACAAGGAACAGTACTCCAGAGTGGCTACATTGGGAGAATTACCACTGCAATGCTAACTGCATGGGGGACACACAGGACATCCATAGCCAACCACCTGGCCCGAGCCAGAAGGTCACACATACTGCACTTTCATCTGTGAACTTTCCATTTTCAGGCGTCATCTCTTTATCATCAATTCCTTCTTGTCCCTTCTCCTCTTCTTTCAAAATGGTTAAAACACCAGAAACTCATAGAAAAGTGTGGTTACTCTAACAACAGGCAAAAATGCCAGTGACAATCTAGGAAGCAAGAGATTGTACTGCCTGCATCTAGTGTCAGATCATCAGCCAAATACACGTTAGAAACAAAAACATGAGCTCAGAGATGGGACCTTAGTCGCAAACTTTGAATTTTCTCAGAGTCTGGTAGAGCACCTCAATCTTCTTTGCTTCTTAAGGCTCACTCAGTGATGCTTTTTTTAAAAAAGTAGTACAAAAATAACAATTGGACAGTGGAAGATAACCATGGGAACAAATGAAAACAAATGATGATCACTGAAGAAAAAAGATCTTTAGACTTTCTACCCATTACAGCTGACTCAGGCAGCATGGAATCTCTCTCACTTTCCTTCCCCCTGGGTTTTGGCAGTTTCTCCATGTTCCTCACCTATGTCTGTCCTAAGGAAGCACCCATGAAGCCAACGGAATAATAAACCGAGAATGATGTTTTAAAGGACTTTTGAATACTCAGGCTCAATCTAAGAGCCACAGGAGGTACCCCTCCCCTTCCCCCAATTAGGCTCAGTGCTGTTTCCGTAACAGGATGTGCAACTGTTGAAACTGAAGGCTTTTCCACAGCAACAGAATGAACATTCAGGCAGAGCCGGAGGAACAAGAAAGAATGCACAGGCCCGGTGAAGCCCAGTGGCTGGTAGTGGACTTGGCACTGGTTCACCACGGGCTGACGAGGGATGCGCAGACCTACGGAAAGTCTCCTCTTCAGAACAGCACCTTGATCTCCCCTTAATGTTACTGCTTCTGTACCTGAATCAAAAGACCTGTAGGATTCCTGGTCGGAGTCCCGAGATACCCGAACTTATTTTAATAGCATTCTTTCCCCTTGGTCTTCCCTCCCTATTTTTATTTAAAATCCCCACATGAATTTGATTATGTTTTGTTTGCAAGCTATTACAGCTTCTCTGTAGAAAAAGAGGATGGGTAGAACTATGTCTGTCTCATGTCTGCTGTCTTTCTCTCATCTTCTGAAAGGGACGAATACAGACACAGTCACAGACACACACAGACACACACACACACACACAGAGCTAGCACCTACATTAAAAGGAAAAGAGTTTTATAAAGTATCTGATTTTTTTTCTTTAACTTACAAATAATGGTATCTATAGAATTATCTTTATGTCTCTTCTGATATTTAAAAAATACAAACCAAAGATACCTGATATACTAATTTGTTCAAAGTGTTGCTTAATGGACGGCCAGCACTTTTGTAAGTAGGGTCATAATGCAGACCTTGCTTCAAACTCAAGAGCTCGAGAGCTCTTTTCCTACCTCTTTGTCTTCTCTACTACTTAGACTCTTCAAATAAAACAAAATGTTCTATAAATTTTCTTTGCAATGAGGCAATCCTGAAATTTGGAAAAGGGTTCATTTTCTCTTGAAACTTCTTGCTTAATCTTGTGTACCATTAGCTTACTTCTGGAAGTAAAGGTGGCTGAGATGCCTAACTTGGAAGGAACAAATGAATCAAAAGGGACAGAGTTGAGGGTATAAACATATTACATCCCACTTCTTGGAAACTCCAAAGAATAAAGAACTTACTATGTATAAGGAGAACTCTAGAGTGTGTCACCAGTAACTCAAGTACTTCTAACAGCTTTGTTTGATCCCTAGCAATAGCAGTGACAAAGGGCTGACTGTGTTCTCGATTTCGAGGTGAGAGTAGTGAGCTGGGGAATTCTGTATTGGGATTTGTGGTCTAGGCAATTGACAGGCCTTGAAAAATACAGCATATTGAGATAAAGAAAACCCCAAATTATTCATTACCTTCTAATAAACCAGCTCTTCATAAGTAAACAGCAATATATTTAGTGACTTAGTAGGTTTTAAGTCATTAAAAATAAACGGTTTTAAAACACTTTAAAACTTATGTGCAAAAAATGTTATCAGTTATAATTCAACTCTAATCTGATGTTCCCCTTGGTGAGAGTCAGGTGAGAAAAGCTTCTCTCTTCTAATTGATATCTTTATGTCTTTTAGGCCTTGGCAAAGATACCACCCCATCTGCAGCTCTCAAAAAAGAATGGCCAAAACAATGTTGGGCCTCACAAACTCTGTATCAGACCTTCACAATACTGCAGAGCTTAATAAATCAATTCTGTTTCTTTGCTAATGGCATCTAACTTCCTCTGGAAAGGGACCAAAGAGAAAATATTTCGGCTTTCTAGTGTAAATTTGTACAGATTTTGAACTTACAGTTTCTGGCTGTAAGTTGTCTTTCACCAAGAAGCCACAATACTAGACCATTAAGTGAGATAACTCCACTTTTAGAAAATCTGCAAATGATTTAAGATTTACTTGAAGAATAGAAAAGTGAATTGCAAAGAATTGTCTGAAACAGAGAAGAAGGTATAAGAGCAAATAAGATATATGAGGATACAAGGTTTTTGAAAGGTTGCATGGGGGAAATGAAGACATCAAATGCCACGATTTCAGAAAATAAAATTACAAGGTACATGATATGCTAGCAAAGTTCTCGATTATAGTAAGGCTTCCCAGGAAATAAGAAAACCTGTATGGCTGTTACCCAGGGTGATTACTGAATCAGAGATATTACTCAGAAAATAAAACTGCCTGTAATACACAGGCATCTCAAGCCAGTTTCCCTGTACCACACTCCCCCAGTCCTTAATGTCACACTAGCCACTTCCTCTAACTGACAAAAAAAAAAAAAAAAAACCCACTGTGTAGCTTTCTGGGATTTACCCATAAATTCCAAGTGAATTAAAAACAAATGAAAAGAATCCATGAAAGCAGATGACAATATGATAAAAATTCTCTTACTCTTTAAGGCTGTGATAACAGCTTGAAAAAAAGATTATACTCCCATAGAATATAAATAGCACCTTTACACACTCATCTGTTTAACTTTATATCATTTAAAAGGAGAAGACTTAAATAGAAAAGGGTTGGAAAGAGACATTCAAACATTACAGTTAAGAAATCTAGAAATAATTTCAGAGAAAAAGGATCGTTAAGTAGACCAAAATACAAAAATGGCAGATGACCCATGACTCAGGTTTCTTTATTAATTGACTCTTCAGAAAAGATCTCAGTGTATATGTTGCTGGTAACACAAAGTACATATAGAGGGATTTCATTTTTCAGTTACTATGGTGCTTCTTGCTCTCATATGGTAAGGTGGGTGCCATGTAGATTTGAGCACACAAATAGGACAGAGGGTTAAAGAGGATAAAAAGGTGCTGAAGAGATGCGAGGAGCTAACTAACAGTTACCAGTAACTGGTGATATAATAGCAGTACTGTTATGATTAACACGGGGGCTTCCCTGGTGACTCAGTGATAAAGAACCCGCCTGCCAATGCAGGAGATGCAGGTTCAATCCCCGAGTCGGGAAGATCCCCTGGAGAAGGAAATGGCAACCCACTCCAGTATTCTTGCCTGGGAAATCCCATGGACAGAGGAGCCTAGTGGGCTGCAGTCCATGTGGTTGCAAGAGCTGGATACAACTTATCGACTAAACAACAGCAGCATGACTAACATACATTAGAAAGCTCATCTAGCTTTACTTATTGTTCTAAACCATATCAGACCCTCAGAATCCCTTGCTGATCTAACATGTTAGTTCTCTCAGCTCTGTATAATATCCAGACTGAGTTAGACTTTTCCCCAGAACTTGCTTCATTTTCAGCTGAACTGGTAATCAGAGCCATAAGATTTTTAAAATATTCTGTAAATACTGCTTTTTAATGATAGATATTCTCAGGACATATCATTTTGACAAAGGAGAAAATCAATATGAATCTCTTATAGGAGCCTTTTTAAAAATGGAAGTGTATTTGATTTATAATTCATAATAATAATAATTCATTTCAGGTGTACAGCATAGTAATTCAGTATTTTGGTAGATTATACTCCAGTATTGGCTATTACAAGATAGGAATGGTTATAATTCCTTGTATATAAAGTATATCCATGTAGCTTAACTATTTTATATATAACAGTTTGTATCTGTTAATCTCATACTTCTAATTTGTCTCTACCCCAAAAGCCTTTATTAAGAATACACACACAGTCTCACAAACTGTGAATTTGAAAAATGAATACAAATTCACTTAAAAGTCTCCACTGTAGCTTAAAATTAAAACCAGTCTCAGGGAAATATGAAATGGTACATAAGAAGATGTGGACTATAATAATTTGATGAGAACACTGAAAGTGAAAGTAAAGTGAAGTCACTCAGTCATGTCTGACTCTTTGTGACCCCGTGGACTGTAGCCTACCAAGCTCCTCTGTCCATGGGATTCTCCAGGCAAGAATACTGGAGTGGGTTGCCATTTCCTTCTCCAGGGGATCTTCCCGACCCAGGGATCGAACCCGGGTTTCCAGCATTGGAGGCAGACGCTTTAACCTCTGAGCCACCAGGGAAGCCCTCTAATTCTCACTTGGTCCTTGGATAATAAAGGCCAAGGTGTTGTAAAACCTGAATCTGTTTCTAGAAGCACTATTAAGAAAGGGAATAAAGGAAATGTATGCTTCATAAACTCATAATAACATTTTATGTAAAACAACTAAAAAGATTCAAGAAATAAGCAAAAGGATAAAGAGGAGCCTTGAACAACCACAATCTACAAATTTCATGGAATTTACATATATTAAAGAGCCTCTTAGTCTGTGCTTAATTTATATGCATACTTGTATGAACGGTTCTATGAAGACCTACAAGACCTTTTAGAACACACACCCAAAAAAGATGTCCTTTTCATTATAGGGGACTGGAATGCAAAAGTAGGAAGTCAAGAAACACCTGGAGTAACAGGTAAATTTGGCCTTGGAATACAGAATGAAGCAGGGCAAACAAAGGCTAATAGAGTTTTGCCAAGAAAACGCACTGGTCATAGCAAACACCCTCTTCCAACAACACAAGAGAAGACTCTACACATGGACATCACCAGATGGTCAACACCGAAATCAGAATGCAGCCAAAGATGGAGAAGCTCTATACAGTCAACAAAAACAAGACCAGGAGCTGACTGTGGCTCAGATCATGAACTCCTTATTGCCAAATTCAGACTGAAATTGAAGAAAACAGGGAAAACTGCTAGACCATTCAGGTATGACCTCAATCAAATCCCTTATGATTATACAGTGGAAGTGAGAAATAGATTTAAGGAACTAGATCTGATAGATAGAGTGCCTGATGAACTATGGAATGAGGTTCGTGACACTGTACAGGAGACAGGGATCAAGACCATCCCCATGGAAAAGAAATGCAAACAAGCAAAATGGCTCTCTGAGGAGGCCTTACAAATAGCTGTGAAAAGAAGAGAAGCGAAAAGCAAGGGAGAAAAGGAAAGATATAAGCATCTGAATGCAGAGTTCCAAAGAATAGCAAGAAGAGATGAGAAAGGCTTCCTCAGCCATCAGTGAAAAGAAATAGAGGAAAAGAACAGAATGGGAAAGACTAGAGATCTCTTCAAGAAAATTAGAGATACCAAGGGAACATTTCATGCAAAGATGGGCTCGATAAAGGACAGAAATGGTATGGACCTAACAGAAGCAGAAGATATGAAGAAGAGGTGGCAAGAATACACAGAAGAACTGTACAAAAACAATCTTCATGATCAAGATAATCACAATGGTGTGATCGCTCACCAGACGTCCTGGAATGTGAAGTCAAGTGGGCCTTGCAGNGTCATGTATGGATGTGAGTGTTGGCCTGCGAAGAAGGCTGAGGGCCGCAGAATTGATGCTTTTGAACTGTGGTGTTGGAGAAGACTCTTGAGAGTCCCTTGGACTGCAAGGAGATCCAACCAGTCCATTCTGAAAGAGATCAACCCTGGGATTTCTTTGGAAGGAATGATGCTAAAGCTGAAACTCCAGTACTTTGGCCACCTCATGAGAAGAGTTGACTCATTGGAAAAGACTCTGATGCTGGGAGGGATTGGGGGCAGGAGGAGAAGGGGACGACCGAGGATGAGATGGCTGTATGGCATCACTGACTTGATGGACGCGAGTCTGAGTGAACTCCGGGAGTTGGTGATGGACAGGGAGGCCTGGCGTGCTGCGATTCATGGGGTTGCAAAGAGTCGAACACGACTGAGCGACTGAACTGAACTGATGAATGGTTATTTTAGCTTCACAGTCACAGAAGGTTAGAAGTACAGACTAGTGAGGAAGGTTCAGAGAGTTACCCTCACAGGAATATGCCAGTCTTCATACCAATAGTCCCAAAACACAGCAATCTGGCGTTGGTGGTATAGTGGTGAGCATAGCTGCCTTCCAAAACACAGCAATCTGAAGCTGTGTAGTATAGTGGTAAAAAGATCTATGTTTCCAAAAGAAGCTGGGAGGGACATTACACATAGGAGATGCTAAATAAATACAAGCTGAAATGAACTGAATTATGACCTTGAGTTATCAAAAAAAAGTTTAAATATGGTTAATATATATTCTTTTAAGGCAAATGAATGGCAATATTTTAGAAAATTTTGCATCTAAATCAGTTAAAATAATATACATACTCTTGAAATGGCAACCCACTATAGTATTCTTGCCTGGAAAATCCCATGGACAGAGGAGGCCACATGGTCACAATAGTCAGACACAACTTAGAGACTAAACCACCACCACTGTGGTTGACATTTTACATTTATTGTACGTCCTCTCACCTATCAGATACTCAGTGTGTAACTACTGTGACCTGGCAGGATGACAACTGTCATAGGTACAGAAATGAGCAAAAGGAGACAGTCCCTAAATATGGGACTTTGGCCCACTGAATTTAAGAGCTCATTTCTCTTCTCTAATGTCAGTCATAGCTGTAGCAATTTTTACTTCAATAATCTCAGCATTCAGTTTCAAGGACCATTAGAATTCTAGAAGCAATGCCCTTGAGATTGAGAATACTTTAAAAATATTTTTCAAATGTTTAGAAAGAACTTATTTCTAAACAAAAAGAATATGGTCATTCCATTTTCTATTAAATTTAATTTCAAATATTTTCCGTATATAATTTACTGATCTTAAAGTGGGACTGCTATAAATATCTGCTTGGAGTAGAGTGAAAGACCCTCAGTTGTGTCTGACTCTTTTCAACTCCATGGACTATACAGTCCATGGAATTCTCCAGGCCAGAATACTGGAGTGGGTAACCTTTCCCTTCTCCAGGGGATCTTTCCAACCCAGGGATCAAACCCAGGTCTCCCTCATTGCAGGAGGATTCTTTACCAACTGAGCTACAAGGGAAGCCCCAAAATCTGCTTAGTGGACACAGAAATCAATCCACCACTGGTGTCTTAGTCTCGATATCAACTCATTCCATAATTATCAGCCATATGCATTTTTTTTTGCTGAGAGCAGTATAGCTGAGATAAAACTGAACTGAGTGTATACTTCATGAGTGCATACTTACTTTGGCATGAGGTGGGGAATCTGAATTCCTCTTTAAGCATAGAACTTCTCTCAGTCTTCACAGTATTAGGAAGGATTCTTATCCCTAGATGCTCTAACCCTTTACTAAGTGACATATGTTCTTCAAAAGGCTTCTAATTTTCTCTAAAGTTATAACACTGGAATTTTCTCTGGATGACCAATCTCTTTGGAAATGCAAAAATAATTTTCTTGGTTTTAGGCTTTTAATGACATTAATGAGAAACCAGAGAGATTCTTAGCAAAGAAAAAGGGAAAATAGCATTGAAATTAATTTATTTTTATACAACTCATATCTAGTAGACTTTATGAATGGTTGACAAGACAGTAATTCTACCAATCTTCTTTCTAATAAAGGGACCAGACAGAATTTGTAGATATTTTATCCTTTTGAAATATAGAAGACAAATGAAGATGTTAAAAACTCAACTTAGGCATAGAATCAACCAACATTTTGGTTTTGCTTAAATTGTTTTTTGAATACTTTGAGTTAAATCCATTCCTGCTTCTCACCTAACATTCCTCTCACAGAGGTTTTCAAAACACATCTAATTTAGGTACATGATTATTGATAGGGAATGATCAGAATCTCAATATGAGAAAGCATCCACACAATAGGATATGTGCTGAGCATAAGGTAGATATGACTAAAATGGGAAGTTCTCCATTAAAAAATTCCAGCATTACAGGCCAATATCACTAATGAACACAGATGCAAAAATCCTCAACAAAATTTTAGCAAACAGAATCCAACAACACATTAAAAACAGCATACATCATGATCAAGTGGGCTTTATCCCAGGGTTACAAAGATTCTTTAATACATGCAAATCAATCAATGTGATTGAAAAAGAAATACAAGAAGGCAAAGTGGTTGTCTGAGGAGGCTTTACAAATAGCTGAGAAAAGAGAAGTGATAGGCAAGGGAAAAAGAGAAAGATATACCCAACTGAATGCAGAATTTCAGAGAATAGCAAAGAGAGATAAGAAAGCCTTAAGAGAACAATGTAAAGAAACAGAGGAAAACAACAGAATAGGAAAGACTAACGATCTCTTCAAGAAAATTAGAGATATCAAGGGAACATTTCATGTAAGAATAGGCATGATAAAGGATAGGAACAGTAAGGACCTAACAGAAGCAGAAGGGATTAAGAAAACATGGCAAGAATATACAGAAGAACTATACAAAAAAGATCTTAATGACCTGGATAACTATGATGATGTAGTCATTCAAGAGCTAGACAAGAGCTCTAGACATCCTGGAGTGTGAAGTCAAGTGGGCTTTAGGAGGCGTTACTATGAACAAAGCTAGCAGAGGTAACAGAAATCCAGGTGAGCTACTTAAAATCCTTAAACAAAATGATGCTGTCAAAGTGCTGCACTCAATATGTTAGCAAATTTGGAAAACTCAGCAGTGGCCACAAGATTGGAAAAGGTGTTTTCACTCCAATCCCAAAGAACAGCAATGCCAAAGAATGTTTAACTACCTCACAATTGTGCTCATTTCACATGCAATCAAGGTATTGCTCAAAATCCTTCAAGGTAGGCTTCAGAAGAATGCGAACTGAGAACTTCCAGACATACAGCTGGATTAAAAAAACGTAGAGGAAGCAGAGATTATACTGCCAACATTTGCTGAATCATTGAGAAAGCAAGGGAATTCCAGAAAAACTACTTCTGATTCATTAAATACGCCAAAGCCTTTAACTGTGTGGATCGCAATAAACTGTGGATAATTCTTAAAGAGACGAGAATACCAGACCACTTTAGGTATCTCCTGAGAAACCTGTATGCAGGTCAGGAAGCAACAGTTAGACCTAGACATAGAACAACTGGTTCCAAATTGGGAAAGGAGTAAGATAAAAGCTGTATATTGTCACCCTGCTTATTTAATTTACATGCAGAGTACATCATGTAAAATGCCAAGCTGGATAAATCACAAACTAGAATCAAGACTACCAAGAGAAATATCAATAACCTCAGATATGCAGATGAGACTACCCTAATGGCAGAAAGCCAAGAGGAACTAAAGAGCCTCTTGATGAGGGTGAAAAACAAGAGTAAAAAAGATGGCTTAAAACTCAACATTCAAAAAATGAAGCTCATGGCATTCAGTCCCATCACTTTATGGCAAATAGAAGGGGAAAAAGTGGAAGCAGTGACAGATCTTTTCTTGGGCTCCAAAATCACTGCAGCCATAAAATTAAGGCGCTTGCTTCTTGGAAGGTAAGTTATGACAAACCTAGACAGTGTATTAAAAAGCAGAGACATCACTTTGCTGACAAAGGTCCATATAGTCAGTTGCCAGCAAAGGTTGGTATAGTCAAAGCTATGGTTTATCCAGTAGTCATGTATGGATGTGAGAGTTGGACCATCAAGAAGGCTGAGCACCAAAGATTGATGCTTTCGAATTGTGGTGCTGGAGACGACTCTTGAGAGTCCCTTGGATTGCAAGGAGATCAAACCAGGCAATCCTAAAGGAAATCAACCCTGACTATTCATTGGAATGACTGATCTGAAGCTGAAGTTCCAATACTTTGGCCACCTGATGAGAAAAGCTGACTCACTGGAAAAGACCCTGAATCTGGGAAGGACTAAGGGCAGAAGGAGAAGGGGGTGACAGAGGAAGAGCTGGTTGGATAGCATTACCAAATCGATGGTCATGAGTTTCAGCAAACTCCGGGAGATAGTAAAGGAGAGGGAAGCCTTGTATGCTGCTGTCCATGGGTTGCAAAGAGTTGGACATGACTTAGCAATTAAACAACAACATATTCACAAATTGAAAGATAAAAAACCATAAGATCATCTCAATAGATGCAGAGAAAGTTTTTGACAAAATTCAACACTCATTTATGATAAAAACTCTCCAGAAAGTAGGCATAGAAGGAACACAGCTCACCGTAATAAAGGCCATATGCGACAAACCCCCAGCAAACATTATTCTCAATGGTAAACAACTGAAAGCATTTCCTCTAAAATCAGGAACAAGACAAGGGTGCCCACTCTCACCGCTATTATTCAACATGGTTTTGGAAGTGCTAGCCAGAACAATCAGAGAAGAAAAAGAAAAAAAAGGAATCCAGACTGGAAAAGAAGTAAAACTCTCACTGCTTGCAGATGGCATGATACTATACATAAAAAACCCTAAAGATGCCACCAGAAAATTACTAGAGCTAATCAATGAATATAGTAAAACAGGAGATATAAAATTGACACACAGAAATCCCTTGCATTCCTATACACTAACAATGAAAAATCAGAAAGTCACCTCTGTGCCATAGAATCCTGGTTTTACGCTTAATTATATGTTTGTTTCTTCTACTTAATAATAATGTTTTAAAATGAAACAGATTCTGAAGACTTACAATTCTGATTCCAAAGAAAAGCTCTCTGATGATACAGAATGGTTTTCCCAAGATGTAGATCAACATTTTGAGGAATGTCAGATTTTCACCAAATACAATCAAGAAACTACAGCTCTAAAACTTAATGAGATTGTCTGAAGTAAGCCCAATCTTTTCTAAATACAATTAAATATAATAACTCAATCCCTGAAGTTCTAATGAGAAAAATTGATGAAAATAACTATAAAGATGTAGGTTTCTTTCAACAGTGGGGATTTTTTGGACATAGAAATAATCTTTAGTTGTTTGCCTTTTCACTTATTTCCTAGTTTTTCTCCCTTTCTCTCTCTCTCATATTTTTTTTGTCCTTAAGACAGAGCATATTCTAAAGGTCAATGTTGTGGGAAAACACAAACTGAGAAATCACAAAAACCAAACTTTATATCATTTGATAAAAATAGTAATACTTTACCAAACGGAAAATTCCATCAAATGAAATGTCACTCCAATCAGATGACTTACCTAAAAAACAAGAGTGTTAGAAGAAAGTGAGCATTTAGTATTGTATTCAACCTTCAATACACTAGAGTTAAAAAACATGGCAGTTATCTTAAATTGATGGACTATCCAAAACAAATAGAAAGTATACCAGGTCAGGAAACACCAATTCCTTCAGAAACGGTAATTAATGTTAGAAAGGAAATGACAAACAAGGAGCAAAAGCAATGAAGAAAGGAAGTGGTATCTACTTTTAAATCACTTGACTCATATATATTGTAAGAGGTCAGTTTTGAAAATGTGGACACATATGTGTATAAATGCCATAGCTAAACCGTGACGGTATCTGCATGTTACTTTCTCTCCCAAGGCTTCTGGTTACTGTCTTAAAGAAAGATTGTCAAAGCTACAAACTTTCAAATAATTTCACCTTGTATGACTCAAGAAAATGGTGCCACTGTATCAAGTGCTACTGTAATTTCCTCTGTTGATTTTCTTTCCCTCTTAACACTTAGATGTTTTGGGTATTTGCTTTTTTATTTTCCAAAGTGAACACTGATGTTCATGAAAGGTGCCAGATTAACAACCAGGGGAAATTAAGAGCTCGATAGAGTCGAGAGAAAAGGCTCAGTGTAGCAGAGGTGATGAAAGTTTCCCCTATACCGTGCTTGCCTATGTACGTTAGCTCTGACCCACGCCACCCCAGCTCTCCAGTTTTCACGGTCCATTAATGCCTTTGATTACTCACATTGCTAACAGGGGCAGGCAATCTTGTTCCTGCTTTTAATGCTGTCATTATTGTTACCACCACCATGAGCTCTAACTATGTGGAAATTTATATCAGCCATCATTTTGTTTTAGGATAACAGAAAAATAAACTGCAGATGACGCTTGTATTCTTAACTAAATTGCAGGTTTGGTTAAAAATCCTTAATTTCTTCAAACAAGAGGGAAAGTTCTAAGTGGTTAAACTGAAACAGGTCTTGCTAAATTCAGTCACCTGCACTCAATCTGAACTCCCACTCAGGGACATCCTAATATTTAAAGGCCACAGATTTTTTATTTTTCTTTTGAGTCTACCATAAACCAGTTAACTCTATTACTCATTAGCAACTATGGTAAAGGTTTGGTGGATGTTGAGGCTAAAACTACCATTATATATGAGATTTGGAAATTACTGTCAGCCAAACAGAAAAAAAAAAAAAAAGGTAGGTGTTCCAGATTTCTGAATGGTCTGAATATTTTGTAAGTATTGATTATTAATTAATATTCCCTATAACCACAGATCTATGAAATCATTTTGCTTCCTCCAGTCAGTTACCCAACAACTGTTTATTTTGTGTTGGCACTTTCTGTGCTACTCTAGTTCTTTATGCAGGGCCAGAGCAAGATCACAATGCTTCTTCTATCTAGACTTTGTAACAATAAGGGAGGCAAAGCTAACTAACACACAAAAAATATGAATGTAACAATGAGGTACAACATTGAGTGCTGCTGTCTTTAACAGACAATTATTTGGAATGATCACAGTATTAATCCCACAGTTGTTCCGTCTTTGCCTTTCTGTCAAATTCTCTGTAGCTAGAGTAGATGTCCATTTTGACATAGCTAGCTAGCAATTCCTATAATTTCTAATCTCTAGAAGAGCTGAAGAATGAGAATTGCAGGGTGCCAATGACTATGGCAAACACAGGGTAACTATTAGATGAAGGGTGCCCTAACTACATCTCATATGGAAATCTTGAAAAAAAAGTTTGGGAATTTTGTTTTTTCCTCTGCCACGCATAGACTTTATCAAGTGAGTCCTTATGGCATTAAAACATTTGGCACTAACTCAAGTCTATGCTATTGCTGGCAGGGGNATTTTAGGCTTCATTAGAATCCTCAGGGGCACTTATTAAATGCATATTCTTGAGGCACATCTGATCATGGATTTATATTTAGTTGCTCTAGAGTGGAATCTTGGAATTTACATTTTTAATAAGCAGCCAAAGAGATTCTCATACACACAGTGGGGGGTGGAGGGGGCCCCAGAGACCCTGTCCTAATTGGGGCATCCTAGCCTCCCAGCTTCAACTTTTCCAAGGCAGCCTGTTTCTTAGGGGCAGTAGTCAAGCAAGCAATCTCCTACAGTCCGCACAGAGCAGTGAGTAAAAAACACAAAGTGAGCAATCTGAGAGAAAGAAAATGATCAACAACAAGATTTCACTTTTAACAATGCAAGGTGCTATTAGCTGCACAAACACAGGAAAGAAAGGGAGGTGTCCCTGTTTTAACTTCACTTCCTTGAATATGATGAGGTTTGGTATTATGAATGAGTTGGTGTTCTGTTCACGAGAGCTGAACCTTCGCTGGCTCTCCAGCTGTGTATGCTGCATTCTGGCACTCTTTTCCCTAACCCACTGAGAGCCTTGCACAGCCAGCTTTGATTTCTCAAAGTGCAAGCAAATTGGAACGTAACTACTCAGAAAAGCAACTGTGTGAGATCCAAAGTGCAGGGGGTACAAAGCTATGAGAAGCTGCTTGTCAGTACACACCAAAAACTCTCCTGCCTCTACTCCCTCAGAGGTCAGTGCCTGCCCACCAGCACTACACGGGGAATCTCAGATCAACTCAGAAGCCAGAATTCTTCTTGAGGATACCATGTGCTTCTGCTTTTAACCTCCAAATCCTACATTTTAGGTACTACTGTCACCAACTCATGTCCTCAGTTCTGTGACCCTGTGCCCTGACTTACTGCCGTGCCATACTGTCAGAGTCCTATCTTGCCGACTACTTTGACCTGCTATTGGATGATGTTTAACTCCTTGTGCTTCCCTGGTGGCTCAGTGGTAAACAATCCACCTGCCAATGCAGGGGATGTGGGTTCGATCCCTGGGTTGGGAAGATCCCCTGGAAGAGCAAATGGCAATCCACTCCAGTATTCTTGCCTGGGAAATCCCACGGACAGAGGAGCCTGGTGGGCTACAGTCCAAGGAGGTGCAAAAGAGTCGGATACGACTTCGTGACTAAACAACAATAACTCCTTGTATCTTGCTTCTGACCTTATGGCTGATCACAATGACTCTCTCAAACCAGTAGCTGAATTCAGTGGATTTTTCTTAATCCTCTCTCTCTCCACCACTGTGTTGAGAGACCCCATCATACTGTTCCTTCCACTGATTTTCTTTCCTTGGTTTCAGTGAGGACAAAATTCTCTTGACAACACAGTTCTTTCATGGACGTAGTGAGCATCTGATCTGCTTGGTATTAATCCCCCCAACCTGGCACAACACATAAAAAATGAAAGATACGTTTAGCCACCAGTATGTACAATGTTGAGGAGCCCAAGACAGTTTCAGTTCAGCCTAAAGAAAAATTCCCTGCCTGATTATATGCAAGCAATGTCAACCTAGAGGAGTTGCATTTTACTTGGGGTTTGGGCTTTTTAAAGAACATGTAAGGAAAAAACAAAAAACAAAAACAAACAAGTTGTGTCAAAATTACTTTGAAAATACCCTAGGAAGGCCCCATGCTGGAAGTCAATATACTGTCTCTCAGTAGGCCCCATCCAGGTGGGTTTTTCCTCCTGCACCGGTATAGATTATTATGCCTTTGGTTGACTACAAGATGGAATAGTTGGCTTGTATTTAAGATGCAGGCTATACCAAACAGGACACTGAGCAAGGCAAGATACTCACCCTGAGAGAGAACTGGGAACAGTGACGGACTGAGAAAAAACAATATACATCTCAGGTTCACTCCTAGGCATAGACCATTGAATATAACTTATACCTGAGTAGACTTATCTGCAATAAGTAAATTATTCTTCCTCTTCTTTTTATATTCATTTGCTGAGCAGGTATAGTTGAATCCATGCAAATTTAATGTTTGTATGCTACAACCCCACCAAATGACTTGAGTTTGGCTGGTTATATTGGTAAAAATATACACATGCCTACTCTCTTGACTTCTAGAGTCCCAAGGAAAACGAACAGGGTAGGGGTGGGGGGCGGTTACCAGATCAAGTATGAATATTAACCAGAGAGAACTGGATATTTTTCTGGCAAAATTTTTTTTGATTACATAAATCAAAGTCATTTGTTATGTAGCATAAAAAGTACTATATTTGCTGTCAAGAGACCAGGATTCCAATCCCAATTCTGACACACTTAGTTGAACTGGGCCAGTGTCCTAACCTCTAATCCAAGTACAAGTAGTAACGGCTTTGAGGTCTACAAGAAAAAGCATAAAGTTTGCATTATAGTCACTGACACAGGTAGGTACTTGCTACGGGTTTGTTTGCTGTGAATCTGTTGACTGAAGCTGAGAGACAAAACAGCCATCTAAGGAAGAAAACCATTAGCATCAACATTATGGGGCACATAGTTAAGTACTATGTAAGTATTTAACGATCCATATTGAGAGATCAAGCTGATCTGACCAAGTCAATATGTAATTTTCCTATTCGAACATTCTTTTCTTTTCTCTACATGGTCATCGGTACAAGTCCAGTTAAGGCTTCATAAACATGGGCTCAAAACAAAAGTGCTTCTAATCAGATTTGGCAAGAAAAGGAGAGAAACATAGGGTGAGGTAAGTGTGAGGCTACAGTGCTGAATAGCAGGGATAGCAGTGCCTCAGTACATGAGTCACATGGACACGGAGCAGTACACAGCTAGAGATAATTCTCAGGTAAACGCTGCCTGAGCCGTAACGTCATCCCTCCTTTGCCCTTTCTTCATCAATCATGTCGCCTGGACTCTGATGCAACCTAGCAAGAATGTCTGATTTGCAGACAGTAGAAAGAGCCTTAGAACACACACATACTCATCATGGAGAGCAATATGAACCCAAGCTAAAGCTTCTGGCATTTCCTTTTGTTTAAATCATGCTTTAGAGGGGAAGTCTTATGGGTGGGATGTGTAACTACAGGTTAAGCCATCTGGTCTGAAGACCTCAAGGACTAGGCTTCATCATTTCAGACAAGTCACTCCACGTCTATAGGCCCTTTCCACATCTGTACAATTAGATGATCATCAAGGTCCCTCCCAGTTCTGTGATTTCATCATTAAAAATCCAGGCCAATCACACCCATACAATAGGCAGATAAACATTTAGCTGTATAAGTCAGCTTTATTTGTTCTCAGCCAGACAGGTCATTCAAATATTTGGCTACCTTCATCACCATTCTGAAATACTGAAAGAGCAGGTAGCTATGTACAAATCTTGTTAAAGCATGGAAAAACTGGTGGGTAGGAACTGGTGGTTCAGAAAATATGAATCTTCATACCTGAAGTAATGTGCTTTGTCGCTCAGTTGTGTCCAACTCTTTGTGACCCCATGAGCAGAGGAGCCTGGCAGGGAATTCTCCAGGCAAGAATACTGGAGTGGGTTGCCATGCCCTCCTCCAAGGGATCTTCCCAACCCAGCAATCAAACCCTGTCTCCTGCATTGCAGGCAGATTCTTTACCATATGAGACAGCAGGGAAGCCCAAGAACACTGGAGTGGGTAGCCTATCCCTTCTCGAGGGGATCTTCCTGACCCAGGAATCAAACCAGGCTTACCTGCATTGCAGGTAGATTCTTTACCAGCTGAGCTACTGGGAGGTCCTCTAAATCACATAAGTGTAAAAGTAAATGCTCCTCAGGGGATATAATGCATTAACACCTACTTTTCTGTAGGGGCCATGGTTTAAACAAAAAAGAAGAGTCACAAGGGATGCAAACAAGAACTGCTTCCAAATAATTGAAATTTAAGAGAGATGTTATAACCCTAACTCTAAACCAAATGCAGGGCCAGTATGTACATGATTTAGTGAAGAGCTATCGGTTTCTAAGTTCACACACTACCAGTCCAAAGGAGGCACTCATTAGAGACCAGGAAGACCGGGTAAGCCTGTCCCCCCATCATGCTGTCCATCTGTCATGGCGCCACATCTTTCCAAACTGACCAGTGCAAACACTTTAAGACCTGTCACTGCAAGATTTTCAATGGAATCTCCAGAGAGGAGCATTTTCAACAAACTTGATACTGGGGAAAACAGACAAGCTCAGTGAAGGGAAAAAACCAAAGACCTTCCCTCACACTGCGTGGGGTCCCCTACCTTGTATGCTGAGTGGCTGGGGTCGGGGGCGGGTCGCCGCACCTGGAGCAGCATTCAACAAAGCACCCAGCCCTTTAATTGTTCAGCCAAATGATTTATGAAGCTTGGCAGCAGAGACAGGGCAGACTGGTTTAAATTCAAAGGATCCAACCTACAGGTATTTTGAAAACCTTGGGCGCATCTGTAACAAGTACTGTTCTCCTTGGGAGGGGAGAGAATAGGAAAGGAGAAGATGTGACCTGCCTGACAGGAAAATGGGACTCAGCTAGACAGAACATGCCTCCCAATCCCTTTCCTATCCTATCACTCACCCATCCTCTGGCAGACTTCCTTGCTACAGAAAGCAAACAGACATATACAGTCAATTCTTTCTTTAGCTAGATATGAGTAACACCTCAGAACCATCAACACATTCTTACACACTGGGCTCCCATGGCTTATTCTGATTGTTTCCTGATTGTATAATATTTTTAATCAACTGGGGCAGAAATCAACCAACTCTGCCCCCAAAGAACCAGACAATAAATATTTTAGATTTTGTGGGTTCTGTGATTTCTGTCACAATACTCATCTCTACCATTATAGCACAGAAGGAGCTATAGATGTTATGTAATACACAGATGAAGGGTTAGACTTAGGCTGCATGGTTCACTGATCCTTGAACCTATATGTTTCCAAAGAGCTAAACTGTGATAAACTGTGGAAGTACTACAAAACTTACCACCCTTTAGTTCAGTTCAGTCAATCAGTCGTGTCCGACTCTTTGAGACCCCATGAATCGCAGCACGCCAGGCCTCCCTGTCCATCACCAACTCCCGGAGTTCATTCAGACTCACGTCCATCGAGTCAGTGATGCCATCCAGCCATCTCATCCTCAGTCATTCCCTTCTCTTCCTGCTCCCAATCCCTCCCAGCATCACAGTCTTTTCCAATGAGTCAACTCTTCCCATCAGCTGGCCAAAGTACCGGAGTTTCACCTTCAGCATCATTCCCTCCAAAAAAATCCCAGGGCTGATTTCCTTCAGAATGGACTGGTTGGATCTCCTTGCAGTCCAGGGGACACTCAAGAGTCTTTCTCCAACACCACACTTCAAAAGCATCAATTCTTTGGCGCTCAGCTTTCTTCACATCCAACTCTCACATCCATACATGACCACTGGAAAAACAACAGCCTTGACTACACGGAACTTTGTTGGCAAAGTAATACCTCTGCTTTTCAATAAGCTATGACCAATAGGTTGCTCATAACTTTCCTTCCAAGGAGTAAGCTTCTTTTAATTTCATGGCTGCAGTCACCATCTGCAGTGATTTTGGAGCCACAAAAAATAAAGTCTGACATTGTTTCCACTGTTTCCCCATCTATTTCTCATGAAGTGATGGGACCAGATGCCATGATCTTAGTTTTCTGAATGTTGAGCTTTAAGCCAAGTTTTTCACTCTCCTCTTTCACTTTCATCAAAGAGGCTTTTGAGTTCCTCTTCGCTTTCTGCCATAAGAGTGGTGCCATCTGCATAGCTGAGGTTATTGATATTTCTCCCAGCAATCTTGATTCCAGCTTGCGCTTCTTCCAGCCTAGCATTTCTCATGATGTACTCTGCATATAAGTTAAATAAGCAGGGTGACAATATACAGCCTTGACGTACTCCTTCTCCTATTTGGAACCAGTCTGTTGTTCCATGTCCATTTCTAACTGTTGCTTCCTGACTTGCATATAGGTTTCTCAAGAGGCAGGTCAGGTGGTCTGGTATTCCCATCTCTTTCAGAATTTTCCACAGTTTATTGTGATCCACACAGTCAAAGGCTTTGGCATAGTCAATAAAGCAGAAATAGATGTTTTTCTGGAACTCTCTTGCTTTTTCCATGATCCAGCGGATGTTGGCAATTTGATCTCTGGTTCCTCTGCCTTTTCTAAAACCAGCTTGAACATCAGGAAGTTCACGGTTCACGTATTGCTGAAGCCTGGCTTGGAGAATTTTGAGCATTACTTTACTAGCATGTGAGATGAGTGCAATTGTGCGGTAGTTTGAGCATTCTTTGGCATTGCCTTTCTTTGGGATTGGAATGAAAACTGACCTTTTCCAGTCCTGTGGCCACTGCTGAGTTTTCCAAATTTGCTGGCATACTGCGTGCAGCACTTTCACAGCATCATCTTTCAGGATTTGAAACAGCTCAACTGGAATTCCATCACCTCCACTAGCTTTGTTTGTAGTGATGCTCTGCAAGGCCCACTTGACTTCACATTCCAGGACGTCTGGTGAGCGATCACACCATTGTGATTATCTTGGTCGTGAAGATTGTTTTTGTACAGTTCTTCTGTGTATTCTTGCCACCTCTTCTTCATATCTTCTGCTTCTGTTAGGTCCATACCATTTCTGTCCTTTATCGAGCCCATCTTTGCATGAAATGTTCCCTTGGTATCTCTAATTTTCTTGAAGAGATCTCTAGTCTTTCCCATTCTGTTGTTTTCCTCTATTTCTTTGCATTGATCGCTGAAGAAGGCTTTCTTATCTCTTCTTGCTATTCTTTGGAACTCTGCATTCAGATGCTTATATCTTTCCTTTTCTCCTTTGCTTTTCGCTTCTCTTCTTTTCACAGCTATTTGTAAGGCCTCCTCAGAGAGCCATTTTGCTTGTTTGCATTTCTTTTCCATGGGGATGGTCTTGATCCCTGTCTCCTGTACAATGAACCTCATTCCATAGTTCATCAGGCACTCTATCTATCAGATCTAGTCCCTTAAATCTATTTCTCACCTCCACTGTATAGTCATAAGGGATTTGATTTAGGTCATACTGGAATGGTTTAGTGGTTTTCCCTACTTTCTTCAATTTCAGTCTGAATTTGGCAATAAGGAGTTCATGATCTGAGCCACAGTCAGCTCCTGGTCTTGTTTTTGTTGACTGTATAGAGCTTCTCCATCTTT